>VWZE01002666.1:88406-205649 GCA_013396675.1 Eubucco bourcierii | reverse complement strand
CTCAAGCACCTCAATGTCCTTCTTAAATTGAGGGGCCCAGAACTGGACACAGGACTCAAGGTGTGGCCTAACCAGTGCAGAGTACAGGAGGAGAATGACCTCCCTGCTCCTGCTGGCCACACAATTCCTGATGCAGGCCAGGATGCCACTGGCCTTCTTGGCCACTGGGCACACTGCTGGCTCATGTTCAGGCGGGTGTCAATCAGCACCCCCAGATCCCTTTCTGTTTGGCTGCTCTCCAGCCACTCCAATATCAGAATGTATCAGAAATATCAAATTACAGGGAAAGCAAGATGGAATATTTCCTTTTTCTAATAACATTAGTGAGATGAAACCAGACATTTTAAAACCAGTAAGAAAAACTAGAAAATACTATTTTGTACAGCACACAGTTAACCTGTGTCATTCACTGTCAGCAGATAGTGCAGAGACCAGTAAGTGTGATGGATTTAGAGAAGGGAGATTTATTTATCTGGCAGCATGTGCTGAAGTGCTCTACTGGACTAACACTTTCAAATATTATCCACAGGTAACCTTAGGCAGTACTTTTTCAATAGTAGGTCTGTACCATCATGCTTTAGGCTGGGAGCTAACTTAACCTTTCTCAATAAACTCAGCCTTGCTGTCGAGAGGGATGCTACACTAAAGGCAAAACCACAGAGGTATTTCTTTGAAAAGCCAACTTTCTCGTTGCAGTTGTGGAGTAAGATTTTGTGAATTCTCTTTAGTGATTCTTGAGAAGAAAAAAGGGATTTTTGTTTGTTTGTTTCTTTAAAACAAGCAAGCAAGCAAGCAAACTCTTGAGTTTTGAACTAAGTCAGGTAGATACCTAGTGCAGCTGCTGCCAGAGATCAACTTTAGTACTAAAGTGTCTGAGGCCATGCTGATCTGGCAGCAAATGGTTGCTTGATAGAATGTTCCCATGCTTCCATATTATTATATTGTTACCTTGAAAACCTGAAAGTTTCTCAGGCTCTGAGAAGGAGCTTTTCATCCTAGGAATCTAGAGAAGTAGAAAGTAACATGTTAACATGACCTAAATTGCTCTACTGAACAAACTGAAGAAAGTTCCACCAAAATCCTTTCATCTAACAGAATTTGTAAGGTAATTTGGTAGAATTAAATACTGAGGATTGTCTGTTCAGTATTTACTATGTCATTCTGATCTGAGATAGCACATCTGGCCATTCTGTATTATTCCAATGGAAAAAAAAATAATAAAAAAAATCAGCTTTGCAATGGTACATTGATATTACACATTTCTGAATAAAGCATCATATAATTTTATATTTTTAGATTGCCTGTATTAATTTCTTTATACTTCTCTTGAGTGTTTTAGCAGCTAGTAAATGGCCCATTTCAGTTTAATACCAAATAAAATGTCATATCTCTCTTACTAAAATCTGAATGGGAACAATAGCAAAAGAATGATGTGTTATTTATGATCAGCTAGAGTTAAATACTTCCAATACAGACACTTTCAGTTTCATTAACATTCTCACAGCCTCAGTTACTTAAAATGGATCTGAAGAAAATGACCTCTCTATGAATTGCAAAATTGTAATGCTTTGGATAACACAAGTGATCAATATAAGAATGTAGTTGAGACTGACCATCTCCTTTTGCCCAGCATTGTCAATAGGCATCAGTTATATTTCATGAAGCTACCCCCTCATAACTGAAAAGTTTTTATTGTTAGTGTTCACAAAACCAAAATGGGGGGGGTTTTTTTGGACGTACTGAACTGGGAGGCTGAACAGTTTTCTCTATGTGACGGCCATTTCTAAAGTTAGTTTTTTCCAAATGTAGCTGTTCATGCTACTATTTCCATTTCATAGGAGCCTGTGGGAAATCTTTCTTTGGGATCAGGCTTGTGTTTCATCTCTTGTGATGTGGGCTCTGTGTTGATGGTGACATTTGGAAAGGAGAAATGCCTGTTGAAACCCAGTTTGATGTTGAGTTTAACCTTTCAACAGCCTTCACAGATGTGGGGGATATTTTCATGACAAGGGTTTCCTGTAACAACGTTTAGAAAGCTTCCTCAATCCTGGAAGCTTGAATAAGGGAATGTTTGTAGACTCTCAGTCACCTCAGTGTTTTCATTTTCACAGTGAATCAGAAACACAAACTTTTTACTATGCTGGCACAGTTTTGCTCTTCAACAAAAACTTTCAACTAAGGTTTTCACACCACAGTTGTGGACAGATCACTCAGAGAATTGCTTCTGCTGTAGGCCAGTTCAGATTGCTGGGACAACAGTAGCTAAATTTAAAGGACTTGGAGTCTTTTGGTTTAAGTATCATATATTTATCTTCCCTCTTCCCAGACTTACATGTACATTGCAAGATAAGTCTTTGGAAAGCCCGTTTCCCAACTGTGTGATGAGGCAGGAAAACCACAACAAGATGTTTAGCCTCAACTGTCTGTTTCTCTGTGTATAAAATCAAAGTACTCAATAATTCAGCATTTGCTGCAGTACCCTACCTAAGTATCCTGTTTAACTTGTTTGTTACTTAAAGGCATGTACACTTTGTCTACCTACTGCACCAACCATATTGTGGAGTCCCATTCACTGTTACAAATCATTCAGCATTGTCTGTTTCAAAGGAAGTGCACCACCAGTGTTCATAAGAGTAAGTTTTCTTTAGGTATTGTATTTTTTTTGTTTCCATAGGTATTTTCTCAGTGCTCAGCTTGGCATCTGAATGTACCACTCTTGCTGCTGAACTTCCCAAAGTGTCTTACGTGAAGGCCTTAGACGTCTGGCTGATTGTTTGCCTTCTCTTTGGGTTTGCATCCCTGGTAGAGTATGCAGTGGTTCAGGTAATGCTAAACAATCCAAAGAGAATTGAAGCTGAAAAGGCAAAGATTGCCAAGGCAGAGCAAGCAGAAGGGAAGGGTGGAAATGCTGCCAAGAAGAACACCGTGAATGGCACAGGGACCCCGGTCCACATCAGCACTTTACAGGTAGGAGCTGTGAAGCCGTGTACGCAAAATTAGCATTATTCTTTATTAATGCAATTCCAGAAATATACTGTTGGAATACTTCAGGATAGTGCTTAATCTTAGAAGTGGACAAGGCATTAAAAGGGTGATGGTAATTAATGGCTAGCAGGCTGACCAATTGGTCCCTAGTGATCTAAGGTCAGACGTACTAAATGAAAAATCTGTCTTTTAATATCTAGTGCCATGGTTGCTGCTGAACTTCAGGTAAATAAACTAGCAAGCAGCTTTACAGTTGCAGTTTTTCTTGTAATAAATAGCAGCTGTTTGACTGTAACTATTCAGAGGACAGGATTCCCAGTAAGTATTTGCTGAGAGCATACTCAAATACTCATTTCTTCCCCTGGGAATGGACACAGCTGTCTCACATTGCATGCCAAGCATCTCTGAAGACAGGGATTCAGAATTCTTGGTATTTGTAAACAAAAGACAGGTCTGTGTGTCTGTCAGACAGCTCCTGCACTTCATGTGTTGCCAGACAGAGTTTATGGGTAATTGGGCAAGTTACTGTTATATGGATAAAGATGAGATGCATATCTTCACTCAGGCCAACGTTTTCCAGTATGTTTCTAAATTCCTGGTGTTGTAAAACACCCCATTTGTGCTTCAAGAGTTAGCAGATACCCCAGATCAACTGTTCTCAGTCCTAAGTGCTATTTAATTGACATTTTTTCTGCAGAAGAAAATACATAGTCTTACAATATGTGGACTATGTATTTGGCCAATAGCTTTCAATGACCCACCAATTTTGTTGTATGAAATAAAGCTTTTGGGCCAGATCCCAGTGCTAGTATTGGTAGCATACAATGTGACTTGAGCTTTTATTTAAAGAAGGAGTAGCTAATGCCACAATGGCAGAAAGCCTGGTTTAGTATCACACTGGTATTGCCCCATAACTAATTGTGGCACTTTGAACTAGTTCCAGTCCAATCCTTAACACTAATTACCTCCAGTCCAGAGGAGCCTCAGATAGTGCAGAGCTGGTGCAATTAAGTGCTACCACTGTTCTCATGTGGTAGAAGAATCTCCTGGGAACTGTTTCAGCAGGCAGCCACGCTCCCCTTAGAGCAACCTCGTAAGTGCTTTAACTTGTCTCACAAGTACTTCCTTAAGTCCAGGCAACCTGGGAACTGAGTAGAAAGATAGATGACTGCTACCTCTGCACTGAATTAGATATTTTTGTGTTCAGCAATTTGCAGGTCCTAATTCAGCTCTTTCTTGTGACAAAGTAGTTGCAACAGCGCAGCAGAGCAGCATAAAATCTGTCTAGTTCTATTTAAAATTCTTAACAACTGTAAGTGTTCATCTTGATCAATGACAAGATTAACAAAAAGCAACAGTTTTTCAGTGCTGTGAATAAAATCAAATTGCTAATTTACTAACTCTTCTCAGTGTGTGCACGCTTAAGGTGCTTGCCGTTTTCATAGCTATATGGAGAATAAAATGATAACTTCTGTCACCTATGTTACCCTCTCATGACCTGATTTCCTGAGCCAACCCTGGGCAGCGAGGAGGTTGTACCACATTCAAAAATTCTCTTGGAGTAAATTAAGGTGAACTACCACCAAACAGCTGAGGAGTTCTGTTTATTTGATCCAAGGAGCATTACCACTGTTTGGGACAATAAGAAGTTGGGCTTCCACATAGCCTTTAATCTTTCAGTATTTTTTTGCAAGAAGGCAAGTTTGGATGTCCATTGTATTTTAAGACTTAGAGGAAGGGTAATCATTGTGCACAAAAAATTAAGCAATGTTCCCCATGAATGGCGTCTAGCAGTAGGCTGAATGGTTTTAGGATTCAGACCTCACTCTACCCTCCATGATCTTGCAATGTTAGCTCCATCATCTCGTGTCTGACCTGCACTTTCCAGGGCCCTTCCAATTTGTTGTTAGATACCTTTACCATTCTAATACCTATAATCTCAGCTACAGTGATCTGTGTGGGATTTATGTGGAGTCCTGGGCACATGTAGCTTCTGATGATATTTATACAAATCTTTACCCAAAACATTTGTTTACTGACACATATTGGAAATAGATGTTCATTGCTGTGAAAATTGATGGCTGAGTGGTCTCCTCCCTTAATGGCTAGTCATCCAAGTTGTATCCAGCCACCTGCTTTGAAATATAGCCTATCTGAGGAAGAGGAATTTCTGGGATGATCACTAGGCTGAGATAGGAAAAGGCCCCAGCCTGATGAATCATTTGACGTCAGGATATGGTAGGACAGGGATGCTAGATTTCTTATATTTCAGTGCTATAAAACTGTTTAATCTGAAAACTCCCACTTTGAACCAGCTACTGCGTGGGAGTACTTTGAAAGTTCTCAGCCCTGCATAAGCCTGTACCAAACTCCTAAATCAAAACAGGTCTAAATCTTTCAGTAGTCCTGACTCTATTCCAAAACTGGATCTGCCTCACAAAACTCAGGTTGCTTCTATACAGCCCTAGTAATGATCAAGTAAAAAGTGCATTTGTCATACAGTAAATACGCGAGGGAGGGGAAACATTAAAGATACAGGTAATGGAAAAAAAACCCTGTGTGTTGAAAGGCATAAAGAACAGGAAACAGAGAGAGGCCAGAGTGCTGTCCCAGAACTTCAGGTGCTGTTTCTCATCAGAACTATGTAGGATCGTGTGTGGGAAGAGAGCAGATGCAGTGATATATACCTGGGAAGACTTACGCAAACCAATGTATAGCTTTAGGAGAGAAGGACAACTTAGAAGTGCATCCTAAAAATAAGTGTGCATCTCATAGAAATGTTCAAGGATGTCCCCTTTCCCCATAGGAGGTGATAGTAAGGCAAAAATGATGACGTGTTTAGATGGATATCTCACCATAACTAGGCTTGAAACAGTGGATAGATCAAATGGGACTCAAAAGTGAATGCAACCTTGGAAAGTCTTGGAATCACAAAACTCCCAAGTGAGGAAAACAGGAAAGCATTGGTAATTGCATTTATATGTTTCTCCAGGTTAAATTAAGCACTTAATTTTCATGAGCCTTTAACTGAATGTTGCTCATGGATATCTCTAAGTTATTAGAGGGTTATCAAGTTCACTTCACTTTAAATTGTCCCTGATCCTGATGCCAGGCCAGTTTGCCAGCATTCTTCAAGCAGCAAATTGTTTCCTTGCTGCCTCTTGCAGCCATGCAACATTGCAGCAGTGAAGTCTCAGCGGGATATCTGGGGAAGTATGTAAGGTACAGGGGGGTTGCTGGTGGGGAAAAGGTGCCAGGTGTGAGAAGGATCAGGATTCTAGGGATGTAAGTAAGGTGATCAAGCATCTCTGGTTGAAGCCCTTATGGAACAACTTGTTTTCATGTGATTCCTCCATTTGTGAAAAATAAGTATGTCATCTGATCTGGAAATTTGGCATGTTTGTTATTAGTCAAAAACAAGCCATAGTAAAAACTCATGATCATATTTAAAAGTCAAGTGGCCATTGCTCCTTTTCCTTATGACAGGAAATTGGGTAAAAGGATAAACTTCTTGGTATATCCTAAACACTAAAAGCTTGGTGCCAGTCATAGTTGAAGGTGAAGAGAAGATATCTCCTGTAGCAGAACTTATAGGAGTCCACTTGAAAGTTTTCAGCAGAAACCATTTTGGGGACCGTCAGCAGAGTCAGTGATCATAACTGATAGTTACCAACAGTGACAGTGAAGGTGGCAGGATGAGAGCAGTTCTCACAATTTGACAGGCACCCAGTGGTGGAGAAGGGCTTCCATGGATGCATAGCTAGGTCTGCTCTCCAGTAAATCTTGAGTACTGGCTGACATAAAACTTGAATTTTGTCAGCATAGGCCAAACCCCTGAGTCTATGCTTTATGACTCATGCTCCCTCCAACAAAACCCCTTGAAATGTCAGTGCCATTTTAAGACCAGAGATTTATCGATATGACTGCCTGATTAATGTCAAGTGGTCCATCTGGCACGATCACCCGGAATCTGCAGGGGAAAAAAAAAAAAAAGGAAGAAAGAAAAGAAAATTCAACATAGCACTTGTGATACATTTTTCTAGGGGCAGTGGCTATGCATTTACAGGCAAGAGAAAGTACAGCTTGTGTCCCTTAGCTCATAGCAGCTGCAAGTAGATGCTGTTCTAAGCAAAGGAGCAAATTAAGCAACCTGGTGGTAACTGCTGGTACTGGCTTTTTCCTCGGAATCCTTAGTAGGAGTTTGTGTGCGTTTCCTAGCAATACAATATCATACAGTGAGAAAAACAAGCAAAAAGGGAAGTGTTTTGAAGATGAATCAGGTTTTTTTGCTTTCACTGGTGGCGTAATTACAGGGAGAGATTGCACTGTTAACTCTAACACCCCTCGATTTGAAAAGTCACATTTTCATCAAGCCCATTTATAGAAGGTGTCCCCCACAGATAACGTGCTGATGACTGGAGAGAACATTTGCAGAAAGGATGGCTCTAGTGGGTGATGAATGCAAGTGGTGCTAATAGCTCTAACCCAGTTACTCAAAAAAACCCAAAAAGTGCTATTGCTTGCCTTACCTTTTCAGAGCTACATCCAGGTTCAGAAACATGATATGGGTTATGTTCATCTTTACTGATCTATAATATACCTGACTACTGGTAGTGGCCTATGGTGATCAGGTGATCTTACCATATTGTCTTTACTCCTTGAGTGGCACTCCAGACTCTTATTTTTCTTGTAGAACCACCAGAAACCCAGTTTATATTTTCCCTTGTACACAAAACCACAGGCTGCAGTCTATTTTAATAGTTCCTGACAGCATTTCAGGTACAGAGTAGGTACTTTCTGCTCTAGTGACTCATGTATCCATTCTTGGAGGTAATTCAGAACATGACTGTAAAAAAGGTCACAAGCAATGTGCTTCAGAGCAGAAGGTTGGACTAGATGATCTCCAGAGGTCCACGCCAAACTCAGGCTATACTGTGATTCTGTGGTATTTTACATATAAGTATTTTTTGTGCTGTATTTGCAAGAAATATTTGGAATGTGATAGCAAATTCCTGCTGAGCTGCACCAGAAAATATACTCAGTCTGAATACACACTAATGCTAAACCATAATTACTTTAATGGTGTTTTACATCCATCATTATGGCAAGAGCAAAGGAAGAGCACAAAACAAGCACAAGAAAGATTAATGACAGTTTCCTAGAAAGCTCCTTCTTCAGCTTGTACAGAAGACTCTTAGGCAACTGGCAGCACTAGTGACAGATCTGCATGCCAAAAAAGAGGTTAGGTGCATCGGGAGAGATGATTTATGGCAGAGAATATATGCTTTGCTGGGCAGAGAATGCTGCATCACAATACGGAATGCTTCGGCCTGAGGGACGCATGCTGAGCTTGAGAGGCTGCCGGTGCTATAGCATGTTTGAAGCTTTGCTAAAAATTATGGACAACGTATTTCTGCTTTTGAAAATTCTTGAATCCAACATGATAACATGTTATATATTCTGCTTCATCCTGATGGATAAAGAGGACTTGATCACAGGATGAAGAGTCCTCTAGAAAGGATCTTTATTCAATTTGCACAAAACAAATTTAGTAGAGTCTTGGCTTTTTTGGTGCTGTGAAAGGACAGATTTCACACATTTGAAAACTATTGTTTCTTCTCTGGGTGGAAGAATTTAAACAAAAAAATATGAGTTAGTTGGTGAGCTACCTAACAATGTTCAAAACAGCTACGGACCAGAAGGGAAGCCACGCTAATCCAAAAAGCCAAACCAAACACACAAATCCGGAAAACCCACACACAATTGAAAACAAGCTTTACAAGCATTTCTCTTTCTTAATCACTGACAAAATGAGAAGTTGATGGCAATTAATATAAACGGAAATCCAGAAAATAGGTATTGATAATAGGTATAGGTAACAGGATATATGGTTAGCATAACTGAAGGCAATAGGAAATTAGTTTGTATGCATACCAAGAAAAACAAAACTAAGAGTAGTGCTCCGATACTAGACAGAAATGCTGTAAAAGTATCAAGGATTAGCAGAAAAGGCAAAAGTGATGAATAAACATTCCGCTCTGTGTTTGGGGAAAAGCCAGATATATTCAATCAGCTGATGAAATGTCTTTCATTGACAGTAGCTAACAAGGATGTTAAACAGTTGCTATTAAAGTTAGACATTTTACAACCGAGATTTCAGCATGAGTTGCATCTGAGATTTTTTTTTAAAGAGCTGGTCCGTGAGAGCTGTGCAACATTAATGTTCATCTTTTAATAAATGCTTTAAAACTGGGAGGATTCCAAAAGACAGCAACAAGCCAGTTTTGTGCCAGCATTTTTAAAAGCTAAATGGCTTAACATGAATAATTATAAGCCTGACATCAATCAGTGGAAAAATATTGCAGAGCTAACAGGTGTCTGACAAGTAATTATTATTCATAAGTATCAATTATCATTGCTAATATTCATAATTTAGCCCCACGCTAACTAATACATTTAAAGGGGTCAGTAAAATTAAAGCTGATCTGTGTGTTTATTCGTTTAGTCAAAATGGATTTAATTTTTGTAAAGATTGTCAATTAGGTTGACAGAAGTAACAACATGGAGGTAAGAAACTCTTAAGAATATTTGACTTGGCTTCTTATGTCAACCCAGTTACGTCACCTGAATTATGCAAAATCAAGGTTAGATTTGTTGCCATCTGTAAGTACCCAGCTAACTCCAGTCACGCCGCATGACTGAATACTGAAGCCAAATAAATTCCGGTTAGAAGTTGTCCTGCCGGGGCAAAAGAGGCCCAGACTTGTTTGCAATGCCAGTGCCCTGTTTGATTGGCTCGGTTTCAAATTTCTCTCCTGCCAGTGGTCTGTTTTGCCTCGAGGGGTGATTGAAGGGGGTCTGCTCTGGGAGCAGCTGACTTCGCTTGCTTTCGGCTCTGCTCCTCCGCCTGCTGCTGGTTCTGTGTTGCAGACTGGCTACCCGGGGACAGGTGGTTCCCTCCTTTTACTTTCGGTTTTGCAGCGCACTCAGCTGCTGCTACCCTCTCTGCCTTGTGGTTGCACTGAAATCACAATTTGGGATTATAATTTATTCGATTATTACTTCACCGCAGCGTCTCGGGCTGATCAGTGAGTAATCTTGGCTATTAAATCAATTGGAGCCTCTGGTTTTCCCGCCAGTAGCCCTGCTCGAGGGCAAGGGGAATCCATCTTGCGACTGGCAGAGGCAGTTGCTGCTCCTCACCCTCCCATCTGAGTTACGTGTAGGATATGGCTATTTATATTCCTTTGTCCCTTCCCTAAGTTGCTCCACAAAAAAACCCCTGTTGTACCTTTTAGTGTAAATAATTCCCGACTGGGTATTCGAACTTTTAGTAAATTGTAATTAGTTCACCGTTTTGAAGGGTATGTTTGTTTGGTGTGGGAATTTGCATTAATAAAGTTGGATATTTTCCCACTTCCACGTATTAAATTTGCACATTCATAGCAGAAATAAAGTACATATATTTGTGGGGAACAGGGACATGGGGGAAAACAATCTCCACCTTGGATGTTTTTAAAGGAAAATCTAGTGTAACTAGTTTGGGCAGTAGATGTGTAGAGTGATGAGAGGCATCAGAAGCAGCAGAGGCAGCAGCGAGGAGTTCGTTCCCCCTCCCTGTCAGTCTGCATGCACGGGCAGCACTCCTTTCTTCTCTTCCCCCATTTTCTTACCACATTATTCCCCGAACTCTGAAAGCAAAGGCTTTCTGAGACAAGTATTGCCTTGCTGCAGCATCACACACACTGCAGCTCTGGAGCAGTATCAACAGCAGGGTGGCTGAGCTTGGTAATGAGCACCGATCAGCTTGAATTTTGCAGAAGGTAAGAAAGGATCATCACAAGGGGACTTCTGGCTTCTGGGTGTAATTTTTAGGTATTTCTGAGCTGCTCATCAAAAGGCAGGTCTCCTGTCCAACATATCAAAGCTAGACAAAGTGACCTGGTCCTATGAGAAATGGGAACTAGGTCTGTGTTTTGGGCCAACACCGAAGAGCCACATCATTTCCCAGTGCCTTCCTTAGCACCCCTGCTTCCATGCTAGGTGAACAAGAAGCAGCTGCCCAATTCCACTGGAGACATGGGGAAACCCTGCAGTAGTCCATTAGCCTTTGCTTCCCAAGCAGCTGCTCCCTATCCCTTGCAGGGGATAATCCACAGATCTGGTGGAAGCTGCCTTCAGGCTGCATCTGGCCTGAAGGTCATGATGCTGGGGCAGGATAAGGCAGACTGTATCACATATTTTCTAGGGACAAGTTCTGAGTCAGGAAGAAGTCAAAAGGGTATAACATTTAACATCTTCAGTGTAGTAGTCTAAAATCAAATCTCATGGTATGATGTTCCACAGAAATGATTCCTGTAGTCTTTGGTAAGTGTCAGGGTTATTGTTGTGCTTCTAGTGCAAACCAACACAGGGTGAATAAAAAGATAAGTTACGTCTAATATAATCTCACTTTGTTTAGACACAGATGTATGTCAGCTGAAGTATATTTAGATTAAAACAGCAGAAACATTGGGGAGTTGAAGAGATGTATGAGAAAAAAATTAAAGCTATGTCTAGCCAGAGGCTGGACATAGAAAATAGAAACACATTAGATTTGTAACACCAGGAACATTAAATAAATTATTTTTACAAGTAACATATATGTATTAAATAAAAAATTGGGCCAGGTTGCTCTTACAAGGGAAATTGTGCCACCCTGATAAATCAGTACTCCCATCTAACACCAGACTAAGCAGAGCTATGTGTGAAACGTGCTGTGAACAGTCTTCTGATTACAAGGCAGAGGTGACCTAGAAGCCATTCCCTCAGTTCTCTGTCCTACAAGTGAATGAGAACAAACTTGAACAGCCTTTAGAGAAACATCCATTAGATACTGTAGATGGAACAGGAATACTGTAAATAAGAGTCCTTAGGATACAATTAGTTCTACAATATATTAGTTCTACAGTATATTGGTGGTAGTATGAGGAATGGACTACAAGTTTGCAAATCTGAAAGCAGGCCTATAATTGCACATATGATTCTATTTCTTTTAATACTTATTAAATCTTACTAGTTTTGACCATGGCAAAAACATAATATTCCTGTGACTCTTCAGTCAGCATGCACCCCAGTCCTGCAAGTTACCCTTTTGTTGTACAAGGGTATGGCCTAACTGGAAGGAACCTCTCAAATTACTGACTGACAGCCTCCGTGTCACCCAGTGCCACATACTCATGTTCATACATGTCCCAGTCACCACCTTACTTGGCAGTTTGCCCCGCTACTCCAATATTGAACACTGTCACAGGCTGTCAGCTCTTTGATGACTGGGAAAACTTGCAGGAAATTTGTGCATATACGTTTGCCTTACCACCATGGAACACCTATCATGTTCTTTGTTTTAATCTGTGATCTTGATATTTTTATGTAACCCACACCTCAGATTTAGTGCACTGGTTTTCCTGAAAAATAAAAGTCTAGCAAATCTGAGGAGGTATGATACTCTTTGCTGAGGAAATAGCTCCATGGTTCTTTTCCACCTTGCACCAAAATCCGAGTCATCAGTAGTGGGAGTAAAAACCTCAGCTGAAGTTTAGGTTTCTTCCTGACTGCTTCAGTTGTTTTTCATCCAGGATACCTGGTCAGTTGTCATAGAGAAGATAGTAACATTCTCCAAAAAGTTATTTAAGTCTGGTATTGTACTTCATTGTTATTCTTTTAGTTACAAAATGTGATGATGCAAATATCCCAAACTATCAGCCTGGGGCTGCAGAAAGCCAGAGGTGGAAAGAGCTGAGAGCAAAATGCCTGAAGATGTTTTGAAAAAGATAGATTATTGAGAAGGAAGGACAGGCAGCTTTTGAAAGAACCCAGTTTTGGTGGATGGGTGGCTCCAGGAAGCCCTAGTGAAATTTTTTTTAATGCCAACTGTACTTGCATATAACCTAATTTGTGAACCAGCATTTTTTCCAGCTAGCTCTCAGGTTATATATGTGAACAAATGGTGTTATTAATAATGCAGTTAAGTTTCATAACCTGCATTCATATAAACTTCATAAAATCCACAGAAGGGAATATAGAAACTGTTAAAATTTTTTTCCTCCAAAACACTTTGGTCTGAAGGACAATAAACACTTTTTAAAAAATTTTAATGTTTGTTGTCTGTGCAAGTATAATTGTCTGGTCTGTAAAAGAGAGTGGTTCACCTGGGGTTACCCCGTAACACAGGATATCCAAGAGCACCGCTGGACCTATGGGAAAGACAGGTATTCAACTGCTGGATTTAGATTTCCCAGCTCCAGTGTAAGGATGTAAAGTGCTGAGAATGGTGTCACATCTGTGTTACCTGTTTTTAGAGAGGCACCAAGGACTGCAGGTACAAAGAAAATGCCTTCTCACCATGCTAAGTGGTAACCCTAGGACCTTGAGCTGGCTACTTTGTAGAACCAGAATAGACTAGTTGTTGCATCAAACAGCAAATTTTAGGGTTCATTATTACTATAGCTTGCAGGCCTCAGTAAAATGTAAATATTGAGTAGTATCTGTCACAGCAGGTTCATCAAACAGGCCCAATTTCTAAAAATACTCTCTACAGAAATATTCTCTCCGCTTCAATCTTAAAATGAAGGAGTCTAACTATAGCAGGTTGCACAGCATGAGGCACCTCGTGCATGAAAAATTAAACAATTACGAATGTTTGGATTAACTTATATGATTGAATGATCATCCTTAAGTACTTTATAGTGCAACGATTCAGCAAATTAGGCTGATGTAACCTATGCCTATCAGCAAGTAATTTCCTGTATATTTGTTTGCGGTCTTCTCTAGCAGCTGCATTAAGTTTGTTAATGAAATACTGTGAGTAGATTGTGATTCTCCTTGCTCTTTATTTCATAGGTTGGTGAGACCAGATGCAAAAAAGTTTGCACTTCGAAATCTGATCTAAGATCCAATGATTTCAGCATTGTTGGAAGCTTGCCAAGAGATTTTGAATTATCAAATTATGACTGTTATGGGAAGCCCATTGAAGTCAACAATGGGCTTGGGAAATCTCAAGCCAAGAACAATAAGAAGCCTCCTCCTCCCAAGCCTGTTATTCCATCAGCAGCAAAGAGAATTGATCTTTATGCAAGAGCACTGTTCCCTTTTTGCTTCTTGTTCTTCAACGTCATATACTGGTCCATATATTTATGATAAATCTTTTCTTTTTTTCTTTTTTTTTTTTTTCATATGTGTAAAATATATCCCATTTCATTACCCCTTCCCAGTCATGAAGGCCACTGTGTGAAGTTATTTGCATTTGCAAAGCAATATGTTGCATTTTGATGCCATGTGATTGTACTGAAGATATGGCATCTGAAATTTGAATGAAAGCATGACACTGCAATGTCTGTGCTCCAGCCAACATTGTATATAAATGTACAGCATATATCCTGCTTTAGGAATATATATGAAGGACAACACATACTATGTTATAAAGCTGATTAATGCTCTTCAGTTATTAGTAACATACAGAGATTTAAAGTGTTTCTGACAATGAAACTGATGTGCACGTCGAGTATTATTGAAATCAGTATTCTAGTATATGTAGCATTTAACAGCTTCTCTGCTGAATTCCAGAGGGGGGGAGGGGGGAAAAAGAAAGAAACAACAACAACAAAATTAACATCTTGTATAGTTTTAGATGGCACTGTGGAAGAAAAAAGCTAAGATGCAATTCATATTATTTAGACTTTGTAAGTAAAGGCAGTGTTGAAGAAGCTGATCTTGTCTATGTGGAAAAATAAAAGATCAGAATTACTAATCCTGTAAAATCAGCTCATTTAGAAAAAAAGAACAGCGATTGTATCCATTAAGCAGGCACACTTAAGTGTGTGACAACATGCTGACAATAAAACATTGGGGCAAATTTTGAGTGCTGTTTCCTTAGGCACAAACTGGATGCAATATGTGAAAAACAACCAGGCCAGTTTCTAGATTAAAATTTTCAGGAGTTTCAGAGAGACATCACAAGATGGCTCATCTTCTGTGACACCTGGCAAACTTGCAATATATGTCACAATTTTCTTGTTGTTGTATTGGATACCTTTTACTCTGTTTACCTTGTTTATCCCCTTGAAAGCTTTCAATTTATACAAACCAGTTATTGTCTAGATGAAATCTCATTTTTACTGCTAGTGTAACTAGCAGTTTGCCTGTTGTAGCAAACCAAAGCTACACCTGGCCAGTAAGAGAAGTGAAGATGTGTCTGTCTTCAGGTCTCAGGTCAAAGAGGCTGAGACTCTTAAAGATACCATGAGCCTCCGTGCCTATGTGTTAATTAATGTCTGCCCTCACCAACTTATTCGTTTGGCTTCTGCTTTTTGGAGAATAACATTATATGCATGAAACAGTTCTGACAGGAGACTGCTCTCTATTTTCCCTATGCTATGAGGACTACCTACACATGATCTCCATGGGTGCATGGCGCAGGGCCTGTGGTCTTCTCTGGGTGCCATGGTACATCCCTTCGTAAGGGCAAGTCATGAGATGAACACAGCCAGAAGAAAGCTGCTTGTCCAAGAAGCTTGCCCTGCAAATGCATGAGGACTGAGGCTCAGCGTATTGCGAGTGTCCTATGAAGAAATATGTCTCTGCTGGTAAAGCTAGGGCACCGCAGTTAAAATATGAAAAGAAGACAGATCTCACTAACTTGACAATTGATAGATGAAATATGGTTTATTGACTCCTCATAGTCTAGGAAGGGACTGAATTAAATACATGAAACCTTCCATCATGAGGAAACAGACACAGTAACACCCCTGCTACATTTCTAGCTCATCCAGGATGTGTTGAGCTTACACAGGCCACAAGTGGAGTGTTGGATCACTTGAGTATTACCCACCACATGAATGTTGGACACGAACAGTGAGCCTGCACAAGCAGAAGATCAAAAATGGGAATATAAGAGTGAAGCATGGCACACTGGCTTAATTGGGCATTTAGCAGATCTGCACGAGTTTTTCCTAACTACTGCCTCTTTGTGATCAACAGCCTAATTGCAGCAATTCACGTTTGGCTTCAAGAACTCTGCTCTTCAGAAGATGGTTATATGGTTTCCACTAGCTTCCTTGCCAGTTGTGGAGATTTCAGGGAACCACTTTATCAGGTGGTCACAGTTTGCCCTTTGGATTTCTTTCTGATCTGAGGAAGTGGAAGGGAAATCTCAGATGCTACTGAGCCATATTAAACCAGTAGGGGTGTGGGGAAATGGTATCCTTAAGGTCTGGTTCAAAGTTTAAGTATTTCTTTGTTGAAGTTACTGACAGAATCGTCAAGAGACTCAAAGAGTAAGGTTAAGTTAAAGAGATGAAGGGAGGGGTAATTTTTATACATACAATCAGAGTGCTATATTTATAGATACTATTTATTCTCATACTTGTATTTTTTCTTACAGTACTGGAAGGCAAGAAAATAATTATCCTGGGTTGGAAATTATACAAATTTTGGAAGATAATTTTCCTGTTAGAACTCTTATTAAATGACTTATCTGTAATTAATGTCCACATTCTATCTGTACAATATCAATTATAGATTCTATTGTTAAATTAATCTTTGTTCCTTTTGCTTTCCTGCTTACTTTGATGGCTTTTGTGTTTTATCATAAAACGCTTAATCAATAATGCACTGTAATTGCTTTCCAAATCACATGAAAGGAAGAAAAAAGGAATGTGTATTGTTAAGATAAAGGCTTTTCATTTATTACAGCACAAAAACTAAGGACAGAAGCAGAGTTTAACAGCAAATTTGAAACAAAATTTAAAATAAACCAGTATGAACTATAAAGTATTAATTTTTGTTTTTCTCACACTAGATAAAATTACAGCATTTGTATTACCTTGGAATATATGAACTTGTCCTGCTGAGTAGTAATAATTGATTTATATTCTTTTTCTTCATTTCACTAAAGGTCACTGAGAGTTTTGCATATTGTATCGCATTATGGTCCTCCAGCACCCTCTAGTTGCAAAATTCTGCCTGTTGACCGATTTCCAGAAGAAGGTGCAAATATAAAACTGTAGAGGCAGTATAAGAAATTAATTGATAGTGATAATATGAAGGAGGCAAATACTAAAACACAAAAAAAGGATACATAAAATCAGTGCACTGCTATAGAAATTTGATGTGCAGCATAAATTTAAAATTGCAGAAATTAAAGCATTCAACTGGTAGCAAAAGTGAGGTTCACAAATTACAAATTAGTAACAAGATTACTAATGATTGTATGATTCTAAGATTAACCAGTCATGATGTCTGAGCAAACTGCCTCACAGCAAAATGTTTCTGAGGGAAAGGTCATTTGACACTTTACATTCGCCTGCTTGCTGTTAGGAAAGTTCTGCTCATAACATGAACTTCAGTATTTTCTTGGCTTTTAAGCATTAAGGCATAGTATCCAAATAGTTTATTCATTTCTTTCGTAGTTGTGTTAAGGCCCTTTAGATATCTTTGCATTTCCGGATTTTGGAACACATTCAAACACTGCATCAGGAATTTCCATGGAGATGAACTAATTAATTCGTTTCTTGACTGCATCCACGAAAATAAGCAATGCAATAAGGAAGGATGTAACTTGAAAACTATCTGCTGTTTTGCATTAATTTCCTGTTCAAAGGTGTGAAATGTACTATGTGGAGTAACCCATACCTCTCTCATGCTGAATCAACTCATGTTTGACATGGTTTTAGAAGCAGCTCTCTACTGGGTTTTGGCACCTCTTTTCTTCAGTCTCATGTTAATTCTAGCTGAGATGGTGTATGTGAGCATCCTGGCTTATAGTGAGGAAGATAACTTAGTTCTGTAAGCATAGAGAAGATTGACCACTTGGAAACATTGCTAAGCAGCTTTCATTCTTCAGTGTCTTCAGATTAACTTGAACTTGGTAACAGGAACCACATGAGTAAAGGGTGCATCTTCAGTGCCCTATTACCCATTAAAGCAAAAGTAGTAACTGCCTTTTGGGGTAGTTTCAGTGAACATGGCAACAGAGACTGATCTGCCTGTATAATAATTTTGAAGGAAATGCACTTAGAAGTAATCTTTATTTGAAAATACTTCACTCTAAAGAGAGACAATATCTTCTTTAAGCAGTCTGTTGTAGCTGTTGAGGCAATATGTTAAGAGACGTTATAGTTCGGTTGAGACCACTGGTCTCTACTTCAATTAAAGCCACTTACCAGTGTGGTTATTGGATGACTCTTGCAGAGGATATTTATAGACTAGGTACCAATATTTTTTTTTATTTCCAAGGGAGTGCAACCTGAATATATGTACTGTAAAGTGATTTTTTTTCAGGCTATAGAGTTGTGGCTTAGTGTTGAAATGAGCACAGATGCTATGTATAGCAGATAAGGGAATGATAAGACACTGTTACTTGATGCTTTGGTATACTAAGTCTGGGATTAGAGAAGGTCATGTGGAAAGAAAAGGAAATTCAGCTGCAGAGAGATTGAATAGTTCTGTTTGCATCTACAATTTAATTGCCCTGTATAGTAATAACATAACAGTTAACTTATTTTTCATATAATTAATTTTTGAAAGGAAAAATGATCTCGTCTGTGATGCCAGAAAGATACAGAAACTAGTTCTTCTCATACAAAGCTCTACAGCTAAATAGACATAAAGTACAGTTTTAAAGACATAAAATTATCACTGTTGTAGATTTGTGTTAAATCAGTCACAAACAATCTGGGCTCTTTGTAGCACTCTGTTGCATTTTGATTTACTAAGGCAAGTTGCCCTCCCATCTACCTCCCAGCACCTGTCCTCATTCCATCCGTGGTAACAGCATCGTCAGACGTTTTTCAAAAGGTTACATGGCTATTCTGAAATCCTTCTGAAAACCCTTTATTGCGCTGTCTACACTAGTAGCTGAAATGTCTACTGCTAATGCAGGCCTATCCAAATTAGCTTTAAACTAGCTGACTTGGGGACAGCTGGCAACGTAGCCGTGGTAACAGTGAGTGCCGTCTGGGAAGCCTACCTGCTGGCGTAGGACATGTAAAAATATCCTTTGGTGTTAACCCTCACAAGGCTTTATATGATGCCTTAGCTACTGCACTCAAGCAGTTTGTTTAAAGTTAGCTCGTGTGGGTGTTTCTCAGCCCGTGCCTGTGAAATGTAGCTGTACGCTGTGTGACGCACTCTGTGCTAGAGCTGCTTTTCTTCCTACTGGTGATGTGAAAGATGCCACAGCAAAATATTCTCGATGTGGTTCTTGATGACATACAGGATTTCTGCCATATTTACTTTCGTCCACTTATGAAAATGTTCACTGGATTTACCAAAAATGAAACGAGATTTCCCAAACCAATGCACACGTAAAAGAATGAGTCGAATGCGCCCACCTGACCATGAATGAGGTTGCCTCTTAAGTCTGTGTGCTGGGTTAAGCCCATCTGGGGTGGGTGAGTGGACTGGAAACCTGACCCCAGGTGGGCAGGGAGACCTGGCCCCTCCCAGGCTGTTGGCTCCTCAGGTCTAAGTTTATTCCACTCCCACTTCCTGTCCACAATCCTATTTAAGAGGCAGTCAACTTCATGTTTTCTCTCTGTGGCTCTTGCCTTCACCTCAGCAACATCTTGCTGCTGCTGCTCCTGGTAACCACGTGGCCAGACCTGCTACCTCATGTTGAGGCTTGCATCCAAGAAGAATCCATTTCAGGCAGGACAATCTGCTACCATCCAACCTGGCTTTGTATATGTATCTATTCCCTTTCCCTTAAATACGTTTTATTTTTTGTTTGAGTTACTTTTTAACTTCAAAATCAGTGCAAGGCTGTTCTTTGGTTGTTTTACCCCATTTACTCTTCTGCCTAATTTTTTTTTTTTTTCCCATATGGGGAGAAGAGGAGCAGAGAGACATCCCAACTTCTGTTCCATTGGGCTTGTGGGCTCTGGGAAAGCTTAAGTGGCAACAGTTTAGGTCATAAAACTATCCCTTTTGCATTCTGCTTAAAGTTCCTAACTGTAACAAATTGATGATAGATAGGTAGACAGAGAGATTAGATAGATAGATAGGTGATAGATAGGTGATTGATAGATAGATAGATAGATAGATAGATAGATAGATAGATAGATAGATAGCCAGCAAAACTAGGGCAATGATTGTTCCCCTGAACTCACAACTCATGAGACCACATCTCAAATACTGTGCTCAGTTTTGGACTCCTCACTACAAGAAACATGCTGAAGTGCTGGAGTTTGTCCAAAGAATGCTCAAGGAGGACCTTACTGCTCTCCACAACTACCTAAAAGGAGGCTTTAGTGAGGTGGATGACAGTTTTTTTAAAGAAAATTAATGGTCTTTCCCCTTTTAGCTGAAAGGGGAAAGTGACTGAAACAAACCAGTAAGGCAGTGTGGATTGGTAAGATTTCATCAGGAAGATGCTTAAAACACATAATGTACTCTGAAAGAAGTATGTGGGCTGTGGAGTAGAAAGAATAAGGTTTAGTAAAAGTATCTTCCAACTTCAGGCTGCGGAAGCAGATAGTGTGGTTGTTTTTTTTTCATATATACCTGTGTCTGTCTCTTTCTTTCTAAGAATATCCACAATGGGAGTAATTTTTCACTTAAAAAAGCAAAGTCAAGAGCCTTTTGGGCCAAAGAAACCCTCCTGAGTTTAGTAGGTCAAGTTTTTGTACTATTGACCCCTGCAGAAATCTTTCAACTCAAAGGAATCTTTATCCAGCACCATAAATTGCATGAAAAATCCCTGCTGAAACTGCAAGTACTGCTGAAAGGAAAAGCTGTGTGTAGACAGCTCCTGTGCTTCTGCCTTCTTTTGCTGTAGCATACATCCAGATAATCAATAGCACTGTTCAGCTGTTCTGTTCTGCAAAGGACTCCTTTCATCAAGACTAAGTTATTTCCTTGGCAATATGCTTCAGCTATCCTACCTTTCATCTTTATACAGCTAGAGCAAAGATTGTCCATGTGACTGACAGAATTCATGAAGGCAAGCCAGTGCTGTTGTTCAAGAAGGGATGAACACTAATATGTGAGGACACATAGGATTCCTTTCTTTCTCAAATGTTAATATATTACCCCATTTTGCTTATCTACCTATAGCTCAGAATATTGTGTTAGTTGGATAACATCTCGCTACATACATTAAGTTAAGTTACTGAATCATGAATTTCCTGTTAAAAAAAAAAAATTAGTTCATATGACTTTGGTTTTTTATGTTTATTTCCTATATTAACCTTAAAACTTATATTTGGCCCAGGCTAGGGAAATACATTTCTCAGTGTTTAGTAAGCCTTACATTGTCATAACAGATTTATCAGTGTCTCAGGCAGGCTTGTTCTTTCAGCTTAATTTGTTTCTTTGACTCCCAAAGGCCAGCTCATTGGAAAACATTAATCTGAAGACTGGCTGCTTCAAAGGCATAATATTGACAAGGACTGACTGTAAAGACTAATCGTTTTGACCAGTACCACTCAGACATCACTTTCCACTTTTGACAAAGCCTATCTTGCTACCTGCTCCTGCTTCTGACAAATCCTGTTTAGCCTCAGCCTACTGAAGGGTGTAAAATCTCGTAGGTTTTTTAAAATATCTGTCTGACTGTCAGCTTCTGAACCAGCATTGCTTCCAGTGCCTATGGAGATGTGCTTCAGGATCAGGCTACAAACACCACAATCTTTTTTTTCTTTTTTTTCTTTTTTTTTTTTTTTCCACAGAAATACAAATATTCAGCATCCACTGTAAACTATAATCCATGGAATTAAACTTGGGTCTTTATTTATTAATTCTTCATATTTTCTAGCTGGTTGTTTGCCTTTTAATGAATAAGCAAATGTACATAACAGAGGAGAGGATCACTTTGGCCCCACTTTTTTTGTCTGGACTTAAAGCACTTCCTTTGCTGTGATTTAGAGCCAAGAAGGCTTTGGAGGATCTACTGCTGCTTCAGTCATTATGGTTGCTCTGCAGAAACATGGATAAAGACAAAACTCCCCCCCTCCATAGGACCTGTCCTGCATTCAATGCAAGCTAGCCAAACAAAAACACAAATTTCCCAAATCCTGTGTCTTTGCAGTAACATGTTCATCACATTCTCCACTTGATGAGGTTTCTTTCAAGAGAAAGACACTTCATTTAGAAAAATAACAACAATGCCACGATATTATTCCCAGATAGTGCAGTTTCATGGAAGTATTTTACAGTACTACTGTAGAATACTGAATATTATGAATTTAACCATGGAAAATTTTAAATAGAATATGCAGATCCAACTTGGCAGCACTTTATTATCTGTTACTCGTAAGCATGGCTTTATTGCTTTATTTATCATGTGCTTCCATATTGTTCCCATTTCAGGAACAGAATTTTAAAATGAGATGTTTTTTCCTTTGTATATGAATTATTAAAGCATATTGTGATTTATCTTTTTTTTTTTTCCCATTGGAATATAAAAATGATATAGTGTATTTTACATTACAGTGCTCTCGTGGCAAGTTTACTAGTCTCTGTGAAGAAAGTCTTGATGAAATTAAATAGGTGGAAAAAAAATCTCATGGAGTGTGCAAATGAAACAGCCAGGAATAAATCCATTTATGCGAGACTCACGCTGAGAGTCTGATGAGCTTTGACAATTGGAATAAATTATTTTGGCTGAAAGGAGATTCCAGCCCTTAGAAGGCAGGACAAGACTGAATCTTTCAACAGTTTCAATTTCTCAGATGAAACAAAACCTACAGCTTTGTAGAAAAGCCCATACTTGTCCATACTGACCTCACATCTGCATCTGACCAGCATGTTCTATTCTAATATGGTCTTTCTACCAGAATTCTGCTGCAAGAATTCAATCAATGAAATAATTTCTCCTCTGACCAAGCAGTAAGAAGGACAGCTGTTATCTGACTGGTGTATGGTGCATGAATAAAGACCTGGCTCTATCCCAGCTAAGTTTGAACATCATACAAAAGTGGTGGTCTGTAGCTAAACACAGCATTGAGCCACCAGAGACAGGTGTCTCTTCCCTATACTTCTTGTGCAAGTTTGGCAGACTTATTTCCTTTGTTTTCTTAATGTCTCTCAGCATCAAATGATAGATGATAATAAGGCTGCTTTCCGTTGTGCTAAGTACCTTTTGTTTAGATTGGATATGACTGGGATGAAAAATAATCTGTTGCTATATTTCATACACTGCTTTAAGGCACTACTGTAATGCACACAAATAATAATAAAAATTATTTGAGTCATTAATAATAGATTCAGTATTAGACAGCAGTGATAGCTATATTTGTCTTCTCCCTGTCAACATTTCTGGATGTAGTCTGGCTCTGATTTCAAGTGCCTGATACTCCACCTCATTTGCATTGGCTTTACACTGTAGTTCTTTCTGAGGAGGACTAACCCACTGCATGTATACATTCTTGCCTTTAGTATTAACTCCTTTCTGATCTCTAAGAAGGATTCATACAATAACCTTCTAGTTCTTTCCTTTATCCAAATTCTGCAGAATAACAAAAACTAGTGTATTTTAAAATGGTACACTTACTAATTTCTAATTTAAATGTACATAGGTGTAAATATTTTATGTTAATGAATAATAAATAATTAGAGGGAATACTGAAAAATATGGATATGTATCCTAAATGTATTTTAGATATGGATATGATTCATAAATCCTTGATGTGAGAAGCTCACATTAGGTGACACACTGTCTCATTTGTAAGACCAACAACAGTGTAGCTATAATCACCTGGGGATTGGTTTATATATAGGAAGTTGAAAGTGAATGTTACACCTCTGTCTGACTCACAGATTGCTTGCTGCCTTCTCCAGAATGGAGTGGAAGCCCAGAACTGCTCCTGCCAGAAAGCAGGGGTTTCTTTCATGGTCGGCATTCCAAAGCTAAAGACTGGAAGCCCGTGAAGGGTGATATTTTCAATCCATTTAACTTCGGTGTCATTTCATGGGCTATTACTGCAATTGATTATCCATACATATCACACAGACGTTTGTCAATAACACCAGATTGCCTGTTCTTCGAATGAGGCACTGCATTGAGATGAGTAATAATTAATACAATTATAAAATCAGATGATGAATGGAGAAAATGCGACTCCAAAGCATAACAGTTTTACTAGACATTTTTGTGTGTGCAGCACTGCAATAGCTGTGATGAAGTGATACTGCTTTCTTGTTCAGCAGTGGTGCTGAGTGCTGGAGAGGTTTGTGATTTGCCCTAGTAACTGATTTGCCCTAGCTGTGATTTGCCCTGCCTCAAGTGACTGAACTCTTCTCATTGTAAGGAAAAATCTGAAGCTATTCCTGCTATTCTGGTATGAAAACATCAGTAAGAACTGAATGATTCTGAATACGTCTGAGGTTAGAAGTTTCTGATCTCTTTATATTTCCCCTGATTTTCTTAAAGGAGGCCTTATGTGTACCAAGTAAGCTCATTTCATTGCCTTTGACATTTATTCGTTATCGCTGACCAACCTCTAAAATTAAGGTCCTATTGTGTTAGTACTACTAAAACCATAGGGAACCCAGCAGAATACAGGCAAATGTTAGTGAGGGTTCTGCTTCAGAAAATGCTTTTCAGTGCTTATTTATTTTGGATACCATCAGCAAAGACTTTTTACAACTTTAGTTATAGAAACTGAGTACATTAGGTCATATTAGCACATCCGTCTGATTTAACAGAAAGGCTTAAATGCTGTATTTACAGTAACTACAGCTGGTACTGAACAGCACCTGGGTGAGTACAACCAGGATTTGTGAGAGAGGCTGAATCCCAATAGGAGTGTGCTTGTTACTGGTCCACATATTCTTAGCTGTGGCATGAATCCTTCCTCAGTCCATATGTTTTTGTAGCTGATTTGGATTCAGCATAGTCATGTTTCTAAATGCAAGATTAGGCTGTTGTTGTGTACTCTTAACTACCATCTTTCAAGTGACCTTGAAATCAAC
Organism: Eubucco bourcierii; assembly: GCA_013396675.1. NCBI lineage: Eukaryota > Metazoa > Chordata > Aves > Piciformes > Ramphastidae > Eubucco > Eubucco bourcierii. The sequence continues at coordinate 180,713 of VWZE01002666.1, read as the reverse complement.
TTGCATTCATTGTACTGTGTATGTTGACCCGCAGTGAAAGAAAACCATAAATTTAACATTGTTCAGGACCCAGATAACTGTGTATATAATCTGTGTGCATACATCTTATTAGGGCAATGGATAAGGCAATTAGACAATTAGCATGGGATAAGTAAGTCTCAGGTTAAATAGCAACTAAAGAGACTAATGATGGTGAGCAGTTAATCTGCATAGGACAACTTTCAATTGTAACATAAATGAAGTTTCAATAAAGACAAGCAGCGTCATTTAGGTTGTCTTTAATGCCACAAATATTATAAGCAGAAAATTTTCTATTATATGCTACTAAACCCTATATTTAAACCAATTATGAAATTAGAAGGAAGTTGTTCTCTGTGCATTTACTACACTGTAGAGGTATTTCTCATCCAAAGTGTGTCATTAACAGCCAGATAGCAATTGTTTCATTTGTTCTTACATTTCTGGTTTGTTTTTCCCTTTGTAAAAGCTTGCTATTAACATCACACTATCACAGTTATTTTCTGGGAAGGTATGCCTATGCAGAGGTGAAAGTAAAAATATCTCTTATCTGTGCTATGAACTAGTTCTGGGACTCAGCCACTGGAGTGGTTTTTTAGAACTAAAAATAAGCTTCTGTTGAGCAGAATTCTGTACATTTCCGTGATAACTCAAGTGAGCTGTTTCTTGACAAGATGATTTTCTCAAAATAAGAATTATTGATGGCAAACAAGCAAATGATGAACACACAAGATATTTCTATTGCTGGTGGATTGTAATGGTGAAGATAAGAGAGTTGATGTTTCAAATCACAACAGTCCTTTTAACCTCTATTTTTAATGGGATTTTTCAAAGAACAGTACAAAATGCTTGCAGCGGGTAATTGAACAAAATAAAAACTTTCTGTCTTTTGGATATTTCCTAAAAAAGGGATTTATTATCTTGTCTTGCTCAGTCCTGTCTATTCCTCCAACCTAATAAAACAACTAAAATAAAAACATTTACTTTTAGTGTTGCAAAGTGCTTGAGCTCCATAGCATCATTTCTGCAACAGCACAGTAGGTCTTATTTATTTGTGCTGTACAATACATTATTTTAACATCTATTCAAGTGGTTTTGTATGATTTATTTAATTTTTTTAAATTATTTTTTATGAAAAATGTGAGGAATGTTTGACTGCCTGATGTTTAATCTCTTACTTGCTATATCTTAAATTTTCCTTTCCTAGTGATAGAAGCCCTGACAAAATTATAAAATTGACGTAATCTAAAAACGTATACTCTATTAACAGAATAATTTTAAAAATTAAATCCATAGCATGAACAGTTCACTTTTTAAAGGAAGGATTAGGGAATCTTTATGAAGAAAAATGCAGCTTTACACAATTTGCTTATAAATTAATCCACCTGTTGACACATGAAACCATACTGTTTCCAGTTCAGCGTAAAGTGGTTATGATGGTGTCCAGGGGTGTTGGCATAAGTAGAAACTGATGCCAGTGTACCTTCTGCAGTGGATTTTGTTGTACTTTGCTATGGAGAGAGCAGAAGAGAAGAGAGCAGAAGAGCCTGTTACCATCACATATCTCACTACGCTGACAGCTAGTCGAATTGCTTGTGCAATACCAAGCAGCCTGGAACAGGACATCCCAGCCTTGAGAGACAATGGAGGTGATATGCTACCCTTTCCCCCTCCCCTGCGTTGGCTTCTGACCAGACTGGTGTCCAGGCCAAAAGCAGGATTTACACTAGCACTGTCATTGCAGCTTCGTGGTTGTTCAAATAGCTTTTGGCTCAGGGCCTTGCACGAAGTATGTGAATGAGATTGTGCAGATACTGTTTCAGGCAAGAAGCAAAGTAAAGATTCGCTCCTGCACTGTGGGATATTATGAGAAGCTGTTTTGCTTAAAGAGTTTAAAGTTAGGGATTCATTAGTTCTGCTGTGGTAGAAAATATCTTTGCAAAGATTATGTGAATGTTATCTTGAATCCTGTGTGAGGTGATGAAATGAATTACAGCACTAGCAGTGCAGTACTACTATCAGAATGTTCACGAACTACTTTATCTTGTCTGGATTCAAAAAGAAGTCAAGCCTTTGACATTTTCAAGATGTCAGGTTTGCACAGGCTCAAATTCAGAAAAGATTTCTAAGGTAAGTGGAGTAAGTATGTATTTTATGTGTAGTTTTTATGAATTAACCAAAAATGTGCCTTCTTCATGAGGAGAATGATCATTACGTGGTCTTCTTCCTACAGGCTGCTATTTGTCCGGTATCCTTGTTCAAAATCCTATCTCAGCACAGTTACTACCATGATAGAAAAAAGCCTTTCCTACAAATTTCATAAGTTAAGTGCAGCCACAAGGAACGTTTGAGTGAGCATATACAAAGGTTTTATTGTCACTGGCACATGTTAGCCCTGGGTTTCAATCTGTCTGTAATTTGTAGATCTGGAGCTGCTCCTCAGCAGTGATGCTTGGGGTTCTGAAGATGCAAGATCACTGCATGTTGCTGTGATTGCTGAGGGAGAAAAAACACCTAGTTTTCAGGAAATTGATTCTTCTGTACAGAAAGAAGGCCCAAGTCACAAGTGAGTAGAAATCAAAGAATGAGTAATAACAAAGTTGTACCCTAGATATGTCAGTAGAGATTGAGCTACAACATTCTTGTCTGTTTGTATTTGCCTTTTTACATTTTAGTGTGCTGTTTATGAATGCGGGGAACTGAAGTGGAGAGGCAATTTGACAAGTACCATATTCAGCAGAGTACAGTCCACCAGTATATGCAATCTGATGTCTTAATAATCTCCAAAGGGCTTTGTGTTATATGCTTCTCACAGGTGACAAAAAAAATGCCAGGCTAAAAAGAAATTTCAATTACCTGAAAAATGGGTGGAGGGTTCATATTTCAAACAGACATTAGCATGGAAAAATGATTAAAAACATGAGGGGAATGAAAAACAATACTGGAGCCAAGGAACATGAAACAGAAGGGAGAGATGGTAGATGGAGAGGAGTAAGACTTGCTGTTACAGTCTAAAGCAAAAAAATCAACACATTTGAATCTCATACTCGGCAAGGGGAATGGGGATAGTAAATTCAGTAATATAACAGAAGACAAAAAACACTAATGACGATACTTAGAAAACCAGATGGAAATCAGGCAAGAAAGGAGACAGCAAGAAGAGAGGTAGCAAGTAAGCAGGAAAAAAAATAGGACAGGGATAAGAAATGCATTCCTTGGATGGAGACAAAACAATGGAATTTTTTTATACACTTGGAATAAACTGAAAGATACTGCCAGATAAGAATCACAAGTTTAGCGTGCATAGTCTAATCTGAAAATGTTCCTTTTATCTTTTTCCAGAGCCTTAATAATGTTACTTGCTATAATCTCACTAGGGAAAAAAAAAAATCTATAGCAGATACCTATGTGATTTTATCATCAAAGTTAGTATGACATTTTTTGCAAATGACAAGAATGCTCAGATAATTATAATACATGCCATGTCACTACGAATTTCTCACAATGTTTAGCTAGATTAATAACAAACTGCACCACCACAGCTACTATACAGCAAAAGGAACTAATGTTGTATGCTTATCACTAATTATTTCACATTAGTTATATTACAGGGCAGTGATGATTCACCACCAGGCTCACATAATAGAAAGTAGCACAATCTATTCCTTAGTGCATACCATCCCTGGGTATATATACCATTGGTGGGAACAGTACGTGTTTGCTAATCAGAAAAGGAAGCAGAATTAGCATGGGAGATCAGAACGTACGTTTTATTTTTAAAAGGACTCTTGAGATCCAGAATGAACATATGGGACTAAAGTGTTTATGAAAGATTTGAAACTTGAAACTTTCATTTGTATTTCCTCTTTATTTACACTTACTGGCATTTGCAGAAGTTCTGCAGATTTCAAAAATTCAAAGACAACCATCTTTTTGAAGGGAAAAATTTCTTAATTGGCCATAGAACCAAAAGATTAATAAACTGGTTCAGCATATTTGCATTCTTCAAAATATCCATATTTTAAGATATCTTTTTTCTAATGAAAATAATTCTGAATACAAAAACCAAAAACTAACCACTATAACCATTTAGTTTGAGCTCTTGCCAAGGGCCTTCTCAGAATTTAACATTTCAACAGGATTTTTAGTAAAGAATCTGATAATCACTGAGCATTTCCCAAGCCTAAGGAATTCGGTATGTGATCGCCATGGTCAATAACACATTACTAAAACAGCAAAAGAAAAGATAAACTTTATTTCTAATCTGATTTATGTCAACATTCAAACACTGGGTTTTTAACTGAATCCATCTCTTCAAATGCTATGTATTACCAAAGCTGCTTTCCTAAAATATGCACTCATGTTATCAAGTCATTCCTGAACTATCTTTTTCATAAGTATATGGAGTGATTGTTAAATGTTTCTGAACATGAGGCAAAAAATTCCATTCTTCAGTCATTTCCAGGTTTCTTTGCATGTCTTCTGTGCATCTGCCGAAACACAGGAAAAGCCAGTTGAATTTCAGCCACTGTCTTGACCAGCATTGTGCCAGAATGAATACCTGGGGAAATGTCTTGCTGATAAACTCATACTTATTTCTGATTAGCACATATATTATCACTTTTTAACTTCCTCACCAACTTCTACCTTCTATTCAGAATATTTACCATTAAAGAACCTATCAAATCAATATAGCTTTGATTGAATCCTACATTCTTTGCAATAAGCAGCAAATCTCTCCTGGATTTCTGTGAAGTCAGGATTAAGCATTTAGCCTTTTCAGGCTTTGACATCTTACTATTTGATATCTGGCCTTCTGTCATCTGTCATTGTTTTCATTATTATTGCACTGCCATGTTCCCTTCAACAAGTGACTGATGCTTATTATTAACAGTCCCCCTCTTGATGCTTTGTTCAGATTCTGAACTAATGCATTTTTATATGAGCTTTTATCATGGTGAAGAATGCATATAAGAATATAATCTTCTGTTTTTAAGATTACAATCTGTAGCTGCCTCTTGCTAGATCCTTTTGCTTTTCTTGTGCAAAACTATTAAATTTTATTCCCAGTAATGTAGTCTGATGTTTTATGCACAGTGTTAATGAGTATGTCTATTCTTAGTATATGGTCATAAATTACTATCACCTATAAATTTCTTTTCTCTCCTTTGTCTGCTTGCATCTTTTTGATTAACATGGGATTGTTATAAAAAATAGAGAGTCTGAGAAGGTCTGACTTTATTTTCAGCATTTTCCCCTCTTATTAAATTCTGATTAAACTGTTCTCTTGCTGATTCACTAGCCTATGCTTTCCCTACTTACTCATTTCTGTTGAATTTTTCTCCCTCCCCCTGACACACCAATCACAGAATATACCCATATAATTTGACTTTTTTCTACATATTCTAACACGATGATAGAAATCTGAATCACTTGTCCATCCATCCACACACATGTTTATATGACATATACTAACACACAATTCTGTAATGGAAAAACATGCATTAGAAAATGAAGCCAGGCTTGTAATAGTTCTTACTGTCATGGCAGTTGTTACTAAGTTACCACAAACACTATTTACAACACCACCACCACCACCCCCCCAGTTGTAACTAGTAATTAACTGCTTACTCAAGTCACTTGTATTTTACCTACTTGCAATGCTATAGTCTGTTGGTCTTTAAATCAAAAGGTGTAGCAAGACATCATCATGACAGAAAGTGGATTCAGGACCTTCATCTGTAAACATTTTTTACTCAGGTAATGTTTCTTTTTGTGTAGAGCCCACTACAGTAGGATCCTAGAATCATGGAAATACTTTAGCTTCAAAGAGGCCTGTAAAGGTCATCTAGTCCAATGCCCTCTGCTCCTGTAGTGGGTAGGAGAACTTTCAACTAGATCAGGTTGTCCAAGCCCCATTCAACCTAAACTTGAATGGGGCTTTTACCACCTCTCCAGGGCCACCAGTTTCAGTGTTTCTCCACTCTCAGCGTAAAATATTTCCTCCTTGTACCTAGTTTAAATCTACCCTCTTTTAGTTTAAAACCATCACTCCTTGTCCAGTCACAGAATCACAGAAGACATCCCATTGGAGAGGCCTCAAAGATCATATAGTCCAACCTTAGAAGCTGCATTGAAGGGTCAATAAGTGCCAGGTCCACATGCTGCTTAAACACCTCCAAGGATGATGACTCCACCACTACCCTGGGCAGACCATTTCAATGTTTGATAACCCTTTCTGTGAAGAAGTATTTCCCAGCATCCAGCCTGAGCTGCCTCTGGTGCAGATTGAAACCATTTCCTCTAGTCCTGTCACTTGCCACCAAAAAGAGGCTGACCCCCTTCTTGCTTCAAAGTCCCTTCAGGTAGTTGTAGAGAGTGATGAGGTCTCCCCTCAGCCACCTTTTCTCCAGACTGAACAACCCCAGCTCCCTCAGGTGCTCCTTGTAGGCCATGTGCTCCAGGAATTTCACAGGCCTCATTGCCCTTCCCTGAACATGCTTCAGAACCTCAATGTTCTGAACTCAGGGACCAAGAACTGAACACAACACTCAAGATGTGGCCCATCAGTGCTGAGCACAGGAAGATGATTATAAAATATTAAAATACAATCTTCAAATTGATATCTTATCTGTGTTTTAGCCTCATTTGATGTACATAAGAAGTTTCTTCAGACTTGGCTGGAAAAAACACTAGTGTTTGTGATTTATCTGTGCTCCTGTTAAGTAAGGACTGACAATTCTATACCACAGAGTTTATTGAAAGTAGGTTCTTGTATATATCCTTGTCCAAGACACAGTCAGGACTGTATGAATGCAAGCTTTCTTCTGATATCTTAATCTATTTACTGTCATAGTGATGCTGTTTGCTCCTTTCACAGAACCATGCAGCACAAAATTTGGACGCTGGGAGGGACCAAGCTGGGGAAGAGAGTGAGTGACTCTGCCATTCTGCCCAGGTAGTGCCATAGGGTCTATAAATTCATAATGTTAAAACTGACTCTCTTTTTCAGTCTTGTCTCATTTTGTGGTGAGAGAGAGAGGCGATGGCACACATACAGATGTGAGCTAGTGCAGAATTTCCCTGTGAAATGACTCAAATGAAACTAAACTTGTCAAGCATCAATGGGTAAAGGGCCTCAAAACAGTCTAATTCCTATGTGTTCAGGATATGTACTTGTATTGACATCTGAATACTTGAAACTTTGAGACACTTATTTGTATCTGGAAATGAGAATGCAGACAATTTAATAATTATAAAAAAGAAAGAAAGAAAAAAACCCCAAACAAACAATGGGAGATGAGTATCCTTTCCTACATGGATATTCCTCATCTTTATTAACAGCAACATGAAATTAAAAAAAGCATACATTGCTAAATGACTATTTAATAGCAAGTTGGTTGTCACAGTCACAGTGCCACTACACTGCCTGTTAATCTGCCAGATACTTGCTTTTGTGTGCCCGTGCATGTGGTGCATAGCAACAGACTTTATGCCAAACTTAAAAATGTTAAATTTAGCTTGCAGTAAATAACATGTCTAGTTAATACGACTGGAACTCATCTTGGGAGAAAAAAAAAATAGATATTAAAATTAATTATCTGGATTGTTTTAAACCTTCCTGCAGATTAACTTTTCTGAGTGCAATACAGCAGTTAAAAACATGCCTTTCATATATGCCACCTGGACAGTGGCTACATCCACATGTTTGCCTAGTGAAAAGTAGTGAAATAAATATTGGTGAAAAACCCGACCCAACAAAAAACCTCAACAAACTGAAGGGCTTGCGGAGGTTTTTTTTTTTTTTTTTTGTGCATTTCGGTTTTCAGTAACGGCTCTCCGTTTAACCTGTCCCGAACCTGAGGGTCTGTGTGGGCAGGGCAGCGCAGCGCAGGTCAGGGCAGGGTAGCCGTGTGGGCACAGGTGCCCGACCTCAGACACGCTCTGTCGGAAGGTCAGGTGGGGAACTCCCCCAGAGGTGGCGGCTTCGGGGCACGGGGATGGGCTTGGGGGCTGCTCCAGAGCCACCGGGCTTTCCTCTGCGCCGCGGGGAGCCAGCACCAGTGCCGAGGCGGGGCCGCCCCCCGGAGCCCCGACGCCCTCGGTCGANCGACGGGGGCGACCGGGGCGCGCTCCCGAGGGCCTCGCTGCTCGCGCAGGCGCGCCGCCGCCTCGCCGGGTGCGCCGCCCGCCCGTTGAGTGCGAGAGAGCGCGGAGGAGCGCGTGTGAGGGCAGGGCCGGGCGGCGGGCGCGCTCAAGCAGCAGGAGCACAGCGGCGCCGCCGCCAACGGCACGCGGCTGCCCTCCAACACCCACCACCCCCCCGCTTATTTCCGGAGCCGGAACGAGAACCGGAGCGGCGACAGCTGTCGGCGGCACCTTGGGCAACGGCTTCTCCTGCGCCTGCTGCGGGGTTCTCTTCTTTCCTCTCCCCCCGTGGTTGGCTTGCTCCCGCCAGCCACTTGCCCGACGCGCAGGGGATCTAATTTGCTGACGAGCGAGCTCGGTGGAAGAGGAGGAAGAAGAAAGGGCTGTTTCCGTGGCTTTGTGGATGCTCTACTTTTCCTGGAAATGCAAAAGATTATGCATATTTCTGTCTTCCTGGGTCCCGTGTTGTGGGGACTGATCTGGGGGGTCAATTCTAACAGCATACAGATCGGTAGGTGTCCGCATGCCGGAGGACCTCTCTCCTCCCGACGGATCTCCCGCTCCCGCGTCCCTGCCGATGTTCCTCGGGCATTCTTGTCTTACCGCCGCGTTCCCAGCCCTGCCGCGGTACACGCCGGGTGCCTGTCAGCTCCCTTCAGCGGCCGTGGCCAACGCCTTCCCCCGTTCCCTCGTCTTCCCTGAGCCGTACCGCCCGCTCCGCTGCGCCCCCCGTGCCTCTGCTGCCGGGCACGGGACGGACCCGCAGCTGGAACCGCTTCGGCAGCGGTGCCCGAGCCGGCGGTGTCTACCAGCATCCTCGCCCAGCCCAGCCCCGCCGGCGGGAAGAGACACAGCTCTGCCCGTGCTCTCGCCCGCCTGACGTGTGTGTGTATATTTCTCTGCAGGGGGGCTGTTCCCGAGGGGCGCCGATCAGGAGTACAGCGCCTTTCGGGTAGGGATGGTTCAGTTTTCCACCTCGGAGTTCAGGCTGACTCCCCACATCGACAACCTGGAGGTGGCCAACAGCTTCGCCGTCACCAACGCCTGTAAGTAGCGGGCGCTGCCAGACGCTGCGCACTGTGCGTTGCCTGCCACCTTGCCGTGGCGGCGAGGGCGGGGCGCCTGCGCACGGCGCGGTGCGGGGGTGCTGTGGGGCGGGTGTGGAGGTGCCGTGCCGCTGCCGCCCGGCAGGTACCGAGGTGCGCGGGGTGCCGTGCTGCTGCTCCGCCCTCGCGGACATCTACTGTGGTTCCTGCCGCCCCCAGCCGGCGGCTTTCCCTAGCGTTACGTAAGGCTGCGCGGCCGCGGGGCCTCCTGCAGCGATGCGCCGCCGCCCGAGGGCTGTTGGCGGTCTGCGCCGCGGAGCCTTCTCGTTAACCGGCGCGGACGCGGCCGAGGCGCCTTCTCGGCCACACTTGAGAGGGAACGAAGCGGGTGGCTGCGGGTTCGAGCTGTCGTTTTACACCGCGCGGGGCCCACGGAGCCCCCGCCCTCGTGATCTGCCTGCTTGTCTCGGCTTCCTCTGGACCCCCAGCGACTTTCGCAGCCTGCCGTCGGGGCTGTGCGAGGCAGGGCCCGGCTGGAAGCGTGCAGCGGGGCGCGGGGCACATGCGTTGCTCGGTGACGCGATGAGGGAGGCAGGATGATGCAGCGCGGCCGTCCTAGCGCTGAGTGAGTGTAGCCCGTGGGCGTGGGGCCCCACAAAGATGTTTGCTTCTGCCTGCAGTTCATTGTCTGTCCCAGGCAGCAGCCCGGTGTTTGTCCAGGCAGGGTAAAGTTTGACGAGGGGGCCACTGAGGACAGCTCCAGCAAGAGTCTGCGGTCACTGGCCGTGTTAGTGGTGAGAGCTGTGAGGGTGAGGCAGGTGTTTGCAGGACAATGAGAAGTGCCCACCTTTCCTGCTGTCTTGAATGGTGTGCTTGCTGCAAGCTAAACTGAGGTTCCCATAGTGGTACGGCCAGCAAGGAAAAGGAAACTTGCTCTCATGTTGTGCTGCCTGCTCCCGCAAAACTACATCTCTTCAACATAAGGGATTCTGAATCTGGGGGTTTGCTGTCAGCAGAGTGATTTCCCCTTTGTTGGAGACCTTTATTTTTTTGCCCTTCCCTGATTTAGCTACGGTATGGTAGGTGGTAATGAAGTGGGGCATCTCAGCACCGACACTGGGATAGGTGGTACAAGAGCTCAACCTGAGGATCTTTCAGTGGCATGTATGAGGATAGAAGCATGTCACATGCAGCTAAAGTCAGAAAAGATCAGAACATTTAAAGATATTTTGATAATTTTTGCAAACTGTTTGTGGAGTTCTTGCTTTCTTAGGTAATGAGAATTTGAAACACCAGAACTGCATTTGCTATATATGTCACACTGGAGTTGTTGGTGAAGTAAGGGGTTGTGTAGCAGTCTAGATGGCATTCTGCAAAAATATAATGAGCCTTTTTTTCTTTCTCAATTCTCTGAAGTCAATAGAATCCTGAATATAATTTCTGTAAAATCTGTTTTCTCCTTGCACCTGAGAAATATAGCCACTTCATATATGAGAAAGTAAATGATTCATATTGTACTCCAGTCCAGTCAACATTTTTTATCTGTGTTTGCATGCATGCATCAGCCTTGTTCTTGAGCTTCTTGGAGAAGTCTTACCATACTCAGGTGACATATGTAGACTATAAGCTGCAGTGATGGACTTTAAGACTTCCAGCAGAAGGAAAATGGTGTCTATGTTTCAAGATTCCCTTTGTCCAAGGCTTCCTTTTCTAAGTAGTGTGAAGAGCACCAGATTAAGACATGAACACGTACTTGCTTTTTTTGTCACCTCATTCACCACTGATGGTTTAGTGAAGTTATCTTGTCAATTGAATTTAGTTGACTGGTGAAGCATATGCTAAAAATAAGTGTAGTCTCTCCTTGATTACTCTCCAAGGAAGGTTTGACTGAAGAAGAAGGAGTTCTGAAGACAAATATTTGCCATATAAGAATCAGAATTTAGCGGCTCATTGCAGAGCACTCTATGCACAAATGGATAAGGAGGCTCGGTATTTATAAGTCTCCTTTATTTCAAATGAGAATGAGTATATTAAAAATCTGCAAGGTTTTTTTGTTGTTCTTGGGTGGTTGGTTGTTTTTTTTCAGAATAGCATACAAAGAACTTGTATCTGGAACCAGCAGTATCAACAGTTTAAAAATGAAAACACAAAAGAACATTACAGAATTGTAATATAATAGAAAACTGAGAAAGGTTTGCCCAGGTTTTTTGCTCCAGCAAGGTGATTTTCCTTCAGAGAAATGTTGTGGCAGGCTTATGCCATAGTAGAAGCAATACCCTTTTTCTGCCCTATCAGTAACACGTTTTCTAAAGTGGACAATGCAGTATTTAATCTCCTGATGTACAAACCCCAAACCAGCTGGGTGTCAACTGTTGTATTGGTTGATACGACTTCTACATTAGATTCCTAAAATTCCAGGAAAAAGGTTGTGTACCCTCCAGGAAAGTGGTTGTGTAGACTCAAGGGGTGTTTGAAACACCAAGACTACTCAGTCATTTAAAAGTGACCAGAAGATATGAGTAATAGAGGAGAAGTGAACACTCTGTGGGTAGGTAGTCTTAATAGATTAATCAGTAACAAATAGTCACTTTAGGTTGTTGGACTATTGCTAGTCTTGTGCAAAGCTGGGTTGACAGATCATCAGGAGTAGCTACTGGAATCTTAGTTGCAGTTTCACACCTTGCAAATCAGTGTCAGTATAGAAGGCTTAGTGGTTTTGATTGAGGGATGGTGCAGTCTTTTTCAGACTGTTGGCACAATCAAGGGAGATGTTCACTGACACAGCTGCTGTCACATCCTTGAAGAAAGATGTGCTAGGCTTAGCCCTCTTTGAGAATTCCTGGTGATTCAGAGGATTGCAGTCTAGGTGGTAAAGGCAAATGTTAATAAAGGTATTCACTCCAGCAGAACTCCTTTGGCTTTTAAGAACTGGAGTAGAGGTACAGCAGTTCAGGTAAATGCTTAATTAATTTGATCTTAACCTCCCACTTTGAACTTGATGTCCTTCTATGACAAGATGTACCTAGTAGATGAGGGAAAGGCTGTTGTGTATACCTGAACTATAGTAAAGCATTTGACTGTCTCCTGTGGCATCCTCCTGGAGAAACTGGCAGCTCATGGCTTGAATAAGTGGATGCTTTGCTGTGTAAAAAGCTGGCTGGGTGGCTGGGTCCAAAGAATCCTGGTGAATGAAGTTAAATCCAGTTGGTAGCCAGTCACAAGTGGTGTTCTCCAGGACTCAGTATTGGGGCTAGTTCTCTTTAATGTCTTTGTCAGTGACCTGGATGAGGGGATTGAGTGTGCTCTCTGTAAGTCTGAGGGTGACACTGGGTAGAAAGGCTTTATGGATGGACCTGGACAGGCTAGATCAATAGGCTGAGGCCAGTTGCATGAGGTGCAGCCAGGCCAAGTGCTGGGTCGCAATGACCCCTGCCCAGTAGAGAAAGATCTGGGGGTTGGAAACGAGTTGAACATGAGCCAATGATGTGATCAGGTGGTCAAGAAGGCAACAACACCTTGGCCTGTATCAGGAAATAGTGTGACAAGCAGGATCAGGGAAGTGATTGTCCTGCTGTACTCGGCACTGGTGAGACTGTACCTCAAGTACATTGAGATGCTGGAGTGTGTCTAAAGAAGAGCCACAAAGCTGGTAAAGTGTCTGGAGAACAGGTCTTATGAGGAGCAGCTGAGGGAACTGGGGTTGTTTAGTCTGGAGGAAAGAAGGCTGAGATGAGACCTCATTGCTCTCTACAATTCCTTGAAAGGAGGTTGCAGCAAGGTGGGTGCTGGTCTCTTCTCCCTAGTACCAATTGATGGGAGGAGAGGAAATGGCCTCAGGGGAGGTTTAGATTAGAAGAAATTTTTTGACTGAAAGGATTTTCAAATATGGTTGAAACCCCATCCCTGGAGGTCTCTGAAAGATGCATTGATGTGGTACTGAGGAATATATTTTAGCACCAGACTTCCTATTTTAGCACCAGACTTGGTGGAGTTAGATAACTGTTTGACTTGGTGGTCTTAAAGGTCTTTTCCAACTGAAATAGTTCTATGACTCTATTCTCATTCATGGAGCAAAATTTGAAAGTATCCAAACAACTAGACTTTATTATCCTTCAGCAAAGTGTAATTGAGTCTAGCCTAATTGGAGAATTGCTGCCCATTGGAGACATCAGATTTCTAAAAATTGGTTAATTCTATCAAGAAAAGAGGAAAGAGATAAAGGTGAAAGTCCTGCTTTTAAATCTGCCAAACCAAATAGGGATACTTGTATTATGTCCTTGGATATTTTTGCAATGAGAAGATATTTGAGTCACTGAAGAGGCATTTCCAATGGAGTACTATAAAACCTCTGTAAGTGTAACAAGTTTTTCATTTAGTAGTTTCAGCAAGAAGTAATATATGCACAATCTTGGATGTTTAATCCTGCTGGCTCAAGAGTCAATGTTGAGCTTTTCTCTTTTAAATCAAGTCTTACAGCTCTGCAGGGATCATTGCACCATGACATTGTGACAAGGGGATGCTGATTCATGCATAAACCTTAGATCCTTTTATTATATCTTGAACCAGCAGCTTTGAAAACCTATGAATATGTTAGCATGTTACAACTTGGGAGTCATGGCAAAGGTTTCCCCAACCATTTTGGAATGTGGTGCTCTGAATTACATGTTTATCATACTGCTGGCAAAAGAATTAAAGAATAAGAAAAAAAAAATTCTAGTGGTAAAGATGGGAGAAATATAGATAGTTTTATTTGAATTAAAATTACTGTGCATCAAACCTAAATATGTTTCACCAAAAAATGGGCTGAATTAATTTTAAAAGAAAAAAGGAATTAATTAAGTAATTATGTTTCAGTTAATATGTATTCCTGGTCCTTCTCACTCCTATTTCACTATAAAACATTTTTCATGCCCAGTGACCAGATGTGAAATAGGTTCTGTACCCTCTTGTAATTAAAATAATAGAATCATTTAGGTTGGAAAAGACCTTTAAGATCGTTGAGTCCAACCATTAACCCAGGATCAGATGGGTGTCTGTAGGAAAATTATACAGTAACACTATGATGTAACTTACAATAGGACTTCTTATGCTTCTGCTGCTCTCAGAATCAAGCTCTGTAGCAAACTTCAAACATTCTTTTACTTCTGTGAGTTACTCGTAAAGAGACCTGGGGTATTTATTGTGTGCCAGTGCTGTGCCTGCTGTGCATCTTCCCTCCTGGCTCACAGAGCATTTTCACACAGCCATGATCCAGAATATGAGTAGATACAAATACAGCACTTTTTGCTTGGCTTTTCACATTTTTCTTATGTGATTATTACATTAATTCTTCTTTATCAGATAAAAAAATTACTGTGAAGTTTTGCGTGCAGTATGAGTGTATGTTTTACTCTTATAAACCTTAGAGTCAGCTATATTTACTAGCACTTTGTAAGGAGCGTATCAATTAACCCTTAAATATACCAATCAAGCTCTTAAATCAACCAGTATTATCAATCTCTTCAATATATTGTTTATATGTTTTATTTACATTTAATATATGAAAATACAGTAACTTTTTTTGTAGTTGTGCTAATGAAAGCTTTAATTTACACTGACTTTGATAGGACTCTTGACTGCACATAGCTGAGGATGTGCTTAACTCCTTGTGTACTATGCAGTGTGTTACACACCCTAAACCAAGGGCCACTGCATTAAGTGATACTGCTACTGCCAATTTTAATTTTTGACAATTAAGGTATGTTTAATAGATAAATAATTATTTTTTAACAATTTGTAATTACTAGGAAAATATTTAATAACTGGGAACATGTTATTAATTTGAAAATCCATTAAATAGGTATATGTACAAATAATTGAGATGATCAGAATTAATTTATTGACATGTGTGAAAATATGATTAAATTGCAAAAAAAAACCTAAGAAAATATGATTAAAAATTAGTAATTATTTAGTGTGTGCTGGGAGTACTAATTTTTAGGAAACTAAAAAAGATGAAATAACCCACAATAAATATAAATGTATGTATATGTATGTGTGTATATATACACACATAACTACATGTATATATATTCATATGTATATAGTGAACAATAGTTCATTTTGAATGTCACATTAAAAAAAATAGGTATTGGTGAAACCCTACAATCCATTTCTGAAGAGGATTATCTCAGAGCTATTACTGGGAAGCTCATTTATTGCTTTGTAAGTCAGTGTTCTCACCCCTGTGAGTTTGGTGCATGGATTACTGATTTTTTTTTTTATTTTGAAGGTTCATATCCATATTCTGGAATCAATGTCACTGCAGCTGAAGCCAAGGGATGTCAAGTCAGACTGAAAATAACATTGAAAAGATACCTGAATAGGCAAAAAAAATTAGTTGTATATATATCAAACTCTTTTTATATGTATATGTGAATGGACTTCTCATACGAGAATTAACTACAACTGTCATTACAGAAGTAAGATCTTTACATTACTTTGTAACTGATCATTGCATCTATCACACATAATACAGGAGCAGTCTGTGTTTAGCAGACTGTGGACAAGAGATTAATTCTCTTTGCCATATAGGCTACTGTAGAGGTACAGGGCAAAAACCTGCATGTTTTTATACAAAGTATGTAGATTTGCAGAGCATCATTATTATTTTGTCTTAAAATCTTGATGTTTTCCTTTTAGCAAATTGATTAAAAAAGATCTACATCGATGCATGTACGTGTTAGATATAATCTTCTTAGAACTGAAAAAGATTTAAATTAATAAAACCTTCCAGTAAGAAATTCTGTATGGATAACCAATATGAAATGAAAAAAAAGCATCAAACAAATATGATGAATGTGTGTTGTAAACCAGATCAACAATGAGGAGTAAAAGGAGGTTTGAAATTACAATTAAACATTTAAAATGGAAATAACAATTATTCCATAAAATATTTATTTTTTTTAAAGAAAGGCTCTCAAATCAAGCAGTTTATTAGGTAATTACTTTTTTCCCCCTAAGCTTCCCAATTGAGATACTAATATAAGAGTTAACATTTCTGTCCTGAGTCTGATTTAATGCACAGATACTTGCCGTGGTTGCTTGTGGCTAATTTCCTTATGGGGGTGTAAAAGAAGTTTTACAAGAAAAAGATACTCATGATTCTGCAGTGAGATGTGATTCAGTTACAGCTACTGTCTCCCACCATCTGCTTCCAAACCTGATACAGAGAAATTAATGGGATTTTTTTGAGGACTGAAATGTTGCATGCAGTTCAACTGAAGGTGATGAAATCAAGCACAAGCAATGTCTTATTTCAGCTGTAATCTACTGATTTATTTTATACCAAAGGAAGGATATTCAGATCTGTATTCATTACCTTAAATCAGTGTGTGATTGCTTTGTATGTTTGAGGTGCTGGGTCAGTAACTGAGTTGCTAATCACTTCAGCTGGCCTATGAATGACTTGGCTTTATTGCTTGACTACAGAAGCTAAATGTACTTGCATTTCATTGTTAGAGTGCTTTGCCATTTGTTTTTGAAATGGACATATTTTTCCCGAATGGTTCTTCCAATGAATAAGAGTAGGACAAAATCCTGTTAAATGTTTATGTTGGCCCTGACTCATATAAATGCATACTTATACAACTGGTAGCAGAGTTTCAGAGGTCAATAAGAGACAGTCACTAATTACATGAAGGGTTCAAAATAGATATATGAACTTGTGCTTGCTATGCTATCCCACCTATTCGTTTTAATATCAAATTTGGGTACTTGATTCAGATAGTTGCATTGATCTGATGCTGCAGTGTTTCAGGCTGCTATGGCTAAAGCTGTCATACCACTGTAATTCTCAGTACAAATGTTTACAAGTTTAAAAATATGTCCTGGGGGAAAGATGCCTCTGCTTAGTGCATATTTGTGTGAACCAATTTTCTTTCACAGGATTTGAAAATTAAAGCAATTTTTTTTCTAAGCACTTGATATGACAGATCTTCTATACAGTGAAGACTGTTCTGAGAGCTCATGTCAGCAACAGGGCTACAGAGCTCCACAGAGCAGTCTAGCAACTGCCTTGCAGCCTGGAGGAGGGATTTGTTTTATTTTCTTTGGGATTCTGCCTTTAATATATGAATGTATTTGATAGTTGTGATGATCTGGTCTATAAATGAAAAGACCAAAGTGATTTAGTATCTCAGGTAAAGTGGATCTAAAATATTTGAGTATTATTCATTCCCTTTTATATGTGTAAACTATCTCAGAATTTCTGTGAGGGTATGGTATATAGACTATACATTTCTGAACAAGTCAGAATAATTCGTTCAATAATCTCATAAGTCTTTGAAATCAAGGACATTGAGGGTTAGCTTGCTCAAAATGTTCCTCTCTGATGCTAAGTATGAGTTGATTTTGACAAACTGTCTTCCAAATCACAAAAGTGATTTTTTTGGGGGGCTTTTTTTCCTTATTTGAATGTAGCAAATTTAATAACACTTTAGTAGTACAGGCTCAGAGGGTATTTTTTGTACAAATGTGAGATCCTGCTAGCAGCAAAACTTTTCTGTGTGATTGTACCTCGGGCAGATGTATTAATAGCAAAGAGTTTGTTCCAGGTGTGACATTTGAAAAATAGAGTAAATAATTTACATGGCTAGTGCATATGAAGTTCATTCTTACATAAACTACAGCAATGTTAGTTATAGCAGAAGCAGATTTGATCCACACTGAAGGTAGAGTGAGTGGTTAAGAAAATCTTCCAGGATTTAACCCAGTTATTTCATATGTTGTCCATGTCAGGCAGAGAACCTGAATTTAACTCTTCATCTTTCACTTGCCAGTTGAATGACCCCAGTTGGCCCATTTTTCTTTTGTCATCAGTTTTCCTCTCTGTCACTCTTCTTATTTTCCTGTCTTGATTAATTTTTGGAGGAAAAAAAATCTGAGTAATTGTATTTTTGTCCTGATGCAGGAAGGGGGAGATGTAACCTTTAGACTTTGGGAGCAAAGAGACAATTTCTTGCCTTTTCTTGTTATTATAATAAAGCATAAAGGGGGGAAAAAGACAATGTTAGGAAAATTCAGTTATATTAATTTGAATATTAATTGACCAGATTTATATATATATTTAAACTTTTGAAGCCATTTAAAATGAACACCTGGAAACGAACCATATAATTTTATTATAAAGACTAGATGGATTTGAGGGATCAGGAAATAGATGGGAATATGAGTCACTGTACATTATAAATTGCAGTGTGAGTGTGGTTTTAATTTCACTTACAGCCTTACATCTGTTCCATTTTAAGGTGTTTTCATTTGGTGAGAGTGGGTCACATTGAAATTCTGAAAAGTCATGAGTGAAAAGTCATTCAGTCTTTGTACTGACTAATCCGATTAGTTCATGTATTCAGCAACCTGACCTCATAGTTTGGGACTCCAGAGTAATAAGGCCAGGCGATTTTTGCCCAGTCAAATGATCAAGCTTCCGCTGATGGTAGTAGGAATAAAACCAGATCCAAACTTTGAATTATTTATTTTTCTGTATGAGTGTGGAATACTGATTTATTTTTTTGTATATGGAAAGATGCAGGAATTAAACAATCCCAGAAAGTGCTAAAATGTTTGAACATCAATTGGACCTAAAGGATATTTTTTCCAAATGTTACAGTAGATGCTCATAAATGACCCTGCCTCCTTTATTTTAAAATACTGCATGCATTTTTTAAATATTAGAAAAATTATTAGACCATTTCAATTCAATATGAATATCCTAGCACAGCTGAAAAAGGATTAGCTTGGTCTGTGCTTTTGTAGGTGAGGAGAAAAAACATAATGCTTTCTTCCCTCTTTAGCATTTGATAATGAGTGTTTTTCTTTGGTGGAATCTTTGCTTAAATTTGAATTTTTCAAGTTTTTTTCCTGTAACTGCTTTTTCACTTATAGGAAAATTGGTTTTGTTTTGACTTTATAGAACTTTGTAGCATACTTTTCATTATAGAAGTAAGCAAGTGTCTGTGATCAGAAAATTCTGAATATTTACTCAATGCAGCACTCCCTGTTTCTTTGCACTTAGGCCTTCTATTTTGATATGACAGAAACATAGTATTTGTCAATGTTCCCATTTGGGGAGGTACTTTAATTCACTCACAATTCATCTACCTGAAGATCCGGTTTGTGATACTTGGGCTATGCTGTGTGACCTCAAGGTGCAGCTCCAGAAAATGTGAGTGTCCTGTAAGCTCTGTGGCACATCAGGCAGCCTATGGAGATGCCTCATATACCCCAGTATCTAAAATGGTGTTTGCTACATGTACTTGGTAACCTGAATAATGTCCTGAGTTTTGTGAGGAAAGGTGATGATGAACACCCAAAAAACTTCAGGAACTCCAAGATTCTTTTGTAGGCTGTTGAGTACTGTTGCAATTAGTCAGTTATAGTGGAAAGCATAGGTTGTATTAAGTCATAACTTAGTCCAAATAATTACATACTTCCAAGGACACTACATGCCTATTTCAACTTGTTGAAGAGCCTCCTGTATTACTACATTTAACTTTGTCCTCGTGGAGATGCAAAACTATTTCACTTCACTGTTAGATGTTTGTTTTCAGTATGGAACTGTTTCTGGCTTCCTTTTGGAACCATGAATACAGTGGTTCAGTCAGCATTGTGCCTCTTGGCATTACTTTCCATGTCCTGTATGCAGAATCACTGTTTCCTTGCCTGTGTTTCTGACTTTATCTTGCACTCGAGGAACTTGTCATGTTCGATTTTTGCAGTATTTTGTTGGTACATGGCATCTTGAGGTGTGTATGTTGCAGCATGTAGAAGCTATTTTCAAACTAAGTATCAGCTGCCTTGGAAAAAGGATGTATTAAGAAAGAAGTTCTCTTGCTGTGTTACTCTCTTCATACAGGTGCTATATTTTAACGTGGTAGATTTAAATTAAAAAAATGTCATGCAGCTCAGATCTGTATTACTTATCCTTCCAGAATTTTAAGCCAGGGGCAGATGTGAACATTGCAGTTTACGTTGTTTCTGATATTTCTGGGAATTCCTCATTATATACACCTTTATCTAGTCCTTCCTTCCTTTATCTAGTCCTTGCTGGGTGTGGTGACATCTTCCATAATGTAGGCCAACACAGGCCAGTCTCCAAAGTGATTTGGAAACTGGTGCATAACATTGTCATATATTCAAACAGGGAACTTAACAAAAGTTCAGGAACGGAACAAGGCTAGAGAAGTCTGTGTTACCCACATCCAGTGGTGAGAATTAGATACATAACGATGAAATTTGCAACAATTAACACCTAATGGAAAATAGATTAAATCAGTCTAAATGACAGGAGGTTGCTCCTTAGAAGCTTTTAACTGAAACTGTCAAACTAAAGCAGTTCCTCTTCTTGGGTGACTGACCACAGCTCTGAGGAAGTGGATTAATGGCCAGAAGCTACTATCTCAGCTGTAATGTATTTAAATACTCTGATTATGTGTTGCTCTTGATGCTCTGCTGATCTTCTGCCTTGCAGTTGAAATAGCCCAGTGGTGTAGAGGGAAGTGAGAAAGTCAGGAATGTCAGAGGATAGTAGAAAAGAGGAGCTGACCTTTTGCCTTATCTTTACTGAACACAATTGAGACCAAGGTGAGAAGGATATTTTTTTACATGTGAGGAGAGAAGCAGTTATAAGATCAGGTCTCCTTTTCTATGGCATGTATTAACCTCAGAATTTCTCATTAGACTGAATTCCTTCAATATCATTTCTACTAGTATAACTGTATTTCTTGTTACTAATACTGAAACTGAAAATATGTCTTTTGGCCTCCCTTAGGAGGGATTGCAGCACAGTTGTTTAGAATTAATTTGTTGCTATCTTGGATTTACAGTATGTATTCTATACTGTGTATTTTAGGTGGTAAAAGTTAATACTAAATTTTAGACTGCACTACCCATGGGCAACATGATATTTGCTCTTTCCATGGGTCTAGTTGCTTCACTGTTTCTAAATTAAATTCAGAGTAGGGAGTTTAACCTGAATTCTGCATATGTTTATTTCTGGCTGTAGGGGTAGATATTTCTTTTTGTTTAGCTATTATGGCATCTACATTCATGAACACTTAAGCTAAAGGTCACTAGATTTAAAGATTAGGGTGCTGCTGACAGGATGTTTTCTATGAAGGATGATCAACTTTCTATGTGCTTTTCATGGTCTGTCAGACAACCTGTATCACCCAAAGTATTTGCTGAAGGAACTGGTTGGGGAATGAGAACATGAATTATTTTCAGAAATTATATTTCCTTGTGGTCATCAGATGAGATTTGCTTGTGTATTTCTGTATTGTATTATCCAAGGAATTAATTAATATAACGGTCCATTTCTATGAATGCGAATTAGGATAGGGAAATAAAGCACTGAGGTTTTTTGTTTTGTTGTTACTGTTTTTTCTTGTTGTTTGTTTTGTTTCATTTTAATTTGGTGTTTTTTTTATCCTCTGGATTACTGAGCACACAGAAAGAAGGCTACAATTGAAGTAAAGTGCATTAGAAAAATATGTTCTTATCACAGTTTAGGGCATATAATATGTGCTGTGTGCTATGATGATTTCTAATTTCCTGTATAGAAACAGGAAGCAACGTTCCAAGGGAAAACAGACTTATAAATGAATAAAACAGTCTTGTCAAGATCCAGATTATTCATACATACCATGAAAAATGGAGATTTAAAACCTCTAAGTCCAAATAATAGCATGAAAAACTGTAGTAATACATTGTTGAATGGCAAACTAGGGCATGAAGAGAAAAATGAACAGAACAGCCATGTTCTGGTGTGTCTGTACCTTTTTACAGGCAGTGAACTACCAGCGATCACAAATTCATATGCAGCCCTCAGGAACAGGTTTCCTAGATTTTCCTCAAAAATCTCCGTTCAGTTGATGTAACTCACTTTGACAGCTACTGTAGGGCTGAATCCTGAAAGGTCCAGGGTATTTAGCATACCAGCAACAGTTACCAAGAATTTAAAAATCTCAGTGGGGCTGTGATTCACAGGGTTTGTGCTAGCCTTACCCGTCCAGTTAACTACAGTTTATGCCATTTTAGCTCACCCATGTAGTTATGAAAAATATACAGAAAATGTTTGGAGTTAAAAATGAAACATTATAGAGTTGACACAAGGCTGAATCAAATGGTGAGTTTTCTATTACTAAATTACTATATATGATGACAGGTGGAAGTTGTAATTCTCATCCTGTGATGATACAAGATAGGTACCAGTACATGCTACCATTCTTTCTCTTTTGTATGTTTAGATTTCCTTCCTACACAGAAGGATGCTTTTGAAGGGACAGTCAGTGCTCTGTCATCCCCTTGAGTGTCAGCAAGAACTCCATAGAGCTCCTGGGTCTGCTCACCACACGTAATCACAGTTGAGTGGAACATAGCCCTTATTAAAAACATACCATTTGCTTAGACAGCAATACTTCCAGCTCTTAATTATTGATTTGGATTATAGCAGCTGATTTGCCTATATAAATTCTTAACTAGTAAAAAAATACAGGATTTCTGGCAGTTGTCAGGGTGGACATTTCTTTGAACCACTGCTTGTTCTTCAATGCAAATATTATTCTGGAGATTAGTTGATAATATGACTTAAAGGAATGTTTTTTTAGTAGAATCAGCTGGAGTGAAGGTCTGCATATGTACCTCTTCCTTTAAAATTATGCGTTTGCAGTATCTTTGTATCTTTAGCCATACATCTCCCCTCATAGTGAATGTCACAGGAGTTGAGTGGGGGTTTTTTCATAAGTGGTTAATTTTGATCACATCTAGTTGCATTTCTTTGCAAGCTGTAGTTATGTTTTTAAAATGAAGATTTTAAATTATCAGCAAAGTGGCTGAGTTTTCTGATAAAATGGCAGGTAGCAGTTACTGTTTTCTCCAAAACCATAACATTTTGATGGTGTTTCGGTATTGTAAGTTCTCTTCAGAAACTCTTTGACCACAGATGAGAGAAACCAACATGTCCCTCTTTAGAAAGCATGTATATGTAGCACCTTGTGGAGATAATCTTCCACTTTTAAAGATTCTGGCAATACATAATGCATAGAATGCACATGGTTCACCCCTTTGTGCATAGTCCAGAAAATATGCACAAGGACTTTTTTCCAAGGACAATTGCCACTCATGGTGTAGTGGTTTGTTTTTTCATTAATTTCATATTTCCTGTTCTGGAACTTAAGCTTCTGCTAAATAAGCAGATCTTCTAACCTACTGTCTGTTTTGTAACTGAAAGACTAAAAACTAGATTGCAACATCAAATAAGAGAGCTCTTCTCCTCCCTACCATGACCTTAGACTTGCTTCTAGTAGGTAGAGATTGTGAGTGGTTGGGTCTTAGAAGTAGGGACACAAGTAATTAAAAAAAAAACAAACAACAACAAATCAAACTGCATGCATAGTGTAAAAGGGATTGAGGAGATTTAATAAAACTCTTAACTTTGTATGTTTGGAGTCCTCACAAAGAGAAAATACTTTTTCAAGTATAAATGTAAGAATAAGACAAACAATTAAACTCGAAAATATTTGTGAAGTAGTGGGTTTTTTTTAATAGCATATGTAAAATAAGTGTGTAATAAAATAACATGTGATTGTGATTAAACAGTTCTTAGTGACTGGATGTGATACAAAGTTTTAATGAGTAATCACTTAGGACTATTTGACTAGCTTGAGTGATTTCACCTTAATAAACTTTCTAACTCCTTACTTTCCAACTTGCAAGTAGTCTTCTCTGCCTGCTGGTAATGCCTTATAATGTGCTATCACTTAGTGGGCTTTTATCCTTAATTACTCTAGCTGTATGTACACTGCAGGTTTTGACCTGTGACAGTTAGTCCCAACCAATGTCCAGGTATGATTTAGGGAAAGTGTAGGCCAGGACCTATTTGCAATAGGCAGTCTGGAGTTGGCCACCTTGTTTTTAAGGATGGTTGGTTGGTTGGACCAGCTTGTATAGGGGTTCATCTTATTTTCTGTATCACTACCTGTATCAGTACCTGCTGGTTTTGGACATAAGAGATTTGGTTGGCCTACTGTAAGCGACTTCATACCCTCCTTCCTGCTTTATCTCTCCAATAGAATAGGATATCTGTCAGAAGTACATCATAGGCAAACGTGAATGGGGAGTGTCAGGAGTGTATGGCTTTGGAACTTTTTGCATAGCTGAAGGAAAGGGATGAGCCTTGTCAGCATGACACAATTAAGGACAGACTTGTTCATACAAATGTTCCATATGTTCTGCCATCCATTTCAGGAGTTACGAATGCAGAGAGGTGTTAGAAGTGTATCTTTTATCACTCTCCTTTGTATGACTTGGCCTTTGCTCTGGAATATTTGATTACAGGAACCAGTATGTTCTTATATGCATGTTTTTCAGTAAAGAGAAAGATGACTCTTCTTCTGCAAAAGAAGATACTTACAAAACACAAAGCAAATTTAATTGACTTGTTACATTTAGCCTAACAGAAAGAATCTCCAAGACAAGCATAACATTGCTTTCCTAGTAAGATACTAAAATACTACTTTTTCTGATTGTTATTCTGTGGTTTCATGTTGTATCAATTCTGAATTTTGCTAGTTTCTAAATAAATTCACTTAAAGCAAGAGGGAAAAAAAGTTGCTATGCTTTCAAGAAAATGCTATACGCTTTTCTGACAAAAGATTCTGAGTGTACTGTGATGTGTCTTTTAGGGAAATTTGGTATGACTTTTCCTATGCTTTTCTGGAATTCTTGTTAATACTGACTTCTGGCAGTGCACTATAGTGCCATTAAAAAAGCCCAGAGCCTGTTTCAGATGCTTATCCTGCCAAGTTCAATCCAAGTTCAATGAGTTGTAGACCTGATACTTTTTCTGGGAGAAAAACACATTGCTATTTTAAGAGCAGTCCTCTGTTGTTTGCTTTGCTGTGTTTTACCTCGTGTAGCATTAACAGAAGTGAAATGTTTGATATAAGAAAGTGATTGTTTTACTGGATCTAATTTAGTCCTGAATGTGAACAGCAGTGTTTGCATTACTCTGGAGTTCTGTTTTAACTGTGACAATGGTGTGTAATTCTAGTCTGGGGTTTGATATTTCCCCACAAGAAGAAACTTAAATTGGACTGAAGAATGGCTTTTTGATACTAAGCTGCATTTTGAGAGCTTTCTGGTCTCAACCAGTCCTTCATTTATAATAATGTTTAGTAGGTTTCAAGGCCTTGCAATTCTCTGAATACAGACCCTTTTTACAAACTGTAGACTAGTCTTCCATGAGGCTGGTATTTGAAGCAGACTTGTCTTCAAGCCTCAGCAGTTCAGGAGTGGGGAGCAGTTAGGGGGTTATATGTTTTACATTTTTTTGGTGGTTGCTTTGAGGGTGGGGTTTTTTTTGTGAAGCCTTTTCTTTTAATTATTGAAAGAATAAGTTCACCTTATGCTCAAATTGAATGAAATATATATGCTCTGGAATAGAATGTATGGTCTAAATATTAATACCAAGGGAAGAGCAACAGAAAGGGAAATGCTTCAGTTTGCAGCATAGGATGAAAAAGTTGCTTGTAAGGTGAAGATCCTGATTTTGAATGCACACTATTATCAATAGCATATAAATCTTGTGCAGTCGTTTCATAAATCACACCGTTACAACTCACAGCATTGTAAGTCGGAGCACAGAAGAGTCACAATCTGATTGTGAATAAGTGCTGTATTCATTTCAGATTACTTACATTTGTTCAAGGGTATCACACAGTATGGACAGGTGAAGTGTTAAAGATGGTGAAGGGCAGTTAGGAGCACTTGGGATGTTATGTTTAGCCTGGTCTGTATCTGTCAGTAGTTTTGAGGGATTTGAACTACATAACCTTTATATCAATTACGTTCTGCATCAGACTGATACATTGTATGATATTGCTAATTTCAGACTACTTTGTGTAGTGTTCCAAAAGCCAAGGAGTTCTGTATTTATAAGCAGATTTTAAGATTGAGAGCTGTATGTTTGGTGACCGTGCAAACCGTTTCATTATAAAACCCTTCAGCAACTGTATGTAACAACTGGTTTGTACTGCAGAGCGTCGTTTGGATTTATTTGAATTACGTTTGTGTCCATATATCCCTGGAGATACTGGAGGTTTATTGTATTAAGATGCTGCACAGCTGTACAGTAAATGGCAGTCTTTGACCCAAGAAGTACAAAACTGGAGTATACATGTGAGACAGAAGAAGTTTATTCTTCTTTTTTGTGTGCAGTGCTAAAGAAAAGTTAAGGGAGATTAGTTACTCAAGGTTGTAATGAATGTCCACAGCAGAGCTGGAGATGAGCCTAAATTCCTTAAGGGCTAGTGAGAAAGCAAGAATTCTGTTTGACAGAAAAAAATCTTTGTTTTGACATTAGTTTTCTTTCTGAATGATGGAAAACAATCCATCAGAAATTTCCTATGGGTAAGGAAAAAAGACAAAGTTGAAGAGGAGCAGCAAGACATAAGAAGACCAAATAAGTAGGCAGGAGGGAGGGAGAGGGATATGTCAGAGGTTTTGCATCAGAGGGAAAATCAGAAGTCAGTTTCCTCCTCTGTATGATTCAGGTACTTGAATGGCTGTATTATAAATCAGTGCCAATTAGAGAACACTTTTCCCTTTTACCTGTCCTTTTTTCTTTCTTTGTGACCCAAAACTCTACTTTGAATCTTAGAATATCTCTTTTTGGGTTGAAAGGGAGGAATGAAAAGGGGAAAAAGACTGATTTCAATAAGAAGTTTCAGTTGTCAGATGTCTTACCAAAATGTTTCTGACCAACTCTATTCTTAAATCTCACTCCAGAACCTTAGGTTGTCTTACTTCTGTTACCACATCACACTGCCTTCAGTTAAGAATCATTATATTCTACAAGGTGAGCAGGTGCAGCATAACAGGTTAACTCTTACATGTCCTCTCTTTTGGAGAACAGACACTAAAACACACAGAAAACTGAACAACCCGTTTTTTTTTCTGGCATATGTCTTTTATAGAAGGTTTGAATTGCAAATTTTTTTTTTTTAAATTTTTTTTTTTTTTTTGCAAAGAATATTTAAAATTTTTATTTAACAATAAGATTCCAGGTGGTAACAAAAAGGAATTTACATTGATTCCTGGTAACCACCATGAACTTGTAGTAATTAAGACAAAAACAAAATCAAGAATATCATAGAAATAGATCTTAAATGTAGACTGTTCCTGGTCTCTCAAGCTGTGAGTTACATTGGAAGATTTGTGTTGTATTGTGTGGGGTTTGCATCTGGTGGGGTTCTGGTAGAGGGGGGAGCAACCCCCTGGAGCAACCATTCTCCTTTGGCCCACGGTGAGATGGCAGGTCACAACCTACAGCCCTTAGAGATCTACAGTGGGGCAAAACTTCGTCTGCTGTCCATGGAGGACCTCATGCTGGAGCAATGGACTGCTCCCAAAGAAGTCATGACTTCAAGAGCATTTTGTGCTGAGGCAGTCCATCTCTGGGAGGGTTGAGGTCTGTGGTAGAAACCCACAGTAGCTGGAGAAGTTCATGGAGGACTGCCTCATGGGAGGAATGTTGTAGTGCCACAGGGGAGGACCTTGAGGGACTTTTCCCTCTGAGGAGGAAGGAGTATCTGAAACAACAATGGAATAGACTGGATCTGGCTGCAGCCCCCATTCCCTAGCCCATGCTAGGGGGAGAGAGGTAGCAGAGTGCAGGAAGAAGGGAGGGATAGGGGGAACGTGTATTTAAGAATGAGTTGCATTTTCCACTGTCCTACTCTGATTCAGTTGTTAAATTCATAGTGGGTTTGTTGTTTACATTGATTTTGTTTCCTTGAGTCAAGTCTGTCCTTCGCACGTGACCATAATTGGTGAGTGAGTCCTCCTTGTCCTTTGTCTTGACCCTTGAGCTTTTTGCTGTGTTTTCTCCTCCCCATCCCACCAAAGAAGAGTAGGAGTGAGTGAGTGGCTGTATGACTGCCTCGTTGATGGCTGGGCTTCAACCACAGCATGTATAGTCCTAAATGCTTATTAGTCTTTTACTTCCTAGCTGAAATGTTAGACTTTATTTTGCAGTCAGAAAATTTCAAATGGATTTTGTGTGTTTATTCTATTGTCATTGGCAGGTATCTCTAACAGCAAAGAACAAATAAATTAAACCTTTTACTGAGGGCTTCCTGCCAGGTTTTGCATTATCTACATATCTTGGGCCCACAAGACTGCTCATTATTCTTCTGAAAATGCAGGATTAAGACCTTTATTTTCATGAAACCATTTAAGAAAAGCAGCATTAGCAGCTGTAATGGAGGGATAATTAATGCGAGATGGTATTTTAAAAAAAGTTAATATTGTTTAGTAATTTTTAATATTCAGGAGTCTTGCCCCCCCAACCACTAATTTTAATAATAATTGGTTCTTCTGCAACAGTCATGGAAACATTATGCAGAGGAATAACATAGGATCTAGAATGTTTAGAAAATGACTAGCAAAAAATATAAACTTTAAACTCAATTGAACTGGAAGAGAAGGTTCTTGTGGTCAATATGCTGCTTACCCACTAGATGGACCTGGGAAGTGCCTGTGTGCTTATGGGAGAAGGCTGTTGGTGAATTACAAGAGACTTGAAGTATTTGCTCACGAAAATTACCTCCTGACTTGCAGGGCTAGCTACAGCTTCAGACAGTACCTGAACGCTTTCAGGGAGTTCTGTGAATGCCTTGTCAACTGCTGAGGCTTCTGATTCTTCCCAGGCTTCACAGGATCCTGGCTTCTTTGGGTGATCCATGTGTGCCTTCCAGGGCTCCTCATCTTGGCAGGTGTAGGCAGGATGTCTTGCAATGTGCAGTCTTGGCATGATGTCACACTGACTATGCAGGCCGATCGCATGAAGGCAATTACGCCTATTCCTGGTAAATTTGAGGCAGGAAGTTTACAGGGAGTTCAGCAGCAAGCAAGCACAAATACAAGGGCATACAGCCCAAGACTAATGGACCTTGGGCCGCAAAATAGCCAATCAGAATGGCAGTTAGCCATAGGCTTGTTTTACCCAAATTTGGGAAAATCATAGGCCTTGCTTGAGGCAGGCACAAGGCAAGTGTGTGTACCTTGGTTACCACAGGATGTCAACAGGAGCAAAACAAGTCTGGACAAGTCAGGGTCCTTAGACTCAATGGCTACAGCTTCTTTGTCCTCTTTCCTGCCATTGCTTCTCCTCAAAACAGAGAGAGAGAGAGAGAGAGCAGGAAAACATGTCTGGGCAAACCAGAACATGTGTAAACGTATTTTTACCTCTTCAGGCCTACCTCCACAGCAGTATTGAATGAGAAAAGCAGGTAGGAAATCCTGCTCACCTCTAGTCTGGAGATATTATTTCTAGTTTTATACTAACTGTAAATATAAAACACTTTGTACAGAGATGGTGCATAAAACCCACTAGGATGGTGAAGTCTCTTCTAACAAACAATAAATGTCATAATTTAAATATCAGAATTATAAAACCTGTTGATTTACATACAAATGAATCATAGATTTGGGTTGAAAGGTACTTTCAAAGATCATTTAGTCCAACCTCCATGAATGAAATGAATGAAGACCTTCTAGTTTTAGTAGCTCAAACCTGTTTTTTTCTGACCAATACTGATTTTGTTTTGAATGAGTTTTGTTTCAATCCCTTGTTGTCTATGGATTGTGAGTAATTTTTATAATCATCATTTTGATGATGGAATTACTTCCTGTTTTTTGGAAGATGTGGGTAGTACTTTGCCATCATCCTTTTGTTTTCCTGCTTCTACCAGTGACTGTACATCAGTTACAGATAGGAGGGAATCAGGCTGGAGGGGATATTGCAGGTAACCAGAGTGGTAGTTGTAATTCCATTTCTCATTGTCTAGGATAAACCAGATTATTTTTGGTATTTTCATAGATTTCTTCCCATAGACTTCTGATTTGGTTAACAGTAATCTTTGGTGGATCCAGAAGAAAGGCAGTGTAAATTTTACGACAGTTACCTTGATTAAGGACTCTAAAGGAGAAATTATAGTTTTAACCAATGATGTGTCAACACCTTCTCAGTAGTATAAGAAAACTTATGTTCTCAAGTTTATTATTTCAGTTGCCAGATTAGGCTCACTCCAAAAGAGGGTAAGGAGATTACTTCACTAGACGGTGCACTGGCTCTTCCTGCTATTGCTATCCCTTCTACTGCTATTTTGTATTACCAGTGTTTATAACAGAAACTTTGATTGAATTATATACATCTAGTCCTTAGCAGAACCAGAATATTTCTTAATCAGAAGCATGAAGGCTTTCATCAAAGTGAGATGGTCTTAAATGACCAGAAATAGAAAGGTACAGTAACTGTTTTATTTCTGCTCGCTATCTAAAATATGTCTTGACCAATGAGGCACTGGTGTGAATCCAGTATTACACAATGATATGCATAATGAAAATGGTGTTACAAAGTGCTTTGCCTTTCATTTTTAATTATGATTAGTGGATGTGACTACTATTCCCTTTTCCTCTTGAGTGACCGACTCAAATATTGTTTCCTGTTTGTATCTACGGCCCTGAAGGTCAGGAATGAACCAACTTGTCTGAGACATCTGGCAGAACAAATGATGTAGTAAGTCACCAATTCTAATTATATTAATAAAATTAATGGTTACTTAAAAAAAAAAGTAATTACTACAAGTAAAAATCATTAAATAATGTCTAAACATAAAAATTGATGACATTGAAGGCCAAATAATTTTATACTTTAAATAATTTATAAATTAATAGTACTGATTTAAAAAGACCAAAGCATTGATTAGAGTGCTCTCTTAATCTTATCCAATTATACCAGTTGTCCTTGTTTTAGTATCTGAACAAAATTCTCAGAAAGCAGGAATTCTATTTTGGCTACCATTAAAGAGTTGTAATTGTTTAAAGGCACTGATTTTTGCAGGACGTGTTACTATATTTCTGTAATATTAATTCAGACCCAATCTAATCAATGTAAGACTGTTAGAAGTTCTACTGTAGTCTCTCTAATTGCAGAGGGCAAAAAAGGTAGCATTTCATCTTAAATATTTGCTTTCAGTATGTACTAGAACCACCTATATTTAAGATTATGATGCACTTGTTATTAAAAGCAAAGTTTTGCATCCTCTGCGTATGAAGAACAGTTTGACTATTGGTTTGACAGTGTGGTGACATTTTTTATACAAAAGTGGGACTCATTTAATCAGTAGTGCTTCGAGATGTTACTTCCGGAGAATGACTGGTTGTGTAAAGAGGAGTTTGAGTCGGTCTAGGATGATTGTGGTGTGATACAGAATCTAGTGATTCTATTAAAATTAATCTATTCAGATGTGATGGTGTTGTGAAGGATAGTAGGTTACAGTGTATAAGGATACAGAAAAAAAGAAATACTTCACAGTGCATAAAGAAATGATGGGCTAAGATGGCATAAGACAAACTCAGGCTGTCTTTTCCTGGTAAATTAGTTTCTATTTTTAGATTCAACAAACCCGGTATTAAACCTCAGCCAATAATTTTTTCTTAACGGAAATTAATTTTTACTTCTGCCTTTTTAAAGAGAAGCTAAATAAAAGATTTACAAAGATCCTTAAAGACAGCAGACTGTAAAATAAAAGAGATGTAAAAAAGACCAAACCTATCCTGTTAGTACTATTGTTTGTAGCTGAGCTTGGATTAAATGTAGCAAAACTGTGTTCTTGGGTATAAAATCAGTAATAGGTGTTTTAATTGCTAAACTTGTCACATAAAGCTGAGAATGTAATCCAGATAATCTTGACCCAGTGGTCAGAACTCACTCTGTGATGGTGATACGTGAAAGATGCAGCTGTTAAATTAATCAGCTATCTAAATGGTCATTGATTTCCTCTAGGTTTAAACAGATGAATTCCCCATATCTTCAAGAATATTTGGATGGATCTCCCTTGAGATTCTCTTAATCTTCTCCCTTTTAGTTCAGTCTCTACTGTCAATCCATGTATTACAGTTGAAGTACCTAGTGAACCTGGAAATGTTGGGTTTATTTATCACTTTGTTATTCTCTTCAAAGGGTTATTGCCTAAAATCTCATTTATTCTGGATTTTTTGCCCTTTTTTTTTGTTTGTTTTTTGTTTGTTTATTTTTAATCAGGTGCTGTAACTTTCTCCTCATTTTACTTGGTCTGTCTGGAAAAGGAAGTGACTGAAATCTCAGACAGGAATTTCACTCTGGAATATATTTCACTTTAAGTAGTCATTCATTTGTATCTTTTAAGATTATGTACTAAAGTCTTGGCACTGAAGATGTTAGTGGGTTGCCAAAATGATGATCAGTATAAATGTTACAGTGCTGCCATGTACATGCTAATGGGATGCTGGACACTGGATATTTCTATTTTTTTATTTGAGTATAATGTTGCTGCATTGGTGTTGGTTTTCTCAGCAGAATTTCCATCTATAGGTATGATGTTGCCTTTTTGTGAGGTAGCATTTGATACTATTTCCTTACTGTCATTGCATATTATTTTACTTTAAAGGGTGATAACAGTATTTACATTTTCATTGTTGAAAACACTGGTCAAGGACACTGCTTTCTTCTCCCTAGTTTGTAGTTTTTGTAGACTCATCACAATTTTCTTCTAATTTACATAGAAATCCTGACAGGGAGTTTAGCATTTCTCACACTGTTTAACAGAGTTGATGCTCTCAGCTGCTTTCCTCTTTCAGTATGACCTAATGGCCTCTTTTTGTTGTTAGCTTGCTCCAAAGTGATCTACGTTTTGCTGTGATTTGGTAACAGCTGTCAGACAGTTCTAGCACACAATTTGGGAACTGGAATTTAAAGGGCTTCGATGGGTTTCTTTCTGAGGCTGCCATGCACTAGACCGTCATCGCAATGATGGTAGATTCTTTCAGTATTTTATGTTTTGAGGGGGCTTTTTGAGTGTAGGCAATGGAGTCAAGTGAAAATCAAGAAAGCACTAAATTCATTTCAAGCCCTTTTCTTATAGGACCATTAAAAAGGATTGCTTTTCTCCTCTAAGCAAACTACCAGCATTTGGGTTGAGTATTAGTACCTTTGTGAACTTGTTACAAAGGGGTCTGATCACAGGTAGATTTGCTTTCCTGACATACTTGTTCTTTGGATCTTAACTCTATTCACAATACACATAAAAATGTTTAATTTCTTTTTTCACTGAAATATGCCATAGATAGGTGATTATTCACTAAAAATTTTGTGGTTTATTGTAATGCTAGTGGTTCATTACTGTCATTATATTTGCAAATAAATTTGTTTTTCCAGTCATCGATATTCCAGGCCTTTGAACACAGAGACCTCTTTCTTGTATTTCTTCTGTTGCAAGAGAACCCCTAGAACAACTTTTAATAATTTCTAAGGTGTTAGTCCCACTGTTGGTTTTACAGCTCCTTAAAAATCTTAAAAAGCATTTTACTCTTCTTGTACTCTCATTGCCCCAGTCTAGTGTGAGTGCCCTACTTAATCTGCTAGTGTGACTCATCTAGATGATGGTTGCATCATGATGCAGACTAGTCTTTTCCTGTATTGTAAGGATGCTGATTCCTTGTGCGTAGAGTCATTATCAAATAGTGTGATGGTTTGGGAGTTCTGCGCCCCCCACACTTTGTAAAATGACCCAGACTAGAACTCAGCTGGTTGGAAGTTAAGGACTGAAGCTGTATTTACAGCTCAGCACAATATACAAGCAGATATATACACTATAGACAGGAATATTTACTGAAACATACAAGTTAAAAGTAATACAGCAACACAACACCCCTCCCAGAAATCAGAGACCCCAGGAGGGGCTCCCAACCACCCTTCCACCTTCTCCCCACCCCTATACCTTAACCCAAGGTTTGTCCTACGTGCAAGGTGAGCTTGGAGGATCGGCCAGGGAGGTTAGAAGAAAAGTGGTTAGTGAGATTACTCAGCAGAGAGGAGAAAGAACCAGAAGCTAGACAGCCTGAGACGCTGCACCCCTACAGAGTGCTTTATCTGTGTTTCGGTTTCTTCTCTTAACCATCTCAGCAAGCCTGTGAGTGAAGTAGACATCACCATGTTTTCCTTTCACAGCCTATAGTGTAATTCTCTCTATTAAAATATTGCAATTAGCCTCAAACCAGCACAAATACTTTAAGTTCTGCAGTTTTGGATAATTGCAAGTTCCAGTTGCCAAGGAGTTTAACCATTCAAAGGGCTGAAAATTGTAGGGCTTGGCAACTTTTGGAGCTGACACTGAAAGTGATTGAGGTCATGTCATGTTGAACTAAGACAGAAAAGCAGTGTATGTCGAACTTCCAATTCGAACCTCTGAGAACAGCAGCTTGTCAGCAATGACAAAGCATTTTTTCTAGCTATAGTACAGAAGGAGGGAAGGGACATCTTAAGTGGTTAAACTCTTTGGCATTCTAAATGCTGCCTGGGTACCCTTACAACGATTTCCTTCTATGATAAGAGCAAGGAACGTGTAATGAAGTCCTTTAACATGGTAAATTACACTTTTTCAATTACGGTCTTGCAGTTGTTCTTTCTTGGCTTTGCCTTTACCTTTCACAGTTTTTTGTTTGTTTGGTTTGTTTTTCCCTTTCTTGGTTGTTTCATCTTCCTCACTCTTACTCCTTGCAATGAATGGGTTTGCCTTTATATTCTGGCTTCTCCTTTATTTATAGATAAGTTGTATTAGCTCAGTCGCTCTTTTCATGAACATCCCTATACTGTGGAATGAGATGTCAGGTACATGTATTGGTGCTGAAAAAAACCAGTTTGTACAGTCTGCTGATAGAACATGGCACAAGTCCTCTTTGATCTATACTGATAGGTCTACTAATTAATATTATTGCTGTTTGGCCTTTATTACAGCATTTGAAAACAGGTCTAATAATTTTGGATTTTTTTTTTAACTTGTAATGAAGGCTTTATTTCTTGAGGAGTATTCCAGAATAAGAGTTTCCACAGGAAAGTTACAGTCTCTTAATGAAAAGAATGTCATTAGTTCTGATACAATTTCTGCTGGCATAACTCTGTAAGTGCTTATATATATATATTTTTTAAATTTTTATTTTCTTTGAAAAGTAACCACTATTTTAAAGTACTGGAAAGGGATCTTTTTTTATTTTAATTTTTTTTGTTTATCCCAAATGGCTTTCCATGAAATGTCACTAAGAGCTTAAACATAAGCACTGACTGCATAGAAGGTGTTACTGATATCGTGCAGTAACTAGCATAGTGTCCACTAGCAGTAATGTGTAGGTTAAAAGAATTTCTCCTTTTTTGGTGATTGAAACTCAGAAATTGTCTTGACAGAGTTTTCTACTTTCATTGACTTTCAGGATACTCTAAGGTAGTCAGTTTGAGGCTCAGAATCACAGAATCATAGAATGTTAGGTGTTGGAAGAGACCTTGAAAGATCATGTAGTCCAATCCCCCTGCCAGAGCAGGATCACCACCTAGAGTAGGTCATGCAGGAACATGTCCAAGTGGCTTTCGAATGTCTCCAGAGAAGGAGATTCCACAACTTCTCTGTGTTAACCAGAAAGGGAGAAGATCTTGTGCCCTTTTTCTGACTGATTTATATTTACATTTACAATCACTTTTTTTGTCTGTAATTCACATGAATTTCCTTCTTTTAAAAACCTGTGAATATACTGCATTTTATGATTTGCCAACTACGTATAAAACATGTGGGCTGCTATAAACAATACTTTTGCTTGATTTGCATTTTTATCGCCATTTAAATTAAAAGGGAACAGTTCCTGTTCACTTGAGTTGTACTGGATTCAGTTCAACAATATGGGTTAACAGTTGGTGCAGAAAAGTTCTGCTGAAGGAATGGATCTGCATATAAATTGATGAAGACATATGGTTATAGCATCTATAAATGTTCAAGACTTCTCTGCCATACTGGCAGTCTGTCTCTGTAGTAAGGGTTGATGAAGGATTTGGCTAACATTTAGTTGACAGAAGATAGCAGCAAAATGTACACTATCTCCATTGTCTAAACAAATTTGTTTCCAATGTTAAATATTTCAGTAAAGCTGAGGACTATAAAAATGCAACTTTCTTCTGGATTCATTAAAATTGCTCTACCGGATGCTATGTATAACCATTGGTTTCAGTGATCTTACAGTCATATTTTCAGTGAGGTCTACTTGGGTGTCTGCAAGGTGATGAGTTATATGTAGGCTTGAACCTTGATGGCTGAGTGTGTGTTGGGCAGAGTCCCATTCTCTAGCTCACTGGCCAGCACTGGCACTCTGAAGCATGATGGACTGATACCAGGGCTTCTGTGGCAGAAATGTTTTCTATACTTGTGAAGAGTGAGGTTTCGCTTTTGCCTGTGTAGTGCCACTCTGTACATTGAATTAATCAAGTGCTATTTACACAATAGTGAGTGAGCTTGGATTATTAAGCTTCCTCATGTTTGATCTGCTTCCCATTTCAGTAAATAGCAAAACTTCCAGTGACTCCAATGAGAATAAGATTAAGCTGTTACTGAATTTCATATGTTTGCATAATAAAATACTGGCTCTTGCAGATATTTCCAATGGTAATTTCAAGTACTGCAATACCAGCTCTGAAATTCTTTTCTGTTTGCTGTTTTGTTTTTTTTCTTTTCTATTGTCGTTGTTTGTTTCATAGAGAATGAATTGAGGCAATTGTAGATTTCAGGACAAGACGTTTATGTCATGGTATCTCAAATAAAGGATGTGTGATGAAAAGGTGAGAAAGCTGGGAGGGGGGAAGAATCCCAATCCTGACTTATGTAATAGATTTAGCTAGATGGCCTACAACTTTTTTTGTGTGTTTACCTTATACATGGCACTAACTGAAACACAGGACACTCTCCCTGAATATCAGGGAACACTTTCTTACTGTGACAGTGACCAGGCAGTGGAACAGAATGCCCAGAGGGATTGTGGAATCTCTGTCCTTGGGGATACTCAAAAGCCAGTTAAACATGGCCCTAGGCAAACAACTCCTGGTGTTTGAACAGGGGAGCTGGACCAGATGACCTCCAGATGTCCATTTCTGTGACTTTTACCTTGCCTTAGTATAGAGAACACCTAAAAAGTCTTTGTGTTTGAACTTTTTTCTGATTTATGAAGCCTTAGAGGGTACCTAGGGTACTGTAACAGACTGGCAGTGTTTGAAATACAGAAACTTGCATTGATTTGTGGTCCTTTGGCAAGTGAAGCCTAGTAAGCACAAAGGTCTTCTTGAAACAGATTTCTAGAACAGCAGCTAGAATACCCTAAATTAGAATGGCTAGATGGAAAGCAAGGAACATTGTGTTACTAGTGAGGATCTAGTTCACATGCAGAGGAGTTCTGAAATAAAACCCTTGGAAGAGCCAAGACTGGGGAAACCTGTGCACTGAGATTCTTTTGGTTTACCTCACCGACATGTAATCCAGAATAAATGAGATGTTGCTTCCATACTGATAACTCTGTTTCAGAGAAGTCTGAGAACGCATTTGCTGCTGTCAGACACTTTAATTTTGCGATTATAAATGCGTCATCCATGTTCTGTGGTTTGTATCAGTGTCAGTGAGCTTTGTATCAGGTCTTGTTCTCCAAAGGGAAATGTTTTTAAACATGTAAACATTATTTTGTCGCACACAGGTGTTATGTAGAATTTGTTTGTTTCTTATAGTGAACCCTAAGTAAGCAGAAGTGACACTGAATATGTGATTAGAAGAGCTGATTTCAGCTTTGTTCCATCAGTCATGAATTCAAGTGAAAGAATACACACCTGTGCTTCAGTGGTGGCTTGCCACCTAGGATGAGCCATATGGTTACATAAGTATTGTGGAACAAATTATGTGGCATACCACAGCTGAGATCTAGACATGCCCTTCGCTTCACTGCTTTGCATGCCATATGCTACAAAATGCTGTATTTTGTTGCATGACATGCTGCTCAGGTGTATCTATAGAAGCTATTTTAAAAGTCTGATGCTGTACGAGTTAGAATGCTGTATGTGCAAAACCTGATCGCTCCAGGCAAAGAGTGTGAAATACTAGATTGCCCCGAACAGAGTTATCATAATATATGTAGCATTTCAGTTACATGCACTAATTGTGACTTACAGAGAAAAGTAGTATTTTTAGTAATAATAATTTGAAATAATTTGTTTCCAGATCTAACTATGGAAAAATACCAAGACAAGCACATGTATGATATCCCCAACCAGAGTATCCAAAATTTGAAATAGCTTTTGAATATCGAGTAGAGGAAAAACTAGAAAGCATAGAACAAAAAATCTCAACAGTTTAACTTGAACTTTAGCAGCTGATCAAGCTGTTTTTTCTTAGCTATGAAATTTGTGATTTTTGTCAATGAAAGAATACCTGTGTCATACAAACCTGTGTAATTCTGATATTTCTATGAAGAGGTAAGAAATATTTTCAGTCTACAAATAAAACCAGTTTGATTTACCAGGAATACAGAGGATCTTAGTAGAGCTGAGGCACAGTAATTTCTTTTTTTAACTGTAGGAGCTCAGTTGTGTTTTATAGCTCTGAAGTTTAATTATTGAAGAGTGGATACTATATTTGCAATGCACAATATCCACTCCAACTGGCTTGTGCTAAAAATTTTAAATAACCACCACTAACTAATAACAAATCAGTCTGCAATATCTGTAGCATGAATTAGTGTATTTCACCAGTGCTTGCTGTTCACTTAATGAAAGAAAGACCCAAATCATTACACTTGTTTGAAAGTGAATTATTTTTAAAAATAGCAGGAGAGGTGATAATATCTCTTTGGGAACAGATACATTTAGAATAATTTCAGTCTATTAGGACTTGAAACAAAGCAGCAAACCAGACACTAACGTGTAAGATGTCAGCATGGGTAAACAGAATAACTTTTGGTTGGGTTTTGTTTGTTTGTTCTTTCATACCTGATGAAAATACATGGATGACTCCACCTCAGTCATTCAATTTGGATTAAGAATTTTTTATTATTTTCTTTTTAGGAAACTACCTTATTCAACTTTGCTGCTTGGTTTCCATTATGAAGTGGTATAAGAGCAGAAGGGCCATGTTCTTTTTTAATTACCTGGAGGATGTGCTTCCAAATTCACTCAAATTTGCAATGCACTCAAATTTCTAGTGAGCATTTAATCCACAGAGATGACCTAAAGTTGGTCCAAAGTGAAAGCACTAAGCCCTATGTGTTCAGCACCCACTTCCTATTCTACAGATGTGCTCTTAGGGCAGTACACTGCTTGCTAACGTGCATAGTTAAAGAAAGAGTATGAATGACTAGAGTACAGTATATACTATGAATAGGTCTCTAAGTGACTGAGGCATTCAGGCTTCTGCCTTCTTAATGTGCAGTGCAGGTGGTAATTTTTTAAAAATTTTTTTTTTCTAATGGCAGTAATCTCTTTCTAGGGGGCTTATCTGTTTTAAGTTGATTCATCTCCTTGATCCTGCATTTGTCTAGAAGGACACTATACTCAATATTTTTTTCTGCTATTTGATACAAAGGAGAAGTGAATTTTCATCTCTTTGATGTAAATGTGCCTGGAAAAGACTATAGTTTTGACTAAATCTGTGCCTTAAAGGCGCTTGATAAGCAGGGTCAATTACAGGTGATGAGTAAGAAGAAAAGCTGCAAAGCTTTATCTGCTTTACTAAAGCAATTTTTTCAAAATAGTATATAGTAGGTAAATATTGAAATAATTTTTTCATGTTTATATTTTTTCAGTTAAGTTACAATGAAGTTTTAAAACATTAAGACAAACACTTATGTTGAAAAAAGCTCATCTTCCAAAATACAGTTACTCCTATGCAAAGAGTTTCCTGACACTGAGTTCTCTTTATTTTGTTTTTTTCTTTTGTGATGACTTGGACACCACAGAAATGGCAATTAGGGTGGGTGAATGGCATCTTTTTATGAAGCCAAATCTAGAAATCCTGTAAGACTCTGCAAAACATTTGCATTGTGAGAGAGCATTCGGTTAGTTAGCCCCTGTTCTGTGAATTTGGAACACAAGAGGAAAAAATCTGAAACCAAAGCACATATTGTAATCTTTTGCACTTCAAAGGATGAATCACTGCTTTCTTAAAGTAACCGTTAATGATATGCTTTATCATGTCTTTGTAAGTTTGGGTTAACAATAACTTACTCCACCAGTGCTAAACTGAATTTTCCCAAATATGAGCTAAAATGTTAAAACCTTTTGCTGCATTTTGAAATCTCAAGTAAAGGTTTCGTTATCTCCTTTAATAAGAGGGAAACAATGTCAGTTTTCTTTCTGTGCTTGCATTAAACCCTCATTATACTTTAAAAATTTAAAACCCTCTGCTGTTTATTTTTGAATAACCTATTCTCTTAATTAAAGTCATAAAGTCAAGACAATAAGCTGTTCACTAGGGTGTCCTAATGAAGACACTTTTACTGCTTTTTCTGATTTGTATTACTAATAATGTTTATTGAATGTTTTTTGAATACTTCACAAATAAGTAACAATTCACTTATTTCTAAAGTGATTGAAAAAAATAGGGCATACAGGTAGGAAGTTGTGTGATGTATTAGACCATTTGTAAATACAAATAAAGGCCAGTAATTAGGTTAACAGATGATTTATCCCAATGGATGTTATAAATCTGTGAGATGTTACAGAAAATTAGACTATGTCTGGAAGTGCAGCTTAAAAAGCCACCAAAGAATCACATATAAGTATAAGCTAGCCTTTGCTGCTGGTAAGTGGTTTAGGTTGGAACAACACTGGGTAGAAGTTGTTAGAGATGGAAAAGGCCTGTCACTTTTCCTGT
Organism: Eubucco bourcierii; assembly: GCA_013396675.1. Lineage (NCBI taxonomy): Eukaryota > Metazoa > Chordata > Aves > Piciformes > Ramphastidae > Eubucco > Eubucco bourcierii. Next base: position 139,696 of record VWZE01002666.1, on the reverse strand, counting down.
AAAGAGTACAAGCTGTTAGACTCAAGACAGCATTAAGAAATCAAGGTCTCTTGTCTTGCTTATTGTAATATTTAATCTTAGTTTTATGTGAGAAATATATGAAAAATCTGTAATTAGATTACTTATTCTAAAATCAAGCTCGGCCATCTCTAGGGCCTGAAGCCTTAGGTTAGGTATGACAGGTTGTTATAGCACTGCTGCATGCTGCAGTGTTAGCTGTGCTGAAGTGACAAGGTATAGGCTGGGCTGTGTTGGATGGGTAAGTAGACTCCCAGTTGCATCATTTCAGAGAGAGATACGTAAGCAATAAAGGAGACACGTAAGCAATAAATGTCTAGGACTAAACATCTGACTTTGAGAAAGTATTGTGTATGGCCACAAATGACTGTTAGGAAAATAACTGTTCCTATAAAAAATGTATTATGAAGTCTTCTGAGAGTAACAGATCACTTGCATATTTTCTGCTATAGCTTCTCTGTCCCAAGAAATCCTCTGGTCCTTAGAGCAGTTTCCTTAAGATCTATTCCATTATTTTTTTTTAAGTATTTTTATGAGGCAGCCTCAACAGTCTTTTCTCATAGCTATCCCTAGCCTTCTACTAGAGAAACTTGCCGCTGAACCATGTTTCCTTTTAGCTTGTGTAAAGTGTTCTTAGGCAATGTTAGGCAATCAGTTCAGAGGCAGCTGTTGATGCTTCTAGCTCAGGAAAAGAAAAACAAAGTTTCAGAAATTGAATCCCCAGTCTGCTGCCATTCTAGCAAAAATAGTTGTACTTAACCATGTTAATTTTGTCTCTTTCCAAATCTTTTTACAAGTTTTAAGCTACACAACTCTTCACAATGACATTTTCTTGGGAACCAAAGGATGCTTAATTTAATGAAATGTAGAAAAGGGATGCTTCCAGCAGTGCTGATTAAGGAGGAGATGTATACATTTCTTGTTTGAAAAGTTTGTGAAAATGGTCATGCTGAAAATAGAGAACACATTTTTAGTTGGGGTAAATTATATGGTCACAGTTAAATTCAGTAGAATTGTGTTGATTGCACAGACTTATGGTCTGGTGCTGAAAGAGCCAAGTCCTCCATGACGTGAAGCTTAGCTCTGAAAAGCCAATAATCTCTACTTAGATTTGATTACCTGCTTCTACTTCTAGGAGGTAGTACTTTGTTGGACACTCAAAATTTTGTGTTAGTGCAAGGTTGCAATTGTTGGAAAAAGGACAAACACAGTAAGAAGGCCAGCCAGGCAGATCTGCAATGTGAGTTTTTAGATTTGAAGGAAATAAATGAGTTAATTTGTGTATCCTTAAATGAAAATAGCATAGCTTTTATTTGGAGTGGTGGAAGGAGAGAAAGGCAGGGGAGAGAAGCTTCCTGAAGGACATGAACTGTTTTTTGAAGACAAGAGAAAGTTAGTTTTAACGGAGTTGCCAGGTCTCTTCAAGGTTCAAGAGGCATTGCATCTCCCAAGCTGCCAATAATGGGGATTTAGACAAATACACTAGGATCCTAACAGTTCTGAGAAGAGATGTGCAAGAGTTGTGTGGAATATGTGCAGTTTTATTTACGAGAAGTCTTGAATTGCATTTTGATTTTATTACTGGAATCTTACTTTATTTGTAAAAGCGTAATTGCTTCAACGAGTTTCCTTCAGAGGTGTTTGCAGTGATTTGTTTCTCATCATTGTAATTGTCCTAGCAATGAAAAAGGTTTTCAAAGGCTTACAGTACAGAGTCAAGCAATATGTAATTGAATGCAACTGACGTTGAAACAGACTGGTTTTCTGACCTATTGTTTCAATCTGAACATGATGTTTATTTGCCACCTTCATTATTGCAACCTTAGCAGATAGAGAAGCTGTGTCATATCATCATGTACTTTCCTGACAGATGGCCACTAACTTCTTGAAGGCTTTTTTGTACTTGCTTAAAATATCCCATATTGGCACAAAATATCTTTCCTCAGTGTGAAGTATGATTGATTGGCTAAAATAGATTAATTTGCCTCTCCTCTGATCTTTGAGCCTGTTTCCTACAGTAGCAACACAGGTTTTGAGAGGTTTTGCAAAAGCCACTTTTGCCGAAAACATGGTGTGGAAAGTTCCATTCGGTTGCATTATCTCTGCACAAACAGTTCAGGTCAGAGCAATCACTGAAGACCACATTTCTGCCAGAAAAGGTGGGAAAATGTTCTTTGTACCTGCTTCACTGTAATTGTCCTTTAGAGATATTCCAGCTTCGGGATTTAAATTCTGATTTCTTCCCTCTCTGAAACTGACAGAATTTGTCCAGTTGTATCCGTGCAAAACTGAGACCTCTTTTCTGTTATTAACTGATTACTGCCTGGTTGTTGCTCTAAATTGTATGGCATGCTTTAATGCTGAATGTTAAGGTGAGGAATTAATGGCTGAAATACTTATGGGGTCCACTTCATACTTCGGGTTTTGTGTGAGCTCAATACTCAATTCTTGTCTTTTGCTGCGAGGGAATGTGCAAAAATGGCAATGCACAGTTTAGATCAGGGTGGAATGGCAACAATCCCAGGTTTTCTTAAATGCTCAAAATAAGATAAAGATCCATATTTATTTGTGCTGGAATGAAGAATAGTAAGAACAGAGAAAAAGGGCTTTTTCCCCCATGTATTTCACTGTTTTGTTATATGGAAGTCTAGCAGATTTTTAGTTCTCATTGCCATTGATACTTTAATTGATATTGATTTGCCTCTCAGCTTTGGTGAAGGATGTCTTGGTTTTGTTTTTTTTTTTTTTTTAATGCCAGCCTTTTTGTTTTCTGTGTCTGTGTTTTTTTGACTCCTAGCATGAAGCTTTGTCCATTGTCTTATCTTTCAGTTGTTATGCTCTTTGAACCTTGGGGAACTGGCTTTTCCCCAGTTTTAATTAGTCTACCATGGCCTTAGAGAAAGGAACTTTGTCTGAAGTTGTGCTATCTACACACATAGTCAGTCCTTCATGGTTCTAAATAACACTTTGTGTTCTAAACAACACTTGAGTGGTTGTGCACGATTCCCATTGCCTTACTCACTCTTCCTGAAGTTTACCCCTTACGTCTAGAAGGCAATAATGTAATCTGAGTGGATAGAAGAGACCATGAAGATTATATATAACATTACTACAAACAAAATTGTGTAGTCTATAAAAATCTATGCAATAGGCTTTCTGGAATACTGCAGTTTTCTTAATGGCTTCAGAATTGGTTTTTATTCAGAAATGGGTTTTATTTTCATAATGAATTTCTGATGCAGTTTCAATCATATATGAATTCTTTTGGCAGCCGTAGTTCTTGCTTATTTTTTGCTACTTTTGTTCTGTCTATTGTTTTTGGTTCCTTTCTACTGTCTGCTTGTTCTTAATGTTGCCTTTAGGAAGCTGAAATTACAAACTGGACATTCAATTGTTGTTTCTTCTTCCTGGCCGTTTCTGACTCATCCATCAACCTTTCAGATTAATGAGCATTTCCTTTCTGTTTTGGTCGTCTTTGCAGCGGCAGTGATTGACTCTTCCTTTACAATTGTGTTGTATTTTCTTTCTCCAAGAAGTAAGAGAATTAATTATTCTATAGAGTGTGATTAACTAATATGCCCTGAAGACTTATTTCCCTATGTTGATGTTAAAATAGCTTTCTTAGCACTACAGTAAACCAAATTAATATAATAAAATAACATACAAAACCACAATGGTACTAGACCACATCTAAAATAAAAGCATTGAATGGCAACTATATTCTCTGTCACTTCAAATTTTCATCTTTGGACGGAAATCAAGTATCATACCTCTTATATAAATAAAGAATACAGAAATAATTGGAAAAGTTAGAAAAAGGTTAGAGTCGTAATAACACTTTTTGAAGATTACGTGTATGGGAGTACTATTGGATGCTTGTTTCAGTTAAGTGAAATGAGCATTTGCTAACTTTCCTTTTCCAATTGAATTGTCCCTGAATGTGAATAGTTTTTTGCGTTATTACCTTTGAAAAGGAAATTTTATCTTACAAAAACTTGATCAGAAATAGTTTCTAAGCGTATGTATTCAAACAGAACTCTATCTAAGTGATTTTATACCCCTAAAGATTAAGTTCTTGAGTCATGAAAGTGAGCTGTCATTCTTAGACTGGAATCCCTTCATTGTGCAAAGCTAAGCATATTTGTAATATGTCTACATTTAATTTTTTTTTAAAAACACAGTTCTGTTGACATTTTTGAAGTCTTAATTATAGATGACATGCATCACAGAAATATGTTCCATATGATGTGAGGCAAAAGATGTATGTTGCTATATTTCTTCATTTCTGCAGAACCAGTTATGGCCAGAGGGCTAAATACCAGGTTATCTTGCCTCTAATGGTAATTGGCAAAACTAGATAGTGAAATGGAGAAAGTTTGAAAGAGAGAATAGTTTTAGTGCATCATGGAAGTCTATGGAAATACTGGTGTGGTTAATAGCGGAAGTAGTTTTGCCCCCATGACAAGGCACCCATTTCTCATTGCAGGCTTAAGCTGAAATTTGTTGTTGAATAAATTTGGGCTCTTGTCAAAGAAAAGACTGGGACAACGTAAAGCCAAGGAAAACTATTCATGTGGACAAACCTGAAAGAAATGAGTCCTGGCATTTGTTTCTGATGCATTTAATAAAATAGGTCTTTTATGTTTCAATGGCTTATAAATTGTAATCATCACCATTTTTTTAAAATCTAGTAACTGTGATTCGCCATTACAAAACTAGTATCTCCCAGCAATAACAACATGGCTATAGATTTGGTGAGAATCTTGCCAAAACCAATTACACTTTCTGTGTTATCCACAAGATCACCATTATCTATTTAGAAATATCACCTCTTTTACCTTCTGCTTCTGAGAGACTTAATTCCCCAGAGCAATTGCAAGCATCTGTCTTGAGACAAAGTTTAAATGCTTATTTTAAAACTTTTTTTTTTTTTTAATTACATGGCATAGGTGCCCTCCTACTTATCTTTAGAGGAATTTCACACACAAACATACATCACTGAGGGTATTCAGTATATAACTGTGATGCTCGTCACTGGTAATGTGTGATGGTTTGGGAGTTCCCTGCCCCCCCCCTTGTAAAATCACCCAGACTAGACCCAGTCTGCTGGAAGTTAAGGACTGAAGCTCTATTTACAGCTCAGCACAATATACAAGCAGATATATACACTACAGACAGGATTATTTACAGAAATATACAAGTTAAAGGTAATATGGAAACACAACACCCCTCCCAGAAATCAGGGACCCCAGGAGGGGCTTCTAACCACACTTCCACCTTCTCCCCACCCCTGTACCTTACCCCAAAGTTTGCCTTATGTGCAAGGTTGGTTTGGAGGATCGGCCTGGGAGGTTAGAAGGGAAATGGTTAGTGAGGTTACTCGGCAGAGAGGAGAAAGGCCAGAAGCTGCTAGACAGCCCGAGACACTGTGCCCGGGTGTGTTATCTTTGTTTTGTATTCTTAAACATCTCAGCAAGCCTGTGAGTGAAACAGACATCACCATTGTTTCCTTTTCACAGCCTATAATATAATTTTCTCTATTAAAGTATTCCAATTAGCCTCAAACCAGCACAAATTTATTTTTTAATCTGGATTGAAGTTGATCCTGATTTTCTGATTTTCTATCATTAACATAGGTTAATGTTTAGTAATGTATGTTATGGCTTTACTTTCAAGACTTGTGTTGGAAAGAGGGTTTTGCTCACATTCAGGGGGCCTTGGCTAAATTAAGCAAGAATTTCAATGTGTGACAGACTTCATAATAATGTTTAAAATAAAATGTTTTTCCTTTTATCATGCTGCTGTTCGAGATTGTCTACACTTGTGTGGAATTTGGCTTTTAAAATGTAGCTGGTACTGCAGTGATTTGACTTACCCAGTTAGAGGTAATGTTTATTATTTGGCTCTCATTTCATGCAAGAGAGGAGATTAAAATTCCAATTTTTACCCACTTTCTCCAGAAGACACACACATGTAAGGACTGATAATTTACTAGATGTAAAAATTACTAAATGGAGAACCAATTGCTGTGTTAATCCAAGAAACCTGTGTTTGATCAATAAATACTAACAAATGAAGAGAGGTGATAGGAGTTTGTACCAGTGAGGGTGTTCAGTTTGAAAGACTAGCAGTCATCTGAAGACTGGATACATGTTTCTGTTGCTGAAGTAGTACAGAACTCCATCACCCATTCAAGCACAGTCCAGGGAGATAAACAGGTATTATTAGGTAGGTGGAAGGTGGAATAACACCTTTTACCCTGCCATGGATTGACTGAAGCCAGAAACCAACCAACCAACCAACCAACCATGACCACTCACTCCTCCCTACCTGCAGTAGACAGAATGAGAGAATAAGAGCAGAATTTAGAAAATCCATGGATTAAGATAAAGATAGTTTATTAAGTGAAGGAAAGTGGAAAAACAAGTGGTGCGAAGGCAGTCGCTCCACCTGTCCCACAAGGAGACTAATGCCATGTCAGAACCCTCCCATTCCCTCCATCCTCTACTACATCATGGCTTGGTTACAAGGCATGAAATACCCCTTTGACCGGTTTGGGTCAGCTGCTCTGCCTGTGCTCTGCCTGTCCTAACTATGTGCTCAGCTCTAGCCTAATAACCTGGATGGGCAGAGGTGAAAGTAGAAAGCCTTGAGGCAGGTGCTGCAGAGCAGTACTAAAATGTGCCGTGTTAGTAACTTGGCTTTGACTACAAATTCAAAACACAGTGCCACGTGGGCTGCTATGTGGAAAGGGAATGTTGTCCCAACCAGACCCAGTACATGCCCACCTTTAATTCTAGTTCTTTTTAAAAATGTATTATGAGTAATTTGGGCTCTTTTTATTTGCTGTCACAAATTATTAATGTGATGATTTTTTTTTTTCTAAGTGTGGTGGGTTTTTTTAAAACGGATTTTGAGACCTATTTAGTTATATAAATTCAGGAGCCAGAAGAAGAGCCATGACTAAAACTTCCAAACAGCATGGGTAGGTTGACTTTGACTAGCTGAGGCCTGGCAGATCTGTATTTCTCCAATATCAGAAAGGGGAGGGAAGAATAGGGGAGGAACCAAGGTAGAGACTGGAGTACAGTTCTCTGAAGACACAGGTTTTTATCTACTAAGGGTGGCAGTGGTTCTTCTCAGAGGGCACCACCCATGGTTTTCAGATTTTCTGGCACAGGCAGTTAGCCCTAATTGTTGCCCATTGTAGGCACCTGTGCCTAAAATAATTGACACGTGGTTGAAGGAAAGAAATAGGTGTGACAGGAGATATGATGGCATCCTAGGAGTCGGCAAAATTGGAATAAACCTTTTTATCATTCAGTGACCCTGGGATGACAACGTTGTTGTCTCTGCCATCTTATGTGCGAGATTAAAATGGTTAAATAAGAAGATCACAGCAGTGTGCTGCAGGATTCTCACCCAAGGATTCAAGTGTAAACTGGTGCTTTATTTTAACATGCACATTTGGAGGCAGATTATGAGACATTAACGCCTTTATTGTAGCAAGTTAGGAAAGTATTTAGCCTTTGCCGCAGATGAGGAACAATTGTGCAGGAGTATGTGAGGAGGTAGGGAGTTGATTTTGTGTCAGCAAGTGATTTGAAATAGAACAAGGAGTTCCAGTAACTTAAGCAGAAAATCTATTTAGAATATTTACAACCTTTTTCAGAAACCTTTGTTCAACATATGCTTTTACACCCTCAGTACACTTTACATAAAGATCCATAGTTGCAATGGCAGAGGTCTGGCCACTTGTACTCTAACCCTCCAAAATCTTGCAGCATCCTTTTGTAAAGGTATATTACTCATCCAGTTTTTCAGTCACTCGTTTTCTCTAACCTGAGGTGAAATTCTGACCTAATTACATTAATAGATGATAATTGTTGAAACTGACAGACTCAGAATTTCATCAACAATCTTTAAGGTGCTTTCAGTTGGAGAATAGAAATAATTTGAGTATGAGAGGTGACTGTGGTAACAAAGATAGGCAAAGGCATAGAAAGAGAATAGCAATGAATAATGGGCCTAAAGGAATGATCTCTTTTTTTTTTTTAAATCAAAGATGTGATAACCTTTAAAGAGAAAATATTGTATTGATATTAATTCAAATACAAGAGAATTAAAAAATAAGTTAACTTATTTTTACCCTTATGTTCAAGGATTAGTGCAACAGACAACTGGGTCAAATTAGCTTCAATTGTGATTGCTGTGTATAAACAGGTCAAGTATTGCAATGAGGCTGACTAAATGTTTTCTCCAGAAGAATGTCTCTTGTTCAGAGTGACTACATGCAAACCTAGGAATGCATTTTAAGTGATAAATGAGAATCAGTCAGAGATAAACATCTCCTTACTGTACCCTGGTTTTAGTATTTAAGCACTAACACAGCCTGCAGTGTCAAGGAAGAAATCAAGCCAGAAGAATTAGCTCTTTTACAAAGGTTGTGGTGATCAGTAGGAGTCATCAGCTGACTTGAATTGTCTCCAGTGACAAAAAGTGGATAATCAGCATGTTATTTACTCCTATGAGGTTATTCTTTCTGCAGTATGAGTGCAAGGATCAGCTTTTGCTGAGTTCTACAAAGCAAGAATTAAAATAACACTTTGAAACGGAAACATTTTAAAACAGATAAACTTCTTGCTTCTATTAACTGCTATGAATAGATTTGCTTCTACTTTTGGCTTCATATTTTCCCAAATGGAAAGGCATTTACAGTAGTCTGCAAAAGCTCAGTGAGTCTTGACCTCAGAGCCAATTTATTTTTAACATGACAAAAAATGAACTATTTTCATAACACTGTGTGTGGTTGTAATGACTCATTTTAGAAATTACAGCTGCCATTGATGTTTGCATCACTATTCTTTACAATATAAACTGAATTTAGGAATAACTTGGTGAGCTTATTTCTATGTTATCTAGAAATTGGAACCATACCTCTGATTTTTTTTTTTTTTCTATTGTAGAGGAATTTTTATATTACTGATTAATAATGCTAACAAAGAATAATCTCCATAGCAGAGTATTACTGTTTTTCTCCTGGTGTTTATGTGGTCAGACACTTTCATTACTTTTAATTTACATATATATATATGTGTGTGTGTGTGTATATATATATATGATAACATTTTCAATAAAATGTTGCCAAAAAAACCTCCCACCTCATTATTTTTCTTTTTTCCTCCTAGTCTGCTCCCAGTTTTCAAGAGGAGTCTTTGCCATTTTTGGATTCTATGACAAGAAGTCTGTAAATACCATAACATCATTCTGTGGGACCCTTCATGTCTCCTTCATAACTCCCAGCTTCCCAACAGATGGAACACATCCCTTCGTCATTCAGATGAGACCTGACCTCAAAGGAGCACTTCTTAGCTTGATTGAATACTATCAGTGGACGAAGTTTGCATATTTGTATGACAGTGACAGAGGTAAGATGTGATACTTCTAATCTATATCACTGAAATGCTGAATTTGTATTAGAAAAGTAAGAAAAAGGAAGGGAATGTTTACTTGCAGGAATTGTAATTGTAATCTTAAATTCAGAAATGAGCCTCTGGAAGAGAAACGAAATTGTTTGAATAAGAATGAAATAATTACAGTGTGTCTTAATAGAATGTGGTACAACCTTCTCAAGTCCTGTGCCCTTTTATGACTGTTGTAATAATAATGTAGCAATTTATGAACTGGGAAAAATCACTTGCAAATCATGGTATATCAGTTTTCTGAGAAGAAGCAGCATTATACAGAATTGGAAACTGTGCTTTCTGGAATTCCATTATTGTCATTCTGTTGTCAGGTCCTCCTCACCTAGTAGTCCTTGTTAACTTTTTTCAATTCTTAAACCTTATCCTGTTGTCTTTAAAAAGGCTATTTTGTGTCTCATCTGCATAGTCATTGTTCAGAGTTAAATATTAAGTGCACGTTATGTAACAAGATCCACTAGATGTGAAGAGTGGTTGTTACAACACTGTGGTTTGTTGAGTAATGGAGTGGTTTAAGATTCTTTGCATTCTGATACCATTTTATATATTATATGCTTCAGAACGTGAATGTGCTTCCTCAAGACAGTCGCTTAGCACTGTTGTAAACACTCAGGTTAGAATAACTGATACTGGTGTGTAACCTCTGATATTAACATCATGTGGGACGCAGAACCCTAAACCATTTCTCTGGCAGATACTTTTCAAATTCACATTAGAATTGGAAACATCCACTGCCTTTTTAGAAAGGACAGATGTAAAATTACCTGCTTAGCCAACACTGTCAGTCACCTGGCTGTGTGTAGTATGTGAGCTGTATGTGGTTTGTGTTTAATACTGAAGAACACCTAGTTCTTGGGAGCTGTACTGCCTGAGTCTGGCCATGAATAATAGCACCATATTGTTACTGTAGTCACCCTTTGGTTATGTCTTGTTTTTCCTTGTTTGTTTTAATGGTGGAAAGGCACCCCAGTGATAACAAGCTGCAAGGCATGAAGCTCCTACCTTTGTTGAGTAAATCTTTGTTCCTTGTTGCTCACACTGATTGCACAAGGTTAATCTGTAGAGTCAAAGCAATATGTAGTCAGCAACACTGACATGAAATGCTGAATGGGAGGGTCCACAATTCCTCTAAATAGTTCTGTATAAATGTTCATGTAATGACAGTGATGTATATTTAAGGAATTATAATTTGTTTCTACCTTCAGGAGTGAGATAAAAAAAGGCAAAGAGACTTCATGGAAGCTGGGAAAGCTAACGGAATTGGTTTGATGACTTATTCTGAAATAATCATTTCTTACTACTTTTACAGATCCTCTGTGTTTAGGAGTTGACTGGTTGAAGAGTGGGACAATTTTATATCTCATTTCTGTGTAGAGAACTGAGGTCATCCAGTATATGCACATTCAAGCTAGTGATGACACTGACCCACATTACAGGAGAGCAACTGGATTAATATGACAGTTGCTCTCCTATAATGTGGGTCAGTGTCCCTTACCCTCCTTGCCTTCTCCATGTTGCCAGTAGTGACATTACTGAAGGGTTCTGTCTGTAGCAATTACTAATTTACTCAACCTTTGTTCAGTTCTCCTTTTCAGAGCTCACTGAGTTAAGAGTTTGTCTCCTGAAAACCAAAAGATGTTCAGCCACATGAGGTTCCTGATTATCATTATTGCTGCAGTTTAAATAAAGTGACTGTAGTTGGAGTTTTCTCCTCTGCAGAGTCCCATTTCCATTACAAGATACTTACTGTATTGCTATGAATGGCTCTTTTGGTTTGTTTCTCATTCTTTTGGAATGCATTATTGCTGACAGAGTGAACTAAACAGTATGGGGACGACAAATAGACACCTATAAAAAGCAAGAAATCCAGCCAGACATTTGACATTGACCTTGAGAAAAGAGTGTCCCTGGTATGAATGGAAGATCAGAGGAGTAAAATACAAACCCCCTTTGTAATAGATAATACTAACATTAATAGCCCTTATTAATTTACGTCTAACTGAGATACTGTTTAAGTCAGTAAACAGGTTATATCTGTTTCGTTTTGGTTAGTTGGTTTTGGATTTGGTTGTTGTGTTGTTTGGGGTTTTTTTTTTGTTTGTTTATTTTTGCCTTTTTTTTTAATTACTTTTTAAGTTACCATTATTTTGATGTGTAGTTTTTTAAAATACTCCCTCCGTCTTTTAGTTTGCCCACAGTAATTATCTTCTAGTGCGACTTCTCCACAATTTATAAGGACCTAAGTGTCATTATATATATTTTTAAAATAAATATAATTGCACAGCATACATAGTCGTCTTTAAAGCTGACAGAAAACCAGAACTATCTGAGATAATCATTGAATTTTTGCTTTTGGAAGTTTTCCGGCTTCTTCCTTTACTGATGACTGGTTCTGTATAACACTCTATGTCATTACCATTTTCCCTGATAAATCTGAATTGTTAAACAGTGACCAATATTTATGTAATGATATATTTACATACTGTGAGATAGATTGATTCTTAGTACTTTCTTTCTATGTTTATTGTAATAACCACTATTACTTCTCATGAGAGCTATACCTGAAACTTCCGTTATACACCAAGACAAAAATTTGTCTCAGAGAAGTTACTCCTGGTGCTTTATGGCATCAGGGAAGATGAATGTGCAAAAATGTCAGTTGGCTTTAAAATGTCAAGTGGCTTGGGAGAAAGTCTGATTTTCTTTTTTTCCTTCAATACGATCTGCTATCTTTAAAATCGCACTATAGAATTATGTAGAATTCTCTGCACGGAATTTAAACATGACAAGTCTAATTCCTGCACTGACACAGATTGTTAAAATGGTATTTGTTGAATAGCAGAAATTAATTTCTACCAGTAACATTCATGTTTTTATACTCTGTTGTTTGATTCTTGAAAAGGAAAACCAGTGAAGTAAAATGTTCACTGATTTTACATTATATTGAAGGCAGTTGCAGCTGTACAGACTATTACAGCTTCCTGTCAGGAATGTGCCAAAAGGATAAAGTGCAAGCAGACTTCTGTAGACCGCTTGTAGGTGTTAGCACTGAACCTACTTCTCTGTGTGGAAAAGTGTATCTCAGCACATTTTCTTTCACAATCAGGGATATGACTGTAGGCAGTAGAAATCATAACTCCATTAGCAGCAGTGCAGAACATGGGAATTTTGCCATAGACTTGAGTGAGGTCTGGGTTTAAATACCATACTGCCCAAGTGCTGTTCAGTAACATTTCCTCATTAGCAACTTGCTATTATTGGATCACTTTTCTCCTAGAAGAGCTCTTTCCCAATATAAGGAATTCCAGCAGTGAATTGGTGAAACTGTTAAAATCTCTTTTCCAGAAGGTTGAAGTGAAAATAAATGGTTCTCTTAACAAGACTCTTACTCTGATTCCTTGCAGTGATGTAAATAGAAATCCCATACAATAAGAACAGTTTTGGTCCACGCATATCTTCGTTTCTGAGTCTTAACAGTGTGTAGCAGTTCAGAAAAGTTACAGGGAAGTCTTAAATAAGTAATCTCATAAATCATATTCTAGAAGCTTGCTATTCCTGAAGCTTTGTCAGTCATATCTTCTGTTTTCTCCTGTGCTTCCCTAGGTTTATCAACATTGCAAGCTGTGTTAGATTCTGCTGCTGAAAAGAAATGGCAAGTGACTGCTATAAATGTAGGAAATATTAACAATGACAGAAAAGATGAAACTTACCGTTCACTCTTCCAAGATCTAGAGGTAAAAAAGGAAAGGCGAGTGATTTTGGACTGTGAGCGCGATAAAGTCAACGACATTGTCGATCAGGTTTGCTATTCCTCGTTTTTCATTGACAGCAGTTAGCTCTGGTCTATAACTAGACATAACGAGTTCATATCTCCTGATCTTATTTTTGTGATTATTATGCATTGTTTGGAAGTGACAGATTTGCTTTGAGGACCATGTGTATATCAAGCAGAAAGTGAACAGGCAAATCCCATAATCCCTTTTTCCTTAAAGGCTAGATAATTCTATCTGGATTAAACCCCATACCCTGATTATTAAAAAAAAAATAAAATAATCTTGTTGAGGCTATTTCACAACCTGAGTAGTGTATTATATTATATGTAGTTGACACACTGGTATAAATGGTGCGTTATAAGTACTTATGTTGAGAGATTAGTTCTCCTTACATCTAGAAAAAAATTTTGTACTTCTAATGTTTTTTCCAATTACCCTTTACATCTTGGGAAGGCTTTATATACAGTTCCTTTTTTCTATTTAACTCCCTTCGTAGGTCATGTTTCTAAGCTCTTTGTCATTCTAGCTGTCTTTACGTCTCTTGATGTTTAAGGGACCTAAATTGCATACTGATGCCTCCTGGGCTGTAAACAGAACAGAGAATCATGTCTTTACTCCACTTACATATACATTACTTGCCAAATTAAAAAAAAAATATGTATTTTCACAGTAGCATCAGATTCAAATTATTGCATTACTGTAAATTCTTTATGATTCTTTTTTGTCTGAAGAAAGATTGCAGCAGATGATACTTAAGGTCACTTTCAACTTGGTATTCTGTGATTCAGTGATTACCCTTTAATCCATCTCTTCTTCCTAGACACTAGGATAGGTCTTGCTGCCTCTGTACCTTAATTCTTCTGTTAATGCACGCGAAGCACAATGGAAAATTGTAAGGATAGCTCCTTTTTGACTTGAGCTTGGCCCTACGAAATTGTGCAGTATCTGTAGGGATATATCAGAGCGCAAATGTATCAGTTTGTTGCTTTTTTGAAGGATTTTTTACTTTGGTCTTTGTAATGGAGGTTGTTAGACTGCTCAGGTGATTACCAATGTCCTAAATGAAATGCATTGTATTTGTCTTTTTTATTTGGAACTCATGTCCACAAATGTTTCAGGATCCATTTGAATTTGAATTTATTCTTCAGAGCATTTTCAATCTCCCTATCATGTGCAGTTTTTTAAAACTGTTTTCTGACTTGTTATCTGTGCCAATAAATGTACTTGAGTAGAGCAGTGCTAGAGGGAAATAGGTCCTCTTCAGCTGCTTCTGTGTGGCTTTTCAGGCAGTTGCTTGCTTACCTTATGGTGACTTTTGCCTTGTCCACATGCCCTTAAGAAACACTGGGATACAGGAGAAAAACCTTATTAGACTCAAAATATGTCACATCTGCTGTTTCTTCTGTTAGGCTAGCTGTCATATCAGAGAAAGGAATTAAATTGCTTTGACATATTTTCATCTTGACAAGACAATATTGACTGGTTATCATCTTATCCTATAAAATTAAGTATGTAATATTCATTATAATCTCTCCCTGATGTGAAAATTTAGCTGACTTCAAGTTTCTTTTTTTTCTACTTTTCAAAAGACAAGAACTCTCTTCACCCTTTAGTTACCACTCATTTTTACTGTCTTTTTTTAGTGTCAGATCTGGGTTTTTTCCTCTGGTGGCTTCTTATCTTGATTGCAGCTCTGGGATATTTTTATGACCTTAATTGCACTTTGATAGATTCTGCTTTGTTTTGATTCCAGTTTTTCTCAGCCTTCCTCCACAGACTTGTGCTACTCCTTAAGCATATGGATGGATAAACTTTTTTTTTGCTGTTTTGATTTGTAAGTCACTGAAGAATTCTAGATAACTGCATCAACCACACATGTCAGCTAATACAGTTCCAATTAGTTGTTCTGCTCAGTATAATTTACTGCTATGTCTGAGAATACAGTCTTTTAAACTGCTGTCTGTTGCTTTGAAATTGTCTTTTGCAAGATGCCATAGCAGTTTCTGGAGTTTGGTCTGCTTTAAGCCCATTATTCTTACACTGTGTTTGTGTAGATTCCCTTCTTTATGTAAAGTGAAATCTAAAATAACTTAATTTTCTCAGTTTCTTAAAATGAAGGTCTGTACTGAGCAATGAATTTCTGGGCATTTGAGCATCTTTTGATTGTGGTGTTCTGATTTTCTTTTCTGAAAGCAGAATATATACTTCATGTCTTGCTTTACTACCATATTTTTTTAATTCCTGGCCTGAAAAACCCCTCTGTAATTTCTTTCTTTCCATGAGTATGTCTAAAGTAGACCCTTTGTATCGGTATCCCTTCTCTGTGTATTTTGAGAGACCTGCAACAAGCCTTCTGTTGACCAGATTTTTCTTGAGTAGTGAAGTATCATTTGTGCTCTTGATGTATAGAGCAGCAACTTCATTATTTTCTTCCTTGCTTTCTATTCATGAACAAACCTATTGTGATGCCTTGATTTATTCTACTAACATTTTAAGCTATGCTGACATTAGGTTAACTCAATGTATTTTCCAAGTTGCATCATTGTTCTTGGTTTTTGTCTCATGATCCAATTTCTCTTCTAGATTTCAATTATTTATGTAAGTTGGAGTTCAGATTTTTTTCAGTTCCCCAGGTCTCCCCAATCAAGTTTATATTTCTCTTCTCTGATTTGACCAGTCAATGTCACCATGCTCCTCATTACGTAGCTTCTATCTTTTCTCAGCCAACTTCCTTTGTAGACTCTCATGTGCCTCTGATAACATACTTTGGGCAGCCATGGAATTACTGCCACTTCTTGTCTATCCTTTCTTGAGCTGCTGTTCCAAACTAGGGAATTCTATGTGCACAGTTCCTTCATCCTGGCTTTTGAAGCCACTACTGAATCTTCTCAGAATTATAACTGCTAGCATCCTTACTGTTCATATGGATGAATGCCATAGGGCAACAATGTTTTACAACCTAGTGGCAGTTAGAGCTGAGTTCTAACTATTGATCCAAGGACTTGCAGCTACTGGTCATTTTCTCAGATACCAATAATGAAGAAGCGTTTTATGCACAACAGCTAATTTGTTCTAACTGAAGTTTCTTTGGGAAGCAGCACTTACGTAAGAAATGCATCAGAAGATAGTTCTTAAACCTTTTAATTAATAATGAGTTTTGAGTAGTCTGAACTGGTTTAGAATAATTAAGTTCATATATCATGTATATAGAGAACTCTAAAGAGGAATAATTGAATAACTTCTACAGCCTATGTAATATGATCCAAGTAGTAGTGCAAAATTCAGTGTTAAACTGCCTTGTGCTATATTTCTGTAACTTCATTGAAGTTACCACGTGCCCTGTCATTCACTACTAGCCTGATAAAAATGACAGGGTAACTGTTCCTGAATGTTTTAGTAGTATGTTAAATGAGGAAATAAATTAATCATCCTTTCTTGATTTAAGTTGTTCTTATTGTTTGAAAGATGTAAGAAACCTCTTGAGTGCTCTTATCTTCCATATCTTTTCTTTGTGCTTTGCTTCAAAATGCAAACTTCTCCATATATGCACAGTTGTAATTAGGCTGATCTGGGAGAAGAATCCATGCTATATGCTGCCAGTGGAGACTGCAGAGAAACCACCAGCTGGCTTTGAAGGAGATTATGGGGAAGCCTTAGGTCAATAAACAATGACTTGAACTTTAAGAAACTTCCTTATAATGTAGATAGTTTTCATTAATGTCAGTGGGCTTTTAAACTTTTTCTAGTTCAAGGAACGTTACAATTCTGGAGCAAAGGGAGCAGAAGCTAAGCGTAAATCTGAGGCACAGTACTTCTACTGCATAATGCTCACTCTCTTCTGTCTGGGTTGTGCCTTTAATAGAGAGCACAGTTATTAGCATTCAGCTCCTCTGCTTAGAGATCTTGGGGCTTGGGTTTGAATATGACTAATTTCCACTAGCAGAGAGTATGTTCAGTGATGCATTAGGTAAAATGAAAACTAAAGCACTGAAGAAACTCTCTGTTGCATACTGTAAACCTCATATCTGGCTTTTACACCCTGCTACATTTTGTAGTTTTTAAGTCTCATTCCATATAGCAGATGAATTTTCTCTGTGACAGGAATATTTTTTTCTTTCTTTACAGGTTATCACAATCGGTAAACATGTTAAAGGATATCATTATATAATTGCCAATCTGGTAAGCATTTTTAATACTTAAAATGTCCTGTATGACTAAATTTACTGTTTTCGGTAACTAGCCTTATTATAACTAGTGGTTTGGGATTTTTTAATGCATGTTAGAAAATAGAAAAAAGGTAAATGTCTTTATCCTTCCTAAATGAATATTTGTTTCATTACTTGAGTCTTTCCAGTGCTTAAATGCCTCCTGCAGTATTCCAATCAACTAGGGGGAAGACTGCTCAGCGCTGTCAGTAGAGACTCATCCCTTTTTTTACATACTTTAGAAGAAAAATAGCTTTCTGCATTATCTTCTGAAATAGTCACTCAGCAAACTGTTCAACTCTCACCTTTTAAAGTACTTCAAATTACAATTCTCAGCTTTCATTCTGCTAGGCTTGTGAGTTTCAGCTTTACACATCTTCATTCCTCAAATCAGCTTGGTAATCCTAAGGGGAAAGGTTCAGGAAGCTCTCAATAAATTCTGTCAAATTACTTTCTTTTAAATTGTGTCTTAAGAGTAAAAGGACTTTTTACTGACTTTAGCGTCAACAAGACTTACTTGGGAAGCCACAAAGTTGAATCCAATGGGTTTTTGGTAACGCATAAAGCAAATTCTGCAGGATTGAGTCTCAATTAGTTTGTTCCAGAAAACAGTTTTTGGAGTTCCACGATGTGAGTGCTTCTAAATGCTTGAGTCATTTATTCTTGGTCTGTGATAGCGTTTGATGTAAATTGCAGCAGAGTGAGGAGTGTTCTAATTTACACTCTCTTTTCCATAGCCCTTTAGGGGACCTGAGAAAACAGAACAACCATGGTATATCTTTCACACTTCAGACATAACCCCTGTCTCCTCTCAAACTTTGATCAAAATGCTTCTCCCCTCCAGGCAGACAGTGTTCTGAAGAATCATGTATATTGTCGGACAGGTGCAAAGAAGCCTTATACTCTAAAGGCCTCTTTAAAAGTAGAGTATTAGTTTCATTTTTGTATTTATTAACTCATTTTTAGGAAAAATTAAGCTACTGATGTTTGCAAAATAAGCATAAAAGTCTCAAAAAATTTGAAAAATTCCCTCAGCGTTAGATATTTGTATTTTGCATTGCTGATGTTGTATAAATAGTGGTTTTGGTCTTAAGGGAAACAAACGTTTTAGAAAAATTGCCTAATTTATGTCATTTTGCTAACTGGCTGCTATTTTATTGCCTTAAGTTTGTAACAGTAAGCCCATAAGATCTAAAACTTATTGAATCTTGTTTTTTTAAAGCTGTTTATTATCACATTTATTTCCTGCAGTTTTATACAGTTTAAATGCAAGTGTTGTAGATCTTTCGTGTAAGATCTTATTCAACGTATTTAATAATTTTTGTAACTATGTTTTTATCTGATAGGAAGATAACTTTCCTAGTACTTAATTGTATCCCATCTTCACTGAACCCACTTTCTTTATTCTTTTTTGAATGTAATAATGTTCTCCTTCAGGCTGATCACTCAGTCAAGTCATTGATCTGTTTTAATAATGAAATATACTCAAAAATCACTCAACAGGTCAAAGCATACAATTAATGTTCCTGTTCAAACATTAAGTTCACAAAAATACTGAAGAAAGTTTTGTGATCCCTGTAGCAGTGTATTATTACGCAACACCACAACGCTGATGAGTATCACTAAGAAGCAATAATAAGAGAGCACCTAGTTTAGCAGTTGTAGCAACTTCTGATAATGTTGTCAGTGTTTCATGTGAATTTGTATGTATGATTATTTGGGGCAAGTTATAACATAAAACACGGGAAACAAAACATGTACTCTTTGTAAGAACGAGAAGTACTTCTTACAGAGGCAGGAGGAGACAGGGGAGATGGTAAATCCTTCCACATGCTATAGTGCTCTTTACAAAAAGAGGACATAGCTGTGGTTGTATGTGTTCCTGTCTAAAATTTGTTTGCCTAACACTTTTTCAGTGCTCCCTGTCCCTTTATTTAAGCAATTCCATTGAAAATAACAGTATTCTTTAGGAAGGTAAGCATGGTAAGGACAGATTTTTATAGAGATGAAGGTGTGTGTCTGCTGAGCAATGAGAGCCAATGGGTGGCTGACAGAGCTGACAACTTAATCTTGGCAGCACAGGATTTTAGACTTGGATCCTGTTGGAGGAAAAGGCTGGCTTATACTTCTGCAGTAAAATTCATATGGTAACTCTTTATTTGTATATACTATTTAGAGATCTGCCAAAATTGTTGGAATAACAGACATAACATTTTCTGTGTCCAGGGATTTACTGATGGAGATTTGTCAAAAATTCAGTTTGGAGGAGCCAACGTCTCAGGATTTCAGATAGTTGACTATGATGATCCTCTTGTGTCAAAATTTATACAGCGCTGGTCAACACTGGAGGAGAAAGAGTATCCTGGTGCACACACTAGTACAATTAAGGTATGTCTTATATTTGTTTTAAACATGATGGATGTACAGAATTTGAGGGAATTGGAATAGAAGTGTAAGAAATAGATAAAAGCCCTTCAAAATCAGCTGTGCTAAGATTATTTTGTATTTCTTTGGCGTACTTTTTAGACTCTCTGTCATAGGGCTGGTGGAGCAAAGATGCTGCAGTTAAAAATTTTCAATACAACTCAAGGCCATGCCTTGAGTACTGTGTCCAGTTCTGGACCCCTCAATTTAAGAAAGATGTTGAGATGCTCAAACATGTCCAGAGAAGGGAAACAAGGCTGGCAAGGAGTCCAGAGTATGAGCTCTGTGAGGAGCACCTGATGGAGCTGGGGTCCTTTAGCATGGAGGAGGCTCTGGGGAGACCTTATTGCTGTCTATGACTACCTGAAAGGAGGTTGTAGCCAGGCGGGGGTTGGTCTCTTCTCCTAGGCACCCAGTGACAGACCAAAAGGACACAGGCTCAAACTGTGCCATGGCAGGTTTAGGCTGGATGTTGGGAAAAATTCTTCACAGAAAGAGTGATTGGACATTGGAATGGGCTGCCAGGGGAGGTGGTGGAGTCACTGTCCTTGGAGGTGTTTAAAAGGAGGCTGGATGAGACAGTGCCATGATTTAGTTGCTTAGATGGTATTGGGTGGTAGGTTGGACTTGATGACCTCAGAGGTCTTTTCCTTGACTTATAGTGAAATAAACAAGAAGTTTCAGAAAGGAGTGGAAGAACCAATTTTTAAATTTCTGGAACAAAAGACTTTTAAAGTATACAACCTTAATTTAAATAAAAACATAAAACTTGGAGATTCTTTATTTCTGAGGCCAAATTTGGGAGTAACATAGTGAAAGCTATAATCTTTCATTGGTTATTTTTATATTTTCAAACCTTTTCTTGTGTTTGACAATAAACTAGAGTCTGTGTTGTGCTTTTAGTTACATTCATATTAATATATGTGGTATATGTAATATGTATTACTCTTATTTAGGAAAAAGGGAAAGGATATGGCTGTAGGTTATCAATATAATTCTTTTGTCTCTCTTGAGTGCTCAAATCTATCCTACCTACTGTCACGGGTTTAAAGAGGTGACAGAGTAAAACTCTCAAATGAATTGGAGAGAAAAACAGAATTATATTTGGAGAGAGTGTTACAGACAGAAATTACAAAGCAGATACAGAATCCATAAGCAAAGCCCCTGAATTTTTCCCCAACCCAAAACTAAATCTATCATCCCCAGTGCTCCAATCCTCCCCACCCCTTCCATGCCTCTGCCATCCAAGAGGCCTAAGCACAGCCTCTGGAGGCCCCAAACCAGGCCTATTCTTACATGTTTGTCCCAATAACACAGCTCTTGGCCGGCACAGGGCTGGAACGGGCGGAAAGGAGAACAAGCTGGCCTTGCCGTGAGTTTATGAAGAGAAAGCAGAGTTATGGGATTGAATCACAATCTTTTAGTCCCCAGAGGACTCTTTTTAACCTTATAGTTCCCAACCTGGGACACCTGCCTGCTAATTTGCAGGACTGTAGTCTGAAAATAATCCCAGTGAAGTGCACAACTGAAGTAAAAGAGTCTAACTGAAACTACAATTCAGTATTCTACACTGAAGGAAAATAAATCAGTGGGATGAAATGTTGAGGGTTCTGGTACCTGATATTACTTACAGTAGGGGGTAAATTGCATGTCTGTTACGTAAAGTGGAGTGATTGCAGTGTTTTATTATGGCATTGAAATGTGCAACTTTATCAGAGACGTTCCCTTTATTTCTTCCACACCGGATCCTTTCAAGTCTGGTAGAAACTGGAAGGGTTGAAAGAAAGTATATGGAATATCTTGTGTTTTTGAGGTTTGTTGTGTCATGGATAGGAAAAATAAATTAATTGAAACATCTTTTTTGTTAATTTCATTAACTCAAAATGCATTTTAAATTAATTTTAAAAGGCTGATCTTTCTTCCTTTACATGTTTTTTTTGCTTAAGGAGTAAAGAATCACAGTGATACTCGCTCAAGAGACTGAGACACTTTAAATTATCAGATAATTTATAAATGCTAGAGGTACTGTTGTGGGAAAGCGAATGCATAGTGCTATGTTTGGAAAGATTGATTGTATCATTTACTGTATTTCTTTATGTAACTTTTTATCATTTGCCCTTATACACATACTAGTTGTCATTTTTGCATGTTATTATGTGTATGGACAGAGATATGTCATGTTTCATTCCTGTCCTTGAGGGAGCTAGAGACAGAACACAATCACAAAAAAAAAGATGGAAACAGGGCAAGAAAGATCTTTGAGCAGTCAGTCATGCAGCCCATCCTCCTTTCCTGAAGGCAGGATCAGATCTACCTGTGTGTTTCCTGCAGTTAGTGATTTTACATCTGTCCCAAGTGTTCAGTTTCAGAGCTTAAATATTCTTTTATTCTGGTTTTTGCCTAACCTAAATCAGCCTTTGTATCTCATATTCAATTACTCCTTTATCTAGTGTTTCTAATGGATATAAGGAACATCTGCCTTTTAGCTTTCTTTTTATATTTGAAGATGACTGACATACTTGTCCTGTCCTTCCTCTGTGCTAAACAGAATAATTCCTTTTTTCTTTGAATTTTCTGCTCCAAGATCCCATTCATCATTTTGCTCTGGAACTTTGAAGTGCCAGGCTTGATGCAATGAAGTGCTGTAGAAATTGAAATAATGGTTTCACTTATCTCCAATACGGTCCTCTTTTCAGGGCTTCTGTTTGTCCTAGGTTGGTTGTTTGTTTTTTTTTTTCTTCCCTTTTTATTTCGGCATGATGACACTATTGAAGTATTTTTTTCACAAGATAACACACTAAGATCTAGATCTTTTTCTCATTGTTTGTTCTCTACGACTGCTGATTTTAGGTAGCCTCATACCATATCTGTGTATTTGATCATTCCTTTAAAATACAGGATTTTTCATGTATTTGTTTAAGTTGCATTTCCTACCTGTCCTTCCTGAACAAGGCATTCCTTCTTATATTGATGCTCTAGCTGTGTGTGTTACCCTTTGTTTCTTGGAATAGTGTATAAACATCCAAGTTACTGAAAAAGTTGACTCACTAGTCTGCCTTTTGACCCTTCTGTAATCATAACCATTCTGGCTTCTGTGAGGAGCCGCTAAACTTCCCCTATGTCTGCAGAGCCAATGCCAGCCAGTAAGTTGGACCTGTTTGCTGGTCACAGCTGAGTCCATCAGTGATGGTTGCTAGCACCTCTGTGCTATTTAAGAAGGCGGAAAAGTTGCTGCACAGCAGCATCTGAAAGAGGAATATGTGAGAGAGACAGCTACAGACACCAGGGTCATTGAAACAGGATGAGGAGGAGGTGTTCCAGGGGCCAGAGCAGCAATTCACCTGCAGCCTGTGGTGAAGACCATAGTGAAACAGGCTGTCCCTATGCAGCCCGTGGAGGCTGGTGATGGAGCAGATACACCCACCTTAAGCCTTTGGAGAATCCCACACCTGAGCAGCTGGATGCTTGAAAGGAGGCTGTGACCCTGTGGGAAAACCTGTGCTTGGAGCAGGCTTCTGTCAGGAGCTGTGGAGCAGGTTTGCTGGAGTGCCATCAAACACAAGCATAATCAGCTGGTCAACAGAAGTGATAATCCTGCTGTATTAAGCACTGGTGAGGCATCTCCTTGAATACTGTATGCAGCTCAGGATGTGAGGGTCCTTGAATACATGCAGAGGAGGGCAACAAGGCTGGTAAAAGGACTGGAAGGAATGTCATGTGAGGACTTCGGGCTTGTCCAGTCTGGGAAAAAGGAGGCTCCGTTGCTCTCCACAGCTTCCCAAAGAGGAGAGGTGTAGAGGGAGGTGCTGCTCTCTTCTTTCTGGTATCCTTGTGACAGCATGTATAGGAACGTTTCAGATCTGCACCAGAGAAGTTCAGGTTGGGCATCAGGAAGCATTTCTTTTCCTAAACACTGGAATAGGCTTCCCTGAGAAGTTGTTGATGTCCCAGTCTTGTCGCTGTTTAAGAGGCATTTGGACAATGCCCGTAACAATATGATTTAACTTTGGTTGGCCTTAAACTGGGCTAGATAATCATTGTAGGCCCTTTCCAGCTGAAATAGTTTATTCGATAAGCCATTGTACTCTGTGATGAGCCTTCCCAAGAGCAACCTCAGGTGTCCTGTGTGTGAGAAATAACTGAGGCAACTTGTGTATGTTACATAAAATGAAACTAAAAAATGAACTAAGCCTATCATTTAAAGCTGCTGTTTTAACTTTGCTGTTTTAAGTCAAGAATGGAATACAGAGAACATGCAGACAAATATAAAAGTACTTATTTACCTTACAGAAATAATTACAATTTAGATGACTCACTGATAATTAGGGAGCAAAGAAGAGGAGAGTGAACATTTCTTCTAAGTGGAAATGCAGAAAGCATGTGGTCTATAGATGAGTAAGCAAAAGTGTACTTTTAATGAAACAAATGAAGACAAAACCTTCATTTTGGGGCATGGCTCTTGTGATTGCATTGTGTTGGAAAATGGTTTTGTAATACCAGGCATTTTAATGAGATACAAGTGATACTCTGCTGCATCTGCTACAGCTTTAATGGAAAAAACATGATTGATTATGCCTGAATTCAAGTAAATTATAATGATTTTTTAAAAAATAAATAATTTAAATTCTTATTACATGATTTAATCAGGAACTGGAGTGGAGAGGTGCTTTGCTGTTTGGTGTATTGTGGATTTTTTTAAGTGCCCTTGTGGAACTATGGATTTGTATTTTTTTTTTTTCTGTCTGTTTTCCAGTCCATCTGTGTTGGTTTCCTGGGCATAAAAAAAAATAGACCTCTAGCAGTTGACATTCTAGCTGCTTGGTTTCAATGGGCTTTTGAATCCCAGTGTTCAGTCTTCTCTCCTTGCAAAACTATATATGGAAAATGTGGGCATAAGAAATTTCAGTGCTAAACTTTATGCTTCTTTTTAATAGCTCCAGGCTTTTTTTTGCATAAATAATCATTCATTCAAGCCTAGTTGGTTTGTTTTGTGGGTTTGTGTTTGTTTTTTTTAAAGAAAACCCAATTAAAGAATGGAACGTTTAGAAGGTGAAAGCAGGAGGCGGTTTGAGGCAATAATCTGCAGATTTGTCTGTGACACACAAAGGGCCTATTGACCCAGATCCTTCGATCCTGCAAGTAAAAGTACCTCAGCTGTGCTAAAGCAAAAGTTTTTGCCAGGCTTCGGAATACAATAGAGCCAAGTCTTGATGTCCCCATGCAGCTCTTTGAATTTGAATACAGTTATTCATTACAATTGTAAGTGTGTTAAAGATCTGCAACCAAGGCCTCCTGCCTTTTTTCCCAGGAGCTCTTCAGCACTTCTTTCAAGCAGCAGTTCACTTTAATATGACTGTTAGAACAAAGCTACTACTCCTTCATGCTCTAAGTGTTCAGAAGGATCAGGCATACCTCTGACCTCACCAAGATCAATGTTATTTAGGACAGGAGAGC
This sequence comes from Eubucco bourcierii, assembly GCA_013396675.1. Taxonomy (NCBI): domain Eukaryota; kingdom Metazoa; phylum Chordata; class Aves; order Piciformes; family Ramphastidae; genus Eubucco; species Eubucco bourcierii. The sequence goes on along the minus strand of VWZE01002666.1, from coordinate 114,340 downwards.
TCAATGGAGAAGTGGGGATAAGAGGAGAAGGATGAAAGAGACCCAAAGCTGAAATTAAGAGGAGAAAAGAACTGTCATTCAAAAAAAGAGGTCAGCAAAGTGGAAAGAGACTGTCGTAATGAAAATGATAGACACGGAAGGACAGTGGCAGCTCAGAACTGGAGAGATGTCTGTGGCCAAATGTTTCTTGGGTCAGGGAAATAAGGGAGAAAGATAAGCACTGAGGATCCCTTAGGTGAGTGAGAGAGGAGCATGGAAAGTTATTGCTAGGCCAAGGCTGATGGTAAGGACCAGTCAGGTTAGGTTGCTGCCTGTGTTAGCCAGTGTGAGTGGCGAAAGAGCAAACAAGTGTGTATTATTCTCTGACAGTAACTGTTTCTTGGTAAATCAGCAACCTGTGTATTCTACTAGTATTCTACATGGAATTAGTTTGGAGTAAACAGGATAAAGCATCTTATCTTGAGAAAATAAACAAATACTTGTGCTGTTTGGGATAGATGAGACATGATAGTGACAGTAGGTGTTGTAGTTTTGGATTTTTTTAATTTAAAACTTGAATTATTACTATTAGTTTTGAATGGCAGTGTTTGGAATTTTTTAGAGTACTGAATGTATGATGATTTTAGGGGTTTGGGTTTTTTTTTTCCCTTCCCTGTGGCATTTGTTCAAGGTGTATGGTAATATCAAGTCCAAGTACCCCTCCTACAGATTGTTGCAGAAAATCACAATGATTCATAGCATATTAAAACCAAAGTAAAAGATCATTTAGTTTGATCATTTAGTCCAGTCTAAAAGATCCTCATATGAAATTCTAATTTAGAATAATTTCTGTTGCAGTCTTGTTCAGTTTCTAGGGTAATAATTTATTTCAATTAATTTAAACAGGAATTTCTGTTGACTATGAGTAAAAATAATGCAACTGAAATGCCTAATGGATTTTCAGGTTCTTATCATTCATATAGTATCAGACATTTAATAAAACAGAATCAGCTAATCTCTATCCCTTCTTCCATTTTCATTAATTGCACCAACCATGACTTACTTTACTAGAAAATGATCTAGAGTATGCTTTTATGATCATCTCAATAACTCTCTCTTCGTTAAAAGCTCCATTCTAGGAGATTTCCCATATTTAATAATACTTGGATGGCCATTTTTATAATAAAAAAAGCATAGACTGAAACTATATTTCAGTAAATATCACAGCTGTGAATGTTTCTTTCTGTTGGGATTTTTTTTTTATACTATCATAAAAACTGCTATGTTGTTTTTAATGGCACTAGTAGGAGAACACCTTGCAGAATTCCGTGTCTGCTTCAGTATTTCATTGACTTTAACATGCTTTTACATGATTATTGGGGTAACAACAAAAAAATGCACTGTACTGTAACACAGCATCAGTACTGACTGCTCTCTGCATGAACAATATTGAATCACCTCAATAGCTGTGTGAGATCCATTTACCTTAATCAACAGAAGCTGAGACAAAACAACATGGTGGACCCAGAGTAAGTGTCAGGACACATTTACTCATCTTTCTGTGGGCGCAGATATCTTAGTTGAGAAGAAGATCAAAGGATTTCTATGATTGTCTGGTGTGGTGAAGCTTTTTCGCTGTAAGGCATCTTCAGAAAATAAAGTTGCCCCTTCTGTGTCATGGAAAGGGATACATTCCCATACAACTTCGCTGTTAAGACTCCTGAATGAGTGTAAGATGCAAGTGCTGACTTTCTGTTCTTTTGAATGCAAGAAGGTCTGGAATTAAGTAGATCCAAATATTAGTGCCATTAATAAGTTCTGGCATCGCTCTGTTTCCTTCTGAAGGACAGAAGAAGGTTCGCTTTGTTGCCGAGACCTTCACCCAGTAATACTTTCTTTTCTTTGACAAGTTACTGATATTTTTGATGTTATAGTAGCATTAGCTCTTTGGCCATTGCATTAAGTCTAATGCAAGACTGAAGTACTTTAAAATGTCTGCCCACAGTGTAAAATAACAAAACAAAACCAAAAAAGAAAGAAAGGAAAAAAATTGAGAGGTGGGGGAAGGCAGGACCCTGCACTTTTTTTTCCCTCTCTTGCAGAATTAGCATTCTGATAACTCTGGTGAGAAGACTGTTCTTCTGGATTGGAAACATTCTTGGGGGAGGAATTACCGTCTAGGAATTCCCTTCCTATTAGAGCAGTAGGTGAAATACAAAGGCCAAGCACCTTGGGGTTCCTGAATCTTGTGATCTTTGCTATAGTCAGTCAGTTTTAAAATGAGTGAAAGAAGGTCACTTTCCCCTATAAACCTCCTGCAGTGTGAGTGTTCAGATGATTCAAATGCACCAGTCTTGTCTCTGTCTGCTCAATGTGCTATGAGCATGTCTTTCAAATTGGAGTTGGACTTCCAGGAATGTACACTTAGGCAGTTGATCTGATTCTCTGTCTGGAAACAAAATTTAGATAAGCAATGCTTGATCTTTACTGAGTTTTTTTGGTTTTTGTTTTTTGGTTTTTTTTAATGGAGTAATTTTACATTTAATTACTTTCTCTTCCTGTTTTAGTCAGACCAGTAGTGTTAGAAAAAAATTAAAAATAATCAATTGATATTTCCAGATATCTTACATGTATATGCAAGGTCTGTAAACAAGTCTATTGTAAAGGCTGCCTGTTTCCACAGAAGCTTCATTCTAAAGTAAAGATCAGAGAGTAAGAGGCAAGCATTCAGTCTCTTCTGGGCTCCACAACCTCTACCTCATATCATCAGTGTTTGAAACATGCCCATAAATAATGAAGATGCTCTCGTGCGTAAAACCTATTTGCAGTTTGAAAGGCAACCAGCCTGTAATGCTGCTTCTTACAGCCCCCACTCATGCTAATGCTTACACAGAACAAATTAGAATAATGCATGATTATGGGTACAATTCAAAGCCATCTGGGTTTATGGTGACATTTATGTGTACAGTATTTGACGACACTCATATTTCTGTTGAAAATAATTACTTGCATTCCTGTGCTCTGTCAGGACAATATGCAAAGTATCACAAGAGATGATAAAGGAGGTAACTATGTCCTATCAGTTAGTGAATTTTCCACTTATATCTGTCAGTCCCCTTTCCCAAAGTGTATCTAATACTGTCCATTTCAGAATAGCCCTCAGATACATTAACTAAAGGCAGACCATTAAGAAATAGGTGTCTGAGTTGTTTTAAATGTTTGATGACTTTCACAGTCACAGGAGGTAGTTTTCCTATTTTTCTGATACATAAGAATGAAGTATCTTCTCTATCTGTATACCAGTCTCTAGCAGTTCTGAAATTGCAAACAATTTGGTAGAATTTTGTGAACATTTTATCTAAAAAGTACAATTACTGTACAAAGTACTTTGAAAAGACAATTCTGCTTTTGTGGTATATGCAAACATTTGAGTAGAGACATACTTTGTTGTGGGAAAAACGCACAAAATTGAGATAAGAGATTTTATGGAATGTAGTTCTCAAAGCGAAATGAAGCTGTAACATGAATTAAAACAAGATACCATTTGATATCCCGATTTAGTCTGTGTGTAGTTTAGTGAAGTATTGCAAAAAAAGGTGATAAAGTGTATAGTGAACCACTGGGAAAAAAGAAAATAAATTGCCAACACAGAGTGGTAAACAGAACTTTTAGTATGCCCACAATCCACAAGGCCACACAGTTTGTGTCTTTAATGTCTCTGGTGTTTATTTGTATATTTAAACTGATCAAACTTAAGGGGAAATGCTGAGCATTTGCTTATACCCATTGATTCTACCTACTTACTCTTGAAAGAAAGAACATTTCCTATGTTGCCTCTCTTTGAACTCACCTCTCCAAGGAGAAATATTTATATCTGATTTTAGACCTGTCTCTTAACCTCTATTACTGACAAAAGTGTTCCAATAGCAGCCCTCATCATATATAGTGAGCAACCTTCTTCAGAATAACTAACCTGCCTCAGAATAATTTCATCCTTGCTGAATACTGCTCTAGCTGGATATGATGTTCCAGCTGAGGTCCGCTAGTGTCTTGCACACTAGCCTTGTGTTTTTAACTCGGCCCCAAAATATAATTTTCTTCTGTTTGTCTTTCTCACCGTTATGGTAGATTAGATCATCTTAAAGGTGTCTAACAGGTCAAATGAATCCCACCTAAAAATGCTTATTTCTATTCTCTGACTTCTCAAACTCTCCTCTAATGTCTACATCTAGACATTTATGTCTTTTTCACTGCCGAAGTATGTTCTTCTAATGTTACTAATGTTATGTTTTAAATCTAAGTGGCTGTGTCTTCAACACATGGGCAAGCAATAGGTTAAACACAGTACTAACATTACCTCTTCTTATAGATCTTAGAGATTTAAAATGTATATATTAAAAAAAAATTGTGCTTCATTTCATCTTCAGAAGAATTTTATTAATGTATATAGTACATTTTAAGTTGAATAAAGTCACCTTTGGACCTTGTGTTTTCTCCTCCTGGCAATTAGACCATTTATTTACAGAGAATTCTTTTTCATATGGCTTGCCTGCAGTCCATGTTTTTTAATAGGCAATAACAAAATCCTTACTCATTTCTTAGAGCATTATATTATGGCTTATATTATCATCTTATTATTATAGTCCTAGAATTATGAGAAGCAAGACTTTTTTTTTTTCTTCCCTGCATATTCTTTGCCATGTTTTAATTAATACAGATGCTTCTGTAGGAACAATATGGTATCACCTGTACCATTTTATATTAACGTTGCTGATTATATCATCTAAAGCTGAAAATAACTGAAATTAAGTAAGAGGATTTACACTACTGTAAAGGTAGTAAGCTGTGAGAGAAAGCTTCCACAGAGTAATATTCCAGACAGTGCTTCCAGTAGTTTTAATAGTGCAGGTCAGAACACAGATCAGTCTCCAGTACAAAGTGAATCAGGACTGGGCTAATACACCCCTTAACTTATGGCAATTTTAATTAATTCACAGACAGCTCTGCATGACCAAGTTCTCTGTCTGTCATTTCTTGTTTATGGTAATTAACTAACTTTGTTTTATTTTGTCAACTTTGCATCTACTCATTAAGCTATGGATAATTTTAATGAGGTCTGTGAAGTGTATTAGGAGCTGAAAGTGCAGAGTAAAGCAGTAAGAAATGATGCATGTGCTGTTTGCTTTCATGGCATCTCCAACAACATGAAGGTGTAAGAGGCTTGTAAAATATTTTGAGATACTTAGATTAAAATTGGCTTAATGTAAATTAAAACATTTCATCAGACCCCATGTGGAGTACTGTGTGCAGTTCTGCAGTGCCCAGCACAGGAAGGACATGGAAGTGTTGGGAGTGGGTCCAGAGGAGGGCCACGAAGATTATCAGAGGGCTGGAGCAGCTCTCCTATAAGGACAGGCTGAGAGAGTTGGGGCTCTGCAACCTGGAGAAAGGAAGGCTTCGAGGAGACCTTATAGTAGCCTTCCAGTATCTGAAGGGGGCCTACAGGAAGGCTGGGGAGGAATTATTTACAAGGTCTTGCAACGACAGGACAAGGGGCAATGGGTTTAAACTGGCAGAGGGGAGATTCAGACTGGATGTTAGGAGGAAGTTCTTTCCAGTGAGGGTGGTGAGGCACTGGAACAGGTTGCCCAGGGAGGTTGTGGCTGCTCCCTCCCTGGAGGTGTTCAAGACCAGGTTGGATGAGGCCTTGAGTGAGCTGTACTAGTGGGAGGTGTCCCTGCCTATGGCAGGGGGTTGGAACTAGATGATCCTTGAGGTCCCTTCCAACCTTACTACTCCATATACACATACAGATGTACACTCAGTTTGTATAGGGCTTTACTTAGGAGTGTATGATTGAGTTGTGGATATTCAGGCCTGCAATTAGGTACTTCAGGGATGATATCCTTGAGATGACACGTTAAACATACCCCAGTTATCAAGTGAAACAGAATAACTGAATTAGCACTATAACTTCTCAGTTTCAAGCTTGTTTTCTCTCAAAGTATGTTTCTGTGGTTCATGACTATGCTGTATCCAAAGTTTCTGAGAACACTAATGTCATACAACGGTTTTGTTAAAGAAATATTGGTAGTCAGTCTCAAAAGAATTAGTCACAGTCCTTTCTCTTCACTCCATTTCATTTTCCACAGCTGCAAATCCATGTCCACTACTTAATCACTGCCAGTCCAGTAGTAGAAAGTATTGTTGGCTCCTACCAGTCATTCACTTCACTTTTCTGCTTTAATGATTTCCATACAAGTCACTGAGAGAACATTTTTGAGAAGATTCACATTAACCCCCCAGTAAGCCTAAATACCTGAAAAAAAAGAGTTCCACCTTCCTTTGCTTCCTCTACAAAGCTTAACAGCTACATGAAAAAATTAGCCTCCGTTCCTGAGCCTACCTTGGTTACAATTATAAGAGCCTTCTGCTTGACTTGAGCTGGCTAATTAAAATTCTCATTAAAGTCTGAGCCATTGAAGCAAAGAACCAATATATCATTTCTCTCTGCTTTACAGTTTATATGTTTTCAGCATCTAATAGCCTTTGTAGGGATCATTACACTCATTCATAAGGCTGTAAGTAGTTACGTTCTGGCCCGTATTTCCAAAATTGTCCCTTGTATTTTGCATAATTGCAGTGTTCTGGACTCATAAAGCCCATGAGTCTTCTATGTACATGCACATGTAATTTCTGTTCAGTTGTTTAGTTAAGATGTAAAATCTTCCAGTCACTGAAGAAAACGGCTTTTGACTGTTTAGCCCCAGTGTCTGATGCATGTGATTGCAAGATTCTTCCTGTTGTTTCAAAAACTATAAAGCTGTGTTGCTCTTTTGGGGTTTTGCCTCTTCTTCTAGACCTCTCAGCCTAAAACTATTTTTGCATTGTGTGGACAAGGTAATAAATATTTGAAAATAGCTACTCTGAGATCTTGTATTTAACAAAAAAAAAATTAAGCACGTAAATGTTTAGGTTTGTATGTATATATGTGAGAGGAGATGTAGTCTAGAGATCTGGCATCTCCATGAAAAGTGTAATAGAAGAACAATTTCTGATGTGTAGGCTAACAAATTAAATTCCCCCTTTTACCTCCATGGACTTCCAGCCATATCTGTACACAGAACTGTTAGGCAGTTGTAGTGAGAAAGAAATGTAATTCACACTGAAAATCTTCAGTTAAGACTTATTAGAACTGGCCCTAACTGGTCTGGTGGAGAGCACTTTATTTATTCGGATAGATGCTCCTCAGAGGTTAGGACCTCCCAGCTGAGCAAGAACTTGACCGATTTCAAGTATATTTAATTTTCTAACAATTCTATGCTTAATGAATTAATGAGCGGATTGGAAGGTGTGGTGAAGCTGAAGCTTGTCTTTAATTAAATATTTTTGCTTCTTTTCAGTATACATCAGCTCTCACCTATGATGCTGTTCAAGTGATGACAGAAGCTTTTCGTAATTTGCGTAAACAGAGGATTGAGATCTCCAGAAGAGGAAATGCTGGAGATTGTCTTGCAAATCCAGCTGTACCCTGGGGTCATGGTGTAGAAATAGAAAGGGCATTAAAACAGGTAGCTTCCCTGGAGTGAATGCTGGGATGAGTGCGTGTATGAAATTCTCTAGAAATTCTTGAGAAGAACCATCCAGTCTCCAAGCCTGCCTGGGTTGTGCTGTTGAAATTAACTGCTCAGGAACATGGCTTATGCTAAGATAACACATTGTGTAGGGAAAAAATAAAATCTACATGTTTTGGAAATACCAGTAATGATCTATGGAAATGCAAGATGCATTTTCTAAAAAGAAACAAACTTGAATTCTCCTACCACTTTTATTTTTGCCTGTATAGGTTCAGGTGGAAGGTCTGACAGGGAATATTAAGTTTGATCAGAACGGGAAGAGAATCAATTTTACAATAAATGTCATGGAACTCAAAAGTACTGGACCTCGGAAGGTAATTTGAGTTGTTTTACGGTGTCTTAAAGGTTTTACCATGCTAAGCAACAGGATAAGGTAGGTAGTGAAACATTATAGATAAATTAAAGTATGAGTTGTGATAATATTTATTTGTAGGTATTTTATAATGGTCTTACAGAACAAAGTGAAAATATGCATTGTTTCCTCTGAGTTGTTATTTCTGGTAAGTGCTACCAGTATTTTCCTTACAGTTTGTGGATTAAACCTTTTGCTTTGCAATCTGGATTGCTAAATGTAAGATAGTATGTGAGAAAATATGCTTCTGAGTGACAAATGCAAGATATAAGTTTTCAGTGATGCTTCTTTAAAGGTGATTATCTTTCTGCTCCGATTCCAAACCTTTCAGGAAAAGGCAGTTTCTCATGTCTTCCTAATCTGGAGTATTTAATAATAACCATTTCAATCTACAGTGTGTGATGTTCGTACTAAAACCTGTTAATACATGAAAGAAAATGGGATACCCGTACTAGACAAATCAATGTGAACGCATTTCATTAGGTCTGTATCTTTTTAATCATTTGTTACAGTCTTTAACTACTTAGAACTATTAAATAAGTAGAAGCATTTATGCTTTTAAAGTCATGACTAAAATAGTTCTCTGTGAGCATAAATGAGGGGCACAGTAATAACATACTTTACCTTTTCTATGACAGTTCATATTCACTAGTGTCTGTGCATCCTGTAAACTCTCTTTAGATTGGCTATTGGAGTGAAGTGGACAAAATGGTTGTCAATCCTCTTGATGGCCCTCTTGGAAATGAATCTTCAGGACTAGAGAATAAGACTATTATTGTCACCACTATTTTGGTAATTAACCTCGTATTTTGTCAGATGACAGTCTGTCCTACAGTGATTTGTTTCCCATCATTATGTTAGTTTAAATATACTGTCTTTTTATTATTTGATGTTGTGACCTGTTACTCATTATGCTGCATAAATAAAACCTGGAAATTAAGGAAGTGCATGTGATTCAGTATGCAGAAATGTTTGGTAGAAGACAGTAGTTGATTGAACATTGCAGAAAGGTAAAATTTTTAGACCTGAAAATGAATATGAAGTGCCTGCTTTCAAAAGAGAGGAACTTTACCTGAGAGGCAAAACCATAACCCTAGTTTCAGGGAGTGGATTTTGCCAAACATTGAAGAGGCTGGTTCTTATATGCTGCAGAATTTTAGCTTCTATGAATTGGAAGTGTAAAATAAAACAATTCTAGTTGGTTAGAAAATAATATTATGTATTGTTATAAACCAACGTTTTTTCTGTAAGTTACACAGCCTCTTCATCAGTTTGGACAAGTCACAGGTTAGCATAGGAGTTTCACTGGATCCAAGAATAGTCTGGTAAACAACTGAGCAAAGAAGAGATACTTTGCTTTAATACAGCTCGTCACCAGTCTTGCTGATGGTACAATTATATGGCATAGTTATAGACATTTTGCCTGTTGTTTGTGCAGTAATTCAATAAAGATGTAGCCTGGAGAGCCTGTACTGTTTTCCCCGGGAGGGATTTGGTTGTGAAATAGAAAAGAATTTTCTTGTATTAAGACAACAACAAAAGCAACTAAATACCTTTGCCTTCTTCCATCCAAACTGTACAAGAGAAAGAAACTGATTTTGGAACTTACTCTTTCTTCTATGAGTGCGTAACATTCATGGTCATTATTAACATACTGCTGGGAATCACTTATATCTGTAAGTATTATTATTTGTGTATGACTGTGGAGAATGCAGCTTTTGAATGTGTTAAGGACATGTCACATTAATAATTAAGAGCCAGTATACACATAACATACATGATTCAGGTGTTATCTTCTCTACTTTTTTTTTCACATGTAAAAGGAAACATATTAATTTATCAAGTGCACAAATGATAGATACTTCTCTGTACCAAGTAGCTAAGGCAAGATCTTTTTGTGCAGGAGTCCCCGTACGTCATGATGAAGAAAAATCATGAAATGCTTGAAGGAAATGATCGATATGAGGGCTATTGTGTGGACTTAGCTACAGAAATTGCTAAACACTGTGGATTCAAATATAAGCTCACAATTGTTGGGGATGGCAAGTATGGGGCAAGGGATGCAGACACGAAAATCTGGAATGGGATGGTTGGAGAGCTTGTTTATGGGGTAAGAATTTTTTTTTCCTATCAAACCATTAAAGATGACTGATGGAAGGAATGGGATTGTTTTTTCTCTGTAGAGGAAATGTATTCAATGCCTTTGATAGAGAATTAGTAACTTTTATTGGAGTGAAAAACTGAAGGTAAAGAACTGATTTAGATTTTAAATGCAAATGAATTTGGGGGAAGCAAATGCATATTTCATCTTTCTCACCAGGTGGAAGTCAATGTACTTTATTAGTATTTCTAAATGTCATATACTTTATAAAAGGCATGTGTAAAAAGGGAAGCTTGTTATATGCCGCCCATATAGCTATATGTATTTAAGTGAGAGGAGTTTGAACTAAACATTTCTGAAATTTTCCATAGGACATTCTTGGTGAAACAAATGTTGCTGATGTCTCAGCTGTCATATTTTCCATTTGTGAAACACAATAGAAACAAAACCATTCTTTGCTGTAACTGTTCTATTAGCTATTATTTTGTTGTTTTTTTTTTTCTGTTTCCTTTACAGAAGGCCGATATTGCAATCGCTCCATTAACTATAACATTGGTGAGAGAAGAGGTGATTGACTTCTCAAAGCCCTTTATGAGCCTGGGGATATCAATAATGATCAAGAAGCCTCAGAAGTCCAAGCCAGGAGTGTTTTCATTTCTTGATCCTTTAGCGTATGAAATCTGGATGTGCATTGTTTTTGCCTACATTGGGGTCAGTGTAGTTTTATTCCTGGTGAGCAGATTTAGCCCATACGAGTGGCACACTGAGGAATTTGAAGATGGAAGAGAAACGCAAACTAATGAATCAACTAATGAATTTGGGATATTTAATAGTCTCTGGTTTTCCCTGGGTGCCTTTATGCAGCAAGGATGCGATATTTCGCCAAGGTTGGTTACTCGCCCATTTCAACTTTGTGCATTTTTGGTCTCGGCCATCTCAGCTGGAGGAGGTTCATGGTGCATGTATTTTCACTCTCAGAAAAAAATTGCTGGTTTTTTCCATCCCTATAGTGATGAAAATCCTTGATATAAAAGCAGTTGTCTGTGGCATTGAGCCATGGTGTATCTGATTAGCATTGTCTTGAAGTCAACCACGCATTTGCCGAGTGAAGTTATGTGCACCATGCAGAGACTGTAAAATGCACAAGGTTCAAGTCATTCCATGCCTTCTTGGAGGGGTACCGTGTTTTTGCTGCATATTCCCATTTTACAGTTGACAGTGCATATGGTTCACAACAACTGTAATGGGAAAAAGGGTAACATACTGATCATGACCTACACAGGCAGCACTTTCCTTCTAAAATTCACTAACCCACTGTTTTTCTACAGAAAAACCTTGAAGTTAAATAGAAGTCATGTGATACCTCTAATTTCATGTGAATAGTTGCAAAACACTGCTGTTTTCCCATGGCCTAGTTTTAGAAAAGTCACAAAGGAAATTAATTTGAAGGTCCAGTTCATAAATGCTAAATTCCTCATGGAGTTTCACCTCCTTTATTAGGGACAGCTGTAGAGCTTTAAGTTAATTCCTTTGCAGCTCATTAAATATTCTATTTCCCTTGTGCACAAGTGATTCTAGCCTTGGTTCAGCAAAGTAGCAAGTATGTAGGTTGCTAGTTGAAGGAACTATAGTAAAATGTGACAAGGCAACTGGGCTTAGGGAAATCAGATCAAAAGCCCTATGTAAAGGGCTAAAAAGCAACTTTATTCTAAACATCCTAAATCAACACAAGGAAAAATTCGATTTCTAGTGAGTCTAGTGGTTCGTGTGCAAAATAAAGAACACCAAGGGAGCACTTCTTTATATCTAAATTTTGCATCCCAAAACACAACACCAGGTTTGCAAATTGTTCTACTGTGGAAGCAGCAGAGAATTTCTTGTGTGAGAATTTTAGCAATTCTGTGTGAAGGCTGGTGCATTACAATGACATACGGCAGTCTTAGCAATGAAAGGTGCTGTGCATTTGGCCTGTAACATAGTGAGAATTGTATTGAAAAAATGAGACGATGAAGAGAAAGAAAATTGTTTCCGGTTATGAGAAACTGTGTTAATTCCAGTCCTGTGGGATTTTTGTATCAGTCACATACTTTACAGGTTTAGTTGTCTGTAAAGTCCCCTATTAGTGGCAAAATTATTTTTTACCACATCAGGACCATAGCAGAATAACAATCTGCTATTATTATTATTTCTTTACTGGCTATGAAAAAGATGGCATGATGGTTGTCATGCATGGTTTGATAACTTTTCAAAGGTGATGTAAATACAATGGTAGTAAATGGTCATCATGAAAAGTGTGTGAAACTCAACTATTTAATTTTGGATATTGAGAATGTAGTTTCAGTAAAGAATTTAACAGCACTTTGTTTCACTACAAAAGTATTTTCGAGGAAAGTGCTCGGTTTGTATATTAGCTGTTTGTTATAAAAATAGGAAATAGGAAAGTGCTGAAAACACCTTGGTTACTTTGGTTTTGAAAAAAATTGTCACTGTGGAACTTGAACTCCCCACAAATGATTCAGTGTAGATATGAAAAGGAATATCCTCAGGCATCAGCAAAATATCATAGAATGATTTTGGTTGGAAGTGACCTCAAGGATCACCTAGTTCCAACCTCCCACCATAGACAGGGACACGTCCAGCTAGAACAGGTCACTCAAGACCTCAAAATATCTTTGAGAATTTACATATCACATTGTTGCTCTAATACGAATGACAACCACTGTAAGAATTTTGGAGCAGACAGGTAACTAGGGCTTCCTGACTCTCATATATAAGGTGGTGCTGAGTAAGACTGAGCTTGATTGGACAACAAATGAAGAGTAGAGCACGATGATAATTTACAGCTAAGTTTTGGTCATCTTTTTTGAGTTACAACTGTACTCTCAGTACTGCCATATGATACCTCTGTGTGTATAAAATGTAGTGCACAAATTTAGGTAACTGCACAGAAATTGTTCTTAGTATATAATGACCTTATGAAAGAGGTGCTTGTAAAGCATGGGTTCATTCTAGCACATAGTTATCAGTGTTCAGAAACTTTTTGAAATGTACATTGAAAAAAGTAATTTATTCAACTGGGATAGATCTTGTGGGAAAAAATGCTGAATACAAATAGCATTCAGAGAAATTTACTTAGAAAATGTCATGTGGGAACGTAATGTCTAGATTGACATTGAGCTTATTAGTTTTTTTACAAAGTCAGCAGGGCAACTTTGCTGAGAGACCACCATGTCAAAATATGTATGTATTATTTTGTCAAAGGCGGCAGAAAGCATGTTTACAGAATACCTGCCAATTCAGAAGGAATTTGAAATAATTTCTTTTCCATGGTCCTTTTTAATAAGATGTTCTGACCTTATCTGACTTGATTTTTGTGTTCTAGACTGAATTAGTGAGCCTCTTCTGACATGGAAGAAAGGTTTTAATGTCTGAATTATAACAGAATTTATATGATAGCAATTCATAAAAAATAATACTTTCAGAATTGGTTCAATTTATTTATCTTCCCAGTTTAATAAATCGACTTTTACATAACTGTAATCTTATTTTGTAAAAATTAATTTGAAGTCACAGTAGGCTGCGTGAGGGATTTCTAATATATGCACTTAATAGTGAGAGGAGACACATCAAGATATGCCTAAGCTAATGCAGTGCCTTATTATTAGACTACATGCACAATTCTGCCAAATAATGAAGAACATCTCCAAGGCTTATGTCCTCCTTCTTAAAATGTCTTGTTTGGAAACAAAAAAGTAATTTCAGTGTTTAAAGGATCATTAGAAAAACACCAAGTTTGACAATGATGACTATACCAATATTTCTCTTCTACTAGTTTTTTGGTATTGAAAACCATTGATTTCTCTAGTTGTGTGCTTTATACTGTTATATATATTTTCTTGAGTTTTCTTTTCTTCTCTCTTCTTGAGCAGGAGATGCAAAACAAAGATCCTTAAGAGCCCACCTGCTGCAGTTAAAAGCATCAGATTATTACTGTTCAAAAATATACTTTCTTCACCATGTTTCTGTGCTGTCACTGATTGTTCCTTGTCCAGTCTTCAGTTTGTTAAATGCTCGTATCTCTCAAAAGTTGTGTGCACTTCTTAGTTCATGAATATTCCCTGGCTAGGTTTTATTGCAAATAATGCTGTCTGTTTCTCAGTATAGAATGCCCACAGCAGCATAAGCCGTTGTTTTGTGGAAATCAGTCTTTGTCTGAATGTCTTAGGAAAATATACAAGGGCAAGACTGGTTTAGCTGGAAGTACTGTCTCACTGGTTTTGTTTGATCCTCTTCATAATGTCACACAAATTTGTTTCTGAGGGAGCAACAAGCTTATGTGTTAAACATAGCACATTACTATGGGGGACCACTGGATTCTCCAGAATATGTAGTGGAGTATTCCTTGGTTTCCAATCTGATTAGTTTGCAGAGCTACCCTACAAGATAGCCTGAAATACTTTCCTGTAGTATAATGGATCATTTGCATAAAACTGATAACATGTGTTCCTTTTTAGGAATTTCACTTCACTTTACAAATCCATTTCATACTTGTTATTAGATCCCTGTCTGGGCGCATTGTTGGAGGTGTGTGGTGGTTCTTTACCCTCATCATAATCTCATCCTACACGGCTAACTTAGCTGCCTTCCTGACGGTTGAGAGGATGGTGTCTCCTATTGAAAGTGCAGAGGATCTTTCCAAGCAAACAGAAATTGCTTATGGAACATTAGACTCTGGCTCCACTAAAGAGTTTTTTAGGGTAAGATTTTGTGCTTTTTAGTTTTCTGTTTTGTTTTAAATAGATCTTCACTTGTGTAAATGTTTATTTCCCTAGATTTTATTAAAATATCGCTAGAAAGTTGTGACATGTGCAGCCTAAGTCACAAGTGACTTTTTTTTTCATTAATCATTATTTTATTATATATATGTAAATATAGGGGTCATGTTACAAATATGCAAAGTAGAAGTGTCTGCAAGGAATTACCTAAAAAATATTCCACTCTCAAGTAAAAAGGTAAGTTCAGAGAAAGGGGTTTATATCCTTCATCTAGGTGGTAAGACAGGAGCTAACAATTATAAGTGCAATTAATAGTTGCAGTATATTTATATTGTCACATAGTGAATAGGGGTATAAGAAGGCACACAGACATGTTCTGCTGAGTATTTCACATGGTCTTTCAAGCTTGCATACAGGGAATGGGATACAAACCTGTTGGCTGCTGTTGTAAATCCATACCTGCTTTTGAAAACAGTTACTATTTGTATTACAGTAATGTCTTGGAAGCCTTTCAGTCCTCACCTTCTACCTCTGTATATTTCCATTTTAAAAAACGCATGAGATTTCCAATGTGTGAGTCTCAGCCTGCCCTTGAGACACCAACTAAGGTGTTGAAATCCATTCAGCAAATAAGTGAAACACTAAAACAACTGGGAAAAATGCCATGACTGTTTTGCCTTGTGTGTGTGCTCTGTGTCTCTCCATGTAAGATGGAAGTGGATTTGAAGTGCTACAAATAGGGAAAAAAAATTATTCTTTTCATGTTTTTTCAATGAATGCTGATAGTGTTTGGCTTAAAGAAAATGTATTTTAAAATAGTTATGCATCTTCTGTTTACATTTCAAACACATGAAAGTGAAATGAAACTAGGTCTCACAAACATTTTTGTGGACTGTATAGTTGGAGCAGTAACGCTTAGTGTTCAGTTTTCACTGGGTCCTGTAATACTTACTTAAGTGGTAACGTACTAAATAAGAACCACGCTTGTTTCAACTGTAGAAGAGCATTATTTTCCAATTTTGATGATAGGTCCAGTAATAAGACCTGATGATGATGCATTCCTGTTGACCAAACCAAAACTAACATGAGATCAGGTTTGTGCTAAGAGTGTTTAGAAGTATTTAGAAGCATGGAAGCATGTGTTTGTAGTTTTGTGAGCATAAACACTGTAGATATGGGGCATTAAATGTGGAGTAACAGTAGATCAGTTCTTTTGAATGGTCCCTCGTTAGAGATTTTTAAGCTTTCTTTTAAAGTAGAGATGATTTGTATGTGCATGCATCAGTATTTCAGTTTTGTGCTCCTAACACATAGAGACATCTTTTCAATTAAACTTTTACACAGCCAGTGCTTCTGGTGACTGCTTGATTGTTAGTGACTTTTCTAAAATCAGGTGGAGGCTTTGTGAAGCCTCACGTGGAGGCTTTGTGAAGCCACATTCTTAGCCTTTTAAGTTAGTGTTACCTCTGCACAAACAGGGCTGTCATGATCTCTGGAAATTTCTTGTCAGCAATTTCTGTCACAAGCAAATTGGTGCATTATGTGTAATGAAAATTCTCAGCCTGATGACTCTATTCTACTGCTTACTAAAAATCTCTTAACTTGCCTAGTTGTTTTTCAAGAAATTACAGCAGTTATTTCTAAAAAAATATAATTATATATATTTCCCCTAGAAAGAAATACATAATTTCTTCCTAGGAGACCTGAAACTCAAGTTTCAAAAATGAAACTCTCTCTGCTGAAGGCAAGATGAAGGTAGTGCCTAGAACTGAGGAGACTAAAATTTTACCAGAATATTTTTGTGTTTCTGTGTGGTGACTGGATTGGAGTGGATGTGAGTTTTTTATGTGACCTGAAATTTGGACTCAAATTCTTTGAATGGCTGGGAACAACTTGAGTATTTTAGTAGCAGCAAGCTAAAATTGATGCGCTTTTTCTCTGTCGCTTTTAGGAATTAAAACAAACATTTGGATTTTTTTTCACTGTCAATTTTTATTTTCAAGAAGTGACATTATTTGCATGTTTGTTTTCTACTGATGGAGTGTGTAGTGGTCCTTGTCTTCACCAGTAGAACCTTGTTTCCTGGAACAGCACAAAATTTGGGATAGTCATATACTGGGAGTGAGAACAGTAAAGTGAATTTTATTTGCTACCAAAGCATGTTTTCTGATAAAACTTTACACAAAAGTGAAAAATAAACATTTCTTAACATTAAAAAAAAAAAAAAAATTCTCAGCAATAAACTCGATGGTGAAAGTTAGCTGAAAAATGTTATGCTGATTATATGTATACATGTGTTAACAGAGGAGGAGGATTCAAGTCTTTGTCCAGATTCTATGACTGTATAAATGATAGAAAGTCACTGAGATGTTACATTAGCTTAGGTATGTCAGGGGTGCCACATTAGCTTGTTCTGTTTCGTGTTAAGATTTTAGTCTTCCATCCACCTGTGGTAGGTACATACTAACTCCTGTCTAGAACAGCTGTAGCTGGCTGCCCTGGCTACTACAGTGAACAGAGTAACCCAGATACAGGTTACAAAAAACAAGGTGGAGGAAACAGAGTGATTCACTGCACACTGAAGACAGTAATACGGGAGTAGGTGTACAAGCTAATCCATATCACTTGACTTGGAGATAACAACCTTGGCACTGATGACAAGTGTATTCTCCCTAACTTTAAAGGAAGTACAACCAGCTGACACAGAAGCAAGAAATGCAAGTGAAAAAAAGGGATGAAAAGGCATTGTGCTCTTATGTTTCTAGTGCTGCTTTAAGATGAGAAGCATGGTGGATCCTGCAAAGAATATAACTGCAGAAATAATGTGTTTAACGGTATATAAAAACAAAAACAGGTTTCATGGCTATGTATTTGTAAATAGCAGAATGTGTAGTGGTTTTCCTCAGGAGATCTCAGTGTTGTTTCTGGCAGAACTGAGAGTATGATCCAAATCTTCAGAGTTCTGTTCCACTGAAATAGGATACTTAACACTTCTGATACTTACTCCTACTCCTGTCTTAGGGATAGTACTTTCAGACCTGTCTTAGCACCCAAATATCTTAAACCTAAAAAAGATACAGTGGAATGCTGCTGCTTTTTTTTTTTTTTTTTTTTTTTTTTTTTTTTTTTTTTTTGATATACAACCCAAAGTAATGGACAAAGCAGTGAAGAAAGTGTGTGTGGCTGTGTATTTCCAACATGTATTTTCTGAAATTGGCAGTGGATTTGGGTAGTAAGAATGTAAATAGGACTGCAAGCACAGCTTTGGAGATCCAGGAGTGATTTCAGCTGGTCCTGTGCAGGTGCATCATCTCTGTACAGATAATTCCTGGTGGAGCAGTAAATGGTGGAGCAGTGGAGTTTCATCATGGGTACGTACTATTGACTCCATCCACAATCATACAGTATTTTCACTTTCAGTGATTTCTCAGAAGCTGCTGTAAATGCACTTGGTGCATGCATTAGCCAGGAAACATCATTGAACTTTCACAGGGAAGAAAAGGTTACTAACCTGAGAAGACAGCCTACCACTCACCTAACACTGCAGAAATTAATTTTAAAGCACTGTCTGTATGTGTGAGCTCCTGAAGCTACCTTGCTTACTTTCATGAGCTACAACACTGGAAGAAAGAAACCAAACACAACTGTGTGAATATGCAAGCTTAACATTCGCTGAAACATTTCCGTACTTTCCATCTTCTTGAAGACAGATTGAAAATTAGTATAAAAGTGACAAAAAAAGAACAAAAGCTAACTGCTGTTAAAATTCAGTATTTTCTCTGTACACATAACTGTATTGATTAAAAATATATACACATCTGATAGACAAATGATAGGCTTTTTTCACTTTAAAGGATTAATTGTAACTAGTCTCATGCATAAGGTAAGAAGGCGTCTCAAAGAAGAAATTACATGTGAAGCAATATTTAGACTAATTCTGTCTACATTAATTTTTAATTAAAATCTTTTTATGTGTAGTTGTTCTTGAGCCAACAGTGTGACATGGACTGACCAATATGTTTCATTCTCACTTTTGATGACCTTTAAGAGTAGAAAACTTGCAAAGTAAAAACAAACAGAACCGCTTCATAACAAAGAAATATTTTTTATCTTTCAATGAAAAGACTATGAAAGAGTTACTTTTTTTTTTTTTTTTGCTTAAGAAGCTGCATTTCCAGGATGAAAAGTTGGGAATGGGAAAAATGCCCAGAGGATGACAATCCTTGAGTCATTTCTCCTGCAAAAGTGTTGTCTGTTGGGAGGTAAAGAAAATTTGACCTAAAAATCAGTACAGTTGTCTTTTCTGAGGATCTTATACACAGTCAAATGCTTCTAGATTTATGAGTACTTCAGAAGACTTTTATAATTTACAGAGGTGTTCGACCTGATGATTGTATTACAAAAGATTATGCAAAAAGAGACAAGGCATACAGGAGTGTACCTATGAACCTCAGTCTGTCTTTGTGCTCATGAAGATATTCAAAGTGAAAAAAACCCCACAGGACCTCTAAAATCAGTGAGAAGAAAAAGAAACACTCTGATATTTATTTTTAAAACTGAGGTAAAAAATTATGAATCAAAATAAATCCTCAGCTTTTAAAATTTTGAGATACAGAAAAATTATAGGACATGTGTCTCCAGAGTTAAATTTTTATTAGCTTCATTAAAGCCTCTGAGGGGTAAAGGAGACCGAAGACTCGATTTTTGTGTGTAACTTCCTGCAGACCTACGTGGTACCTTAAGAGCCAGGGGCTACAGGACTGGCTTTTTATGTATCTTTTATGTATCGGTGAAGAAGATATGGAAAGGTACATAGCTGAAATACTGAAGAGAGTTGGATCTGAAAACTGAGATAATGTAAAGACTGCTAAGACTGCTCTCACATCCATTAGCATATTTGTGAAGATAAGGTTTTTTTCTAGTCTAGAGAGTTCAGGTGCTTTTTTTTTTTTTTTGGTGGGTTTTATTGTTTGGTTTGTTTTTGAGGTCCTTGCATCTGAGCAACACACAAACTCATTTAAGTCATCGTGAAAATAGTTTTAAAAGAAAATGTCATAATCAATACTTCCTTTTTTCCTTAAAGCATCTCTGTCTTGTTTCCCTTTTTTTTTTTTTTTGTTTCTTTCTCCACATTGCTCAAAATCTTAATGTCTTTTGCAGACAACCTAGTGACCAAAACACTGTGAGTGTTCAGAAACCTTGTGTTTTGGGGTTTTTTATGTATATATGTATATATATGTATATATATGTATGTATATATGTATATATATGTATGTATATATGTGTATATATATAAATAAAAACCACAAGGTTTCTGAATATATATAAAACCCCTTAGGTTAATTTCACATTATTATTTGCATAATATTTATTAAAACCAGAATTTATTCCTTTCTAGTAGAATTTTCCATCTTTGTTTGTAAGAGAAATTGTCTGATAAAAGAAACCTACCATTCCCTGATCTTCTCTTTCATGTTTTCAAGGTATTCTTAGATGCTCTAATCAAAGTATGCTGTGTAGTAGGTAATTTTGTGCTGGACAAAAATGGGTTTGCACTTGACAAAAATGGGTTTGCACTTGACCATACTTCTGAACTGGAAAGTTTCATTTTGCTTTTGTCATTCTAGTACTCAGAATTTTCCACTTCTCATATGTGACAAAGTAAATACTTTCCTGATGTTTAGCTTGATGTGCTTCGATATCTCACATTCCTTTCTTATAAATCCTAAGCATTTCTGTCTCAAAATGTTTTCACTCTTAAATGTCATCTGAAGTTCAACAGTAGTTGCTTTTAATGTTTTTTCATTCTTATTAAATCCAGGCAATATATTTATGATTCTAGACTCCAGGAGTAGCACCTGCAATTAACGACAGTTCTGCAATTGCTTGAGAAAGGGCATTTGTGGTTTGGGATTTAGTTTATTCCCCCTCCCCCAGTATGAGTGCAATATGTTCTTTCTGATTTGCAACCATTTTGTTTTGACCATTTTAATGTCTGTGGCCTCAGTCCTATGACTTGTTCTTCCTAATCTTCTCAAAAACAAAGCTATAGTATATATGTAGATTGTCATTGCTCTCTGCAATTTTTCCCACCACACAGTGAATATACTTTCCTTTCATTCTTTTTTTGACTTGTAGTGTTCAAAAATCTGCTACTGTTTGGTGGGGGTTTTATATGACATACTGTTTCCTTTATCTTACCAGCTTATCCTCATCAAATCAAGATCCTACTTACAAATCTACATTTGTATTACAGAGATGTAGCCAAGACATAGCAGTAGATATTGCAACATGACTGAAGTACAGCTGTCCTTCTATCAGGAGTTAGTTGTAGGAGTGGACAGGGAAACTATCCTGGCACCAGCACTTAAAAAGGAACAGATGGATTTAGGTCATCATTGTGGAAATTGGTTTGCCTGACATTTATCTGAGTTCTTCATTAAATGAGATTGAAATGGTCTGGTTTGATTTTATGAATATGATGAATGACAGGGATGAATTTAAATTATTTTGAAATTAATAAGTCTCAAGGGAGGAGCCATTTCATCAGGTATTTTAACAGCAGTTTAATGATCTTTAATATTAAACATTCTATTGTAAGACAAAACATTTTTGAACACTCAGCTCTTTAAATCACATCATTTGTATGATATGGTTATTCTCTGTGACATGTGATATGATATATACAATGTATGTGATAAGAATATGATAACACCATAAGATTTTTGTCTTGTATGTTCTTGGAGAAACTTATTTTAAGTAGGCTTTTGAGAAATAAGTTCTTGAGGTAGAAAGTTTTACAAATTTTATTAAGACAAAATAGTTAAAGATGTTTTAAGTGGCTCAGTTGAATAATGGGAAGTGAAAAAACATAAAACTGCACCCTGAGAACTTGTAACTAATATTTATCAGTACTAAATAAAATTATATTACAAAGTTTAGATCTTCCATCTATTTAAACTTTCATACACCTTAAGTATTCACCCAGTATAAACTAACGGTTTAAAGTACTTAATCTTGAGATAATTAAGGAGGCTGAAAAATAAGTTCTGTTCTTTTCTGTGTTTTACAGGTGTATAAATATTTGATTTACTGTGTAAATTGGCAAGATTCATTTGTCGTTACACTTTCTAGCTACTGGTGACAATACCAGTTCCTGTCCTTTTATTCAGTATGGAAGGTCAACAAAATGGTTACACAAACCATATTTGAGAAGTAAAGTTCTGCTCCCACAGTGTAAAAGATCATCATCTAGTAGAGTGTTAGTAGTCTGAGGAGCTATTTCCGTCAATGACATACTAATTACAGCACCCCAATTTGAAGAACAGTAGGTCTTTGAATGGCAAAATGGAAAAGTTATCTGATGACCCACAAAATACAGTTAATTAATTTGATAAAGCTTTACATAATTTAATTTCCTAATGAGTTTCAGAATGAAGGTGCTGTTTTCCATTTAAATGGGATGCATTCTTTGCAATAATAATTTTCATAGTCAAAATGCCCAGTAGTGACATGATACTAAAATAAAAATAAGAAATTACTAGCCCCTGGGGCATTTTTGTATCAATTACTGTATTTTTGTCTTGTCCTGTCATGTTAATGTTGATTGTAATACCAACAGTTTTTAATATTTCATATATACACTGGAGTGTCACCTTGCCATAGTACTCAACCATAGTAATTAAGTGCAGTGCAAATTATTCCATATTCCTGCATTCTCCTCGTCAAGCAATACAGCAGTCTGCAACAGTTCCATCGTTTGGATCACATGAATGCAAGTTGTGGTGGGGTTTAAGGAGCACTGCTGCCCTTTTAGATTTTTGGTGCCATTGAGGAAAGAGGACATAAGAAAGGGATGTGATGCACACAGATGCACACAGAGCGTCTTGCATTTGTAAGAATTCTGTTTCCTTATGCTTTAGTCTGCTTTTGCTGATGACTTCATGCGTTTCTAAGTGCATTTTAAGGAGATTAAGAAGATTTGCATAGGAATTAAGTATGTGATCAACTATACAATAGCCAGATTTAAATAACAATGTAATGTGCTTTTTTTCCCTCCCACAATGTATATGAATTACAATAAGTGTACATGCTTTATTTAATTCTCAGATCATGCTGACTTTATGAGTCTGTGTGTGTGTGTGTGCACAGAATGCTAGATGAAGGTCTCTTAACGCAGCCCTTTTCACAGGCTGTAGTTCTACCCTCGAATTAAAAGACAAATTCTGGAAAAAGAAGAAGAAAAAAAAAAAGGGAAAATAAAATTACATATTTCTGAAAACAGGCTGTATTGCTAAATATATTGCGTTGCATTAAAAATAAAAACCTGAGAAGTCACAAATATCCCTTAGGTTATGGCTTGTCAGTCTTTACTGCTTCTGAGTCTAGACAAGGTCAGTGACTAGCTAGGGATCAAGACTGAACTGTGTGAGTTCCAGCAAGATGTTTTCCAGTGTCCGTGGCTGCAAAAGACTGTGTGGTCATGGCAAATTCTGAGTGCTATTTTCTGGTGACGTTTTTCATTACAGATTTTAATTTCCATGGTTGCTGGGTCAGGTATTCTACCTTCATTTGTACAGCAAGGACCCTGTGAGCCATCTAGTGGGAGGTTTCTTCTTGACAGTTCGGGAAATCTGTTGCTTGTGCCTCTTCCTGCTCTGCCATCCAGCACCAGTCGTTCAGTCTGTCAAGGGACTTGTCTCATCATTCCCACTTTCCTATTGTTGTCAGATTTGTGTGACTTGAGAGAGGTAAATAGGGCAGTGCATTTTTTTGAGAATGAGTGACAAAAGTAGGACAGAACTTGCTAGACATCTGTTACTTAATCTATCATCAAAAGATGTAAAATGTCATTTTAATAAACCAGGAAAGGCAGTTAAGTAGGTTTAAGAACCTATTTGTGATGGTTACCTAACTGGAATAAATTATAATTGTTTACTGTTTGAATGTTTGTATAAGAAGAAAATAACGTTTTAAGTGTCAGCATAACCTGTTCTGCAACATGGGATCCAAATGTCTTCTATGAAAGTTGTAGTGATGGACACCTGAATGTATGTCATCTATTTTGAGTTTAACTGAACTGTGTAAGACAACTCTAAAGCAACCTTAAGTTTCCCCCTTTTTAAAGGAAACTTAGGACAGTTCATAAAGTATCATTGTAATAATTTTTATAACACTATTAGAGGCTTGATCTTCCGTGCTTAGATTGTGGTGGTAAATCCCATGCAACAGGTTGGATGTATGCTGTCAAATGAATGTTGACATATGGTAGGAATGGAATGGATTGGAGATTTGGGCTTAATTAAAAAGCAGATTTGGAGAATGAGAACTCAGGAAAATTTTTCCTCCTTCATATGAGGCTAAGGACTTCAGAGTCCAAGCCTAAGTAAGCTAAATGAAGAAGGAGGAGTTTGAACACCCTACAGAGCTAAGCACTGGTAAGCTCTGCATCCAGGGAAGTGAGCATCAGCAGCTAGGAATGCGACATCTGGCAGAGGCACTCATCTATATATAGGCTGGGTTCAATGACCTGATAGGTCTATTCCAGCCTCAGTAATCCTGTGATTCTGTGATCTATCATCAGGTAAATTATATCTGAAGTGCAATATTGAATTTTTACTGATTGCATATAGTACATAGTGATAGTTTACTTTGTGAACTGACTTTTCAAAGATGGTGCAGTGTAATATTTTTTTAGGATTCACATAGATTTTAGGACCGTGAGTTTTAGGATCTTTTTTGGATTGAACAAGAGCAGTGCATGTGCACTATGTCAGATGCTGAAGAAATCTTCTGCGCCTTCAGCACACAGTTGTTTTCATCAGTCATTCTGTTCATGCTGAATATATCCAACCCTTGATATTTATGGATGTGCCAAGTATGTATGAATTAACAGACAGAATATGCAACAACTGAACTGCAAAGGAACTGTCAAAAAGCTGTGCCAATGTACATGTAGATTCTGCTAATAGTTGTAATATTTAGATGTTAGAAAATTTCAGTGGTTCATGGTGCTGCCAGAACTTTTAATATTGGTAGACATAGACAGGGTGTGGAGAAATCTGAGCCTCAAAATCTCCCTTGACTGGAAAGGAAAATAAAGGTAAGTCTGAGAAAATGATAATGCTGTACTACAAGACCAGTGGAGCCTTGGGAGATGGTGAGGGTATTATTGATGTTTTTATACTGGATTATTTTTTAAATTGTATGATCATAGATGTTGTATTTATAGCAGAATTACAGTTCTGAAGTGTGTGTCTGTAGCAGAGAAGTACTTCTAATACATTGCACTTAGAATAACAATATCTCACAAAGAAATAAGGTGACTGCAAAACCAAGTGGTCTTGGTTTTATACAGTGAAGTAGAAATGTAATAATAGCTGAGTTATAGGCAACATACTGTGTGATTTGGCAGCAGTTTATTGTCTGCTTCATATGGTGATTTGGGTTGTCTTCTTAAGAAATTAATTTAGGGCTGTTTGTCAGCTACCCTGGTAGTTCTATAGGTATTTTTATCAGAGAGTGTAAAATGTGAAATGTTAGGACGTTTATGTTTTCTGCTCAAATCACATGGGAGGAGATGATACTAACCTATGCTTTCTTAATTCTTCACCAGAGTTCTGCAGTATGTGACAGTATGATAAAGCAGGCTCCATGTACTCTTCACAAGTGGTGATTGTTACTGGGCCTGACTTGTCATATGGTCCCATACTGCCTGCTGTTTCTATAATAGCACTGCTTCTTTTTTGTGACAGTTGTGTGGCAAACTGTTTTCCCCAGGCTTTTTCCCAGGTTAAAAAATAACAATCAGTTGGTAGTTAAAACTGCCAATTATAGTTGTAACTACCAACTGGTTAAAACAAAAGTAATGTACTTCAGGTAACAATCGTTCTGAAAGAAAACCCGGACCCACTGAGTTGAGGTGGTGAGGCATGTGGAGTATTACAAATAAGAACAACCTTGAAACAAGTGCCTCACTATTTCCCTTCAGGTTTCACAGCAATGTTAGTTTCCTCTGTGGAGCAATCTGAAGTTTTCTAGTGCTGCTGACACATGCCAGCTCACCTCATTTGCATAACACAACTGCAGAG
>VWZE01002666.1:50906-83406 GCA_013396675.1 Eubucco bourcierii | reverse complement strand
CCTATCTCTACTTTTGTACAATTGCATTCATAAATATATGTACAGAGAGAGAAGACTATTGGTAAAAAATTATAAATGGCAAACAAAAATAGTGTTAAATATTTTTTTTAAGTGTGAAACAAATTCAGTTCTCAAATTGTTTCTTTAAGGAAGCAGTTTTCAAACTACTTTCAAAAGCAGTTATGAGTAAAGTTCTTTGTTATGGAAAAAAAAAAACCCAAACCTTGGCAATGTCCTTTCAAATTAAGATTGATTATAGCTCAAATTAGATGCAAGTCTGTACTTTCCTGATCCTCAATCGTTAAGAATATTCTTTACTATCTCAAGTTATGAGATGTTTTAGTTATGTGTATTTTAAAATGATAACTCTACTTACCAAGCAAAAAGGAATCCTAGGAGGGGGTGCAATAACATTAAATGCTAAGCAACATAAAGTTTCTCTAGCTTTCCCTGTAGATAAAATACCATATATTTAGTTGAAAAGCTTATATTTTTCTGCATTGTGGATACATTGCCTCATGCAGTATCAGTAAATATTTATTTTATTTTAAACTAAATAAAATTTGAAATATGACTCACAGTTTTAGTTGGAGTCCATTTCTTAGGTTTACTGAACGTTGGAGAAGACAGAGCATTTGTCAGAAACTTGAAAATCCTCCTTGTGCTACAAGCTTTGAGCCTGTTTCTGCAAGCATGTGAACACAGTGTATCCTCTCAGTGCAGTCAGCAAAAGAGGTATATACAGTGTTTGCAATGTCAGACTTAACTGGTAACTTCCTATTTCTTGATGCCTCTGTAATCCATAGGTGTTTTGGGCATTACTCCTCATGAAGAATGTTGGGGGATGCATTCTGATTTTTAATGTTCAATGCTAGAATGACCAAACTAAAACAATATGGTAATCTAAACTTTTTGAAAAAGTAGAATTACATTACTGTATACAGTGGAAAGCTATTTATTGTACCTCTGGGCTTATTCCTCTAAAAATTGTAGTGTAAAAAAAAAAAACAACAAAACTTTGTCAAGCCTGAACTGATGTATATAACTGAAATAATGTAAAGTTATATTTTCATGTTTTTATACTTAACAACATGATGGGACTACGTAATGTATGAGTATTTCAATTACAGATAATATTGATTGGATAATACACATCTCAGTTAAAAAGCAGTAATCATAGTTTAATATCCATGTTACAGTACATCAGTATATTGCTATATAAAGTATGTCTGTGTGCATTTAAGTGAAAAGTAGTCAAGAGTGATGAAAGCTGTCCAAGGGTTTTTTTATTCATTTTATATGAAAACTGTTCTGGAGCAACCAAAATGTTTATGAACTCAAACTTGTGTAAATTTCAAAATGTCCTTTTACTGTAGCTTTTTGTTTACAGTATGGTATTTTATTTTCTGCTTTGTTAAATGAGTAACAGTACAAAGCTGGACATACACTTTCTAAGATATTAACATTCCCATTTTTTCATGTATACCTATATGACAGAAAATGCTTCTGATTTTATTTTTCAATCTAACACATGATGGCTTTTCTGGAGTGTTGTATAAACTTAAATCATACATAAAAAATCTTCTTTAAAAAAAAAAAGGCAAAAGACCTTTAATGTCTGCTTAGTATTATTGAAATCTTGTTTCTTATTTATTATAAATGTATTTTCCAAAGATACACAGAGCATACCTGTTTCTCCCCAAGACATGAAATTACCTCGAAGAGTTTTGCAAGGAGAATAGAAATGTGCCCCCAGGTCGTCTTGTCACTCAAGGGCGTATTTACTGTAGTTTGTGTTATTGCTAAACAAAGTAATGTAACTTTCTTACCAGCAGTATAACTCTATTTCTGGAATGTAACCTTCTTGATCATGGTTCTAATGGCAGCTTCCAATTTGTCAGCTTGAATCAGCGTTTCTTTACTTCAACAGATTGTCGTGGTGTCCAGAACAGATTAGGAGTAAGTGTGGCAAATATTTATTAGTATGTCGCTACTAAAGATTAACTGCAACAAAGAGTTTTCACTGTATTAGCAAACAAATTGAGATTGAAGAGGTTTGCAGTGTGAAGATGTTTTTACTTAAACATATTACACATTTTAACAGTGTGTGTTGCAGGCTTTCAGCCTCTTCTTTGGCTGATACATGTAGATAACAACATCACACAAAGTGCCATGCAAAAATATTTGTACTCTAAAATACAAATATGGGATTTCAGCTCCTACTTGGTGCAGTTAGTTATATGAACACAGGGGTCACCAGCAAAATGGAATCAACAGCAGCTGTTCTGCATGATACCCCTAGAGGCTACTCAGACCTGTCTCACAATACCAAAGTTTATTGTTTATTAAATCTTTTTATTTAAGCTGTTGTGCGATCACAAAAATTTGCTGTAAGAGTTCCATCAGGTAAAGATTGTGTTAGGAATTATTGTTATTAAGGACATAAAGTTTAGCAAGTAGCTGTAAACATTTTCTTTTGAACCTGTTCCGGTGGTGAGGCACTGGAACAGGTTGCCCAGGGAGGTTGTGGCTGCTCCCTCCCTGGAGGTGTTCAAGGCCAGGTTGGACGAGGCCTTGAGTGAGCTGTACTAGTGGGAGGTGTCCCTGCCTATGGCAGAGGGTTGGAACTAGATGATCCTTGAGGTCCCTTCCAACCTTACCATTCTATGATTCTATGATTGTTTGTAGCATCAGTTGCAGATAACAGTACTAGAGTACTACATACCTGTGTGAGACATAATAGGGAATTGTATAAAGTAATGGCACCAACATGACAAATTTCGTTCAGTATGTGCCCACTATTGGTCTTCCTGAAATTTCTGATCATATTATTCCAAATACTCTAAACTTTGGGGCTGCTTCAATGTAAAATTTCCCTAAAATTCTTCATTTTTTCTGTCTTTAATGCTTTCTTCTCTCTCCAAAGAAGATAAGCACATCTGCATCCAATATCTGGGGACCTACAGGAACTTGAAGTGACAGCAACTTCATAACAGTCTCTCAATTAATTCCTACTTGAATTTAATGGGTGTCAGCTCTTTGTATCCTGAAGGAGTTGTAATATTTGTAGTACATCTTTTTTTTTTTTTTAAAGATTTCCTCGAAGTAACGAACATTGTTTTTATGATCACAACTTGAGTTGCACTCATGTGCATTAACATAAAATTTATCAAATTGATATTCTTAGGAAAAGAAAGGAAACTTTAAAATACAACTTCCATAAACAATTGACAAAAAACAAACAAACAAAAAACCCAAAAAACCCCGAAAAGAATGTAGGAAGATACAGTACAAAAATTCTGAGAAGTGCAGGTCTAACTCACCTGCAACTTTTACATCCCACAGGACATTCCCACAGTCCCTAATCATACCATTAGGGGACATATGGGCTCTCTTTCTTTCTCTATGTGCAGTTAGTTCTAATACATAGCTTTTTAGTTTGGTAGGAAGATAGGAAATTACTGTATATAGTACTGTAGGTTTTTTTAAAATTGGCAATCATTAAATATGTTTATCATAGCTCATTTCATATGTCTGTATTAAAGAAGCAGTGACGATAAAGGTGGGAAACATATCTCAGGTCATCTAAGCGAAACCTTGAATTCAAGTGGCACCATCCACTGCACTATTCTTTTGTCAGTCTCTTCAGTACGTCTCTTAATGCTAATGAAAATTTGGCTACCTCTGTAGGCAGCTCACTGCTTTACTTATCTCAGAGGTAAGAAAATCCTTTATATTGAAAGAAAAGCACTTAATTCCACATAGTTGTTCAGTGAATGACTTCATAGCATTTGCTCAAAGTTCATCCTCCAATACAGTTCTCACTCAACAGGAAAGTGCCATTGCTGCATGCTGTGCGTGTAGATAAAGGCTTCACCTTTCATTTGTCGTGATTTTTAGCAAATGTTGACTTTTCAAGACTGACTTACCTGTGTTACAGCATTTACTGCTGCTAGTCATCCAACGGAAGACTTGCGACTTGAAATACATATCTAAATTAGAACTAGTTTTACTTGTTTGTTGTAAAGATCCCAAAGCTCATTTTGAAGAAGTATTATACTGTAGAACAGGAAAGGGCTGCTAAACGTTAGTGCCTAGATGTTCCTTGAAATTGTCTCCAGCTAGTACATGTCTAGAGGTGGGGGAAGTGCTTGAAAGAAAGGGGTTCCAGTGGAATCCAATAAGCTGTGCAGAATCGTGCTGCCCACTTTGCATCTTTCCATGCACAGAATGCAAGCAGGTGGGCAAACCTGAGACAGCAGATGGAGAGGTAGTTTTATGTCATTCTGTCTCACCTCAATCTTCAAAGCTGAAGGACCATTCAAAAGAGACACTGGATTTATCTCTGTTTTCTAAAGACAGAAAATACAGTTGTGGGTTTTTTCCCCTTTAAAAACCCACTGTTAGTGCAATTTTGAAATCGTAGTTCTTTATGATAAAGACTTCTTAAAACTGGAAAATAAAATCTGCTTCCAGAGTAATTTCCTGTTAGCAATGTGTATGCATACTAACTGCTTAGAAGGGGACAGCCCAGAGTCCTTCTGGCATGTGATTCATGTGCTGAAGCATCAGGAGCATCTGGTTGAAACTATGCTTGGTGGCTCTTATATGACACCTTTTAAAACAGAGCTTTCAAGTTGAATTGTTACTACCTGCCTTCAGCACCATATTCTCTAGGAGAAAAAGCAAAGAGGTCAAGCTATAGCTTTTCCATTTTATATTATGCTTTGCAAAGAGCTGTTTTTTCAACAGTAGATTTCTTTATGAGTTTTCATTATAAATTACAAATTTTGAGTTACCTCATGCTCCTAAGTAGTGGAATAAGAAGTACTTTTTCTGGTTCTGAACGAGTAGGCATATTTTATACTGTCACAATGACTAAAGACATGGTAATACAATGTGATTTTTACTCAGGTGCTTACTTTTATATTTGTTATTGTTGTTTTTAGTAATTTCACAAAACTGTGGGAAGAATACAAGTTACCTGTAGCTGCAACTTGTCGTTTAATTTTTCTTCTAGTATGTGTTATAAATAAGCAAAGTTGCTGGTATATGAAAATTAAGATTGCAGATGTTCTGGTGTATATATATATATACAGATAGAGAGATATACATATCCATGCATAACATGCAGAAATGCAATAGTAAAGCTACTGCCAAGTTTGATAAGGCCATACTTAAAACCAATGATAACCACAGCAATAAAGTATAGTAGGGCTAGTAGCAAGAAGAAGGTTCATAAGCAAGTGCCTTACCACCTTCAGTTTGGATAAATACGGAATCTTAAACATTTCCATAGGACAGTATGAGTCCCCATGGGACTCCCATCAATCTGATGAACTCCTGTGATTGTCTTTGCACTCAGTGAAAGAATTAACTTCCACAGAACTTGTGAGAAGAATGGGCTTTTCCACACTACCTTCAGCCTGCACAAAAAGGTCAAATGAAAACTACTGCATGTGCCATTGCCTTTCCCTTCAACAGCAGGGAGGGTGGATTTATATGTGTGTGTATATATATATATATATATATATGCTTAACTTTTCAAATTACACAGTCTTGCCTATTTAAACATTCACAGAACTGATGAGGGGCTCAGGTGTACTTAAATCTAAAATTACACAACCAAAGGATAACCAAAACATTGCTCTTTGTAAGTTAGTACTTCATTTTTCTGAACAAAGACCTCAAAGCCTCTGTAGCAAAGTACTGGACATTGGCAGGGCTGGATACTACATTGGCTGGATACTACACTACCTATTTCGAACATCGTGCAATAAATGTATACTCCTGTGGTGCTGTGGCAGAGTTCTGTACACATTTTGTATTACTTTTTAATGACTTAAACAAGAGGTAGGAAATCACTCTTTCAGTGTAGACTCTGCAGACAGTTTTCAGGCAGCTTCTCTATTGACTAGTTGTATCTGTGCATTACCATGTTCTTTAAATCTACAGCTTCTGAATACAAACATAAAGCATGTGATAAACTCTCATTTATAAAGGCATTATCTTCAGTGAGAGCAGGACTTCATACGTTTTCTTGATCCTAATGGCTATACTTCCCTAAACTACTTGTCATCCACAAGGAATAGTTTTCACTTTTTCTTCACTATATGCTCTTACCTTGCCTATTCTAGGCAAGACCTAAAAATACTTTTTTATTTTATTTTTACTGTTACAGATTCACAATTAGATGTGTGAGGTTTTAATCTGTTCTGCTTAGTCCACCTTATAAGCTGCTTTCTATGCATCTTTGTCACTTCATGCTTGCCATTTTCTTTATGATCTTTTATCGGCGGGTGAGATTTTAGCACATTTAGGGGAAAAAAGATAACAGTGCATACCCTGCTTGCTGATTTGAGATGTTTCCAAAGTCATTCTTCTGATGAGTATGTCCCTTGACACACCTCTTAAAGACTTTCTGAAACAGCAGAAATTAGGACTACTCTACACATAGTGAGGTAGTAAGTGTAAGTTGGATCCTGCCTCCCTGAAGTCCAGGGAAGCTGGGGTATTAGGACTAAGTCTGAACTTCCATTTATCTGTGTGCAGTCAAACACTGCACACTGATAAATGAGATCACTGCACTTGCACTCATTCTAGCAAAACTGAATTTTTACTATGGTCAAGATGGAAAAACTATTTCTCCACTCTGAACATGATACAGAGGGGATGACTTGTTCCCTGTCCACACTTTTCAGAAAAGCTTATTTCCTTTCTTGAATTACAGGATTGATATTTTTTCAGATTCAGGATGTAACTTAAGAAAAAAATCAATTAATATAAAATAGTAATTTATTTCCTCAGCAGAGAGGAAACTTGGCATTTACCCTCACTTGAGAAAACTTAAGCACAGCCATCTTGAGTGGCTGAACAATTTTATGGTGATTTTTATCACAGGGCAAAAATTCACTATATCTGTGAATTATGACATCATACATTGTCATATAAGAAAGTGTGTAAGTTTCCAAGTAGGTAGGATTGTGCAAGGATAGGATAGGATAGTTTTTGGTGAGATTATAGTGTGTGGACAGCCTTTCTCTATGCATGTTGTAATATGTGATGTAAATCAGAGGGTTTTGGCTTGCTGAGTGATTTTTCTGTGGTGTCCAACCTGTATAATAATACATGTCTACAAATAACACAAGTGTTAGTTTTTTCACTTTTTAAAATTATATCCTTTGATCACTTACACAAACCTAAGTTAAAAGAAATACAAATAATTGAACTGCTCAGTGTGACTTGCTTGACCTATGCTATTTTCTTTTTTTAAGGCATCTGTAGGAAAAACAATGTGTTGCTAGAAGCAATAGACAACAAAAGAGTGGATAAGAGAGTGCAAACCAAATTTCGGTGCTGTAGCTGAATCACAATGAGTGTAGACACTGAATACAACCTTTGGCTTTTAACACTGAGACCGATCCAGCTTCCAGGTATTAGCTATTTTAGGCTACTTTGTGAAATTGTTACGGCCCAAACTTAACGATCAGCTAAATCCAGGTCCGCTGTGGCTGCTCGCATTAAATCAGTTTGTGGGGCTATGCTATTTTCTTTCCAAATAAGTGAAATGTATGTTTCTTTTCAGCTGTGTTGTTTTGTGTGGTAAAGTCAATGTTTCAACAGCTGACTCAGAGTAATTATTTTTCTTTACTTTCCTTGCTGCCAGTACTCTTCAGGGGTTGGTTTGTTTAAATCTTTTAACTAAAATTGGTAACGTGTTTTTACTGAAGGAAAACATGGATCACTCCAGCTAATATGTTTTTTTAAGACACTGTTTTCTGCTGAAAATAGAGAATGCTTCATGCTGTAGCAGAGAAGAAAGATATGAGGAACTGTTGCAGGAGGACTTAGGTGAGATTGCTTTTCAAAAATGTTTTCTCTTTTTACTTGTTTTCCTTTCATTACAGCTTTTTGTAAAAAAGAAAGTTAGTCATCTCTGTAATCATCTTCTGCTATTATATGCTCTGATGGCATTATATGGCATCACTGAAGCCACCTGGATGCCTTGGAAAATTCTCCACTGTTCATGTAGGTAGATATTAGAAGTGCCCAATGTAGTAGTGAATGTTTTCTGTCACTTCCATGTGAATGTGAGTGATTGTTCGTTTGTTTGTGGTTCAGCTACAGACACAGTGATCAATGGGGGAAAAAATAAATATGTTATTTCTGAAAACAGTGGTGTGGAATAGAACTCTTGAAAAGAGGAGTGTGGAACAGAGCACTCCTGAAGTCAGTCTGTGCAGAAAGAGGTTTTTTGGGGGGGAAAAAAAAAAAAAGATTAAAAAACCCCCAAACAACTAACCTGCCTCTGAGCATCCCTTAATGAGAAGGGAGATCAAGTGTCTTCTGTTTCCTGCAATTGCATTCTTCTGAGTAGAAAGTCCTGTTCCAAAGGTCAAGAGAGTCTATGGAGGTATTTTTGCAAAATCAGCCCTAATGGACTGAATTCTATGCAAAGATGTAATTTTTGGTACTGAGCATGTGATGAAATGCAAAAGGAAATTTCTTTTTAGAAGTAATTAATATGATATTTTTGTTTCCTTTCAGTTGCACCTTCAAGCCTAACAGTGTAAGGTTTCTTTTTGGATCAGTAGAAAATGCATGTGCATTAGTGCTCTGTGTCCTCCTGTGGAATCCCACCATCATTCCATACCATTTGCAATTTTTAGTATGGACGGATCTTCCACAGTACATGTCCTCATAAAAATGACCACCCTGCAGAGCTTAGCTCATGTTTAAATTCAGAGTCTAAAGAATTAATCTAATCATAAATGTAAGCCCTGTAATCGAAGTACCTGAAAAAACCTGATTTTGATAATAGACTTTGTGACACAAAGAGGTGAAACCCAATCATTTAGGATCCTTATTCTACCTGAACATTAGAAACAGTATAGTATTACTACTTGATTTTAATACGAATTTTCATCCATCGTCTCCCTGGGACACCACAGGTATATTTCTGAAACCCTCTGCAGATAGTTTCATTTGTATGTATAGGTGCTTGGCTCTTTCTCCTCTTAATTCCTCTGAGATCTTTATAGCTGGTAACATTTAAATCTTCCAGACTCTTTCTATATGTCTTTGTGCTGGAAACCTGTTCTGTAACCTGTTAAGGGTCTCTCGGCAGCCATTAACAAATGATTAAAGATGCCATTCAAATGCAACATTCAATTTGTAAAAAACCTCGAGGCATGTGCAGCCTCATACTGGTTTGCAAAAAATGTTGTATTTGTAGCGCTCTAAAGTGAAGACTTAAGTTAGGATGCTGAGGATAAAGATTAAAAATAAATTAAGCTATAGGAGATAAAAAAAGCTAAACGTTGCAGACCGTTTGTGTTGACATGATCATATACTCTGTTTTGATTTGCACTTAATGCTAAGGCTTTGATCTTTGATTTTAAATTCTCTTAATGAAAAATGGAGTAAGTTCAAGAAAAAAAATATACTGTGTGTTCTGTGTGATAATACTACTTACTCAAACTAAACAAATTTTTACTCTAATGGTGATAACTGAGGAAAAGTCTTTCCCCATCTCCTGCTACTGATGTAATTTAGCATAGAATTACTTCTTCTTGGAATATTTCTTTCACTTCTTTTCAGAAGGTTGTCCTTCAGAGAGACATGCAGCTGCAAGCATAAAATGCTTATTTTGCAAGTGCCTGGAACTTGCTGAATCATTCTGTCTTTGCCAAATAAGTATTTTGTGTATGTTTCTA
This sequence comes from Eubucco bourcierii, assembly GCA_013396675.1. NCBI lineage: Eukaryota > Metazoa > Chordata > Aves > Piciformes > Ramphastidae > Eubucco > Eubucco bourcierii. Next base: position 73,690 of record VWZE01002666.1, on the reverse strand, counting down.
ATGTGAGCTTGAGGAGGAAGTGCATTTTGATTGCATTGGAATTCCAAAATCAAACTATGATACCTAGATGCATGAAAATTAGCTCTTAAATTAGTTTCTTGCCGTGACTTCTCTCAGAAGCTTCAATGTTGTCTGCAAGATGGGTTGGGGTTTTTGTTGTTTTATGTGTTAGTGATTGTTATAAATGATAGTAAGAACCATAAAATATAAATTTTTCATGTTGAAAAAAACTTTCCAGTTCCATTTGTCTGTGTGCTTGTGTTCAATCAACCATGTAAAGTGTCTTATTTCAGCTGCATTCATTTGTAGTCAGGTATGTGATTTCCATGCTTTTTTTTTGGAGACTTTGTTAAATAAATTATGTAGCGTTCACTAACTATGGAGTTAATCTTTTTGTGGTTCCTTCAGTTTGATTCAGACTGAGACCTGGTTTAATCATGATATTCTTTAGAAGATTTGTTGGTGAAGATTATGGAGAGCACACTACCAGTCTTCTTGATGGAAGCCCTTTAACCTGTATTTCATTTTAGGAAATATAAGTTTAGCGGAGATAGGCAAAAAGGTATTTTGCAAACTCCAGAACTGATGCGTTCTACTGTTTTGTAATCTTCGTCAGATTCACTTCAAAAGCTTGTCTAACCTGATCTCTAATAAAGTATCATTGCATTAAGAAGAATAATTTTTATCTGCGGGTTACGATTTTCAGAGCTGCACAAAAGGCTTATCCTTCTTAATTAGAGTGCCAAGATTCTCAGTTTTTGGTGGGAATGTGGTTCTGCACAAGTGAGCTGTATGTAGTAGTGCAGGGCTGGATGACTGTCACATTTTATGTAAGAGACCTCAATGAACAGAAGTCCTTTTTGAAGTAGGAAATATCGTGGCACAGAGTTCCAGAGATTTCCCATTTCCACCCTAGTTTTAAAGGCGGAATGATCCATGTATGAAAAAAGCAGCATGAGAAGGACTGGGGCTGAGCTGCTATTTGGCACAAACTGCAGACACTTGCATGCAGGAGTGAGAACAGTGAGCCATTGGAAACTGGAACCTTTCCTGTACCCATCTGTCCGTTTCATCATTCCACTTTTCTCTGTGGCTTCCATAGAAAAACTAGAGAAGATAATCACTCATTTTCTTATGCTTGAAAAAAAACCCCACTGCCTCACTTCAGGCATCAGACATGGCTCATAAAAACAGATTAGACTGGCAAAAGAATCCTGAATAGTTTTCACTATGATCTGTCTTATCTTTTAAATGTTCAGTATGCCTGGTATCTAAATTGAACAGTGAAAATCTCTTGTAAACCATTTATCAGATTTTTGCTCTATGTGATTTTGTGGATGAAGGAGATGGCAGTACCTAAGGAAATTTTACACTGGAAGGGAAAGTCCAAAATAGTAATTTTCAAAGATCAGTGTTAGTTCTAATAGGCAGATAATTGCCCTGACACAAATTGTGGAAAAGTCCTGGTGAAATTAAACTGATGAAAAGTTAAACGAAACAGTGAAAGAATCTGATGTGCTTGGGGACTGGAGTTATGGAAGTAAGTCTGAACAGCAAAAAATGAAAGTCACTTTAAGGCACTGGGTAGGAAAATTTAGAACAGCAGCAGACCCAAAGAGGACCTATTGTTTTGCTCCCAGCACCAGCCAGTAGTGAATGTCCCATAAAGAGTGAAGATTACACATACAGCATCTTTTGCTAGGCTGCTTCTGTGTCCTCCGGGAGTTTGTGAGTCAGGGACTCCCTCAGACACAGATGATATCTTTGCTTTTTATATCCTTTCTAGAAATGTGTCTATTCCTTTTGGACTCATCTGAACTTTGGCAACCACAATATCCAGTGGCAGAAATTGTCATGATTTAACTAACCATTGCGTAGTCCACCTTTTATTTTTGCCTTAACCCTGCTACCTGTTAATTTCCTATATTGTCTTCTCATTCTTAACAGTATGAAATGTAGTTTGCAATTGCTCATTCCTGCTGCTCTCACCTGAGAGGCTCATAAGCTGTCATTAAAAAAAAACAAAAAAACAAACCCAAAACTTTTACATAATTAAATGCAAGCTGAAGTGGTATCTGCTGTTTATAAGTACAAGTTGGGGAAGAGCTTCCTCCCAAGAGGGAGAAAAGCTGCTTACTTTTAAAAAAAGCAATGCTGGCACGAGAACAAACAAAGAAAATTAACAAGGCATAAATTTAAGATGGAATGTGAACATTTCTCATTTCAGAGCATCAGTCAGGCTTTCAAAGGGCTATATCCTGCATAGACAACGTGTTGGCCAGCCTGGTTAAAAAACAGCCATTTTTACAGTAAATAAGCTCTCGGAGGACCACTGGTTACTCATTTACAGGAGATCACCTCAAGAAATGGTTCATGAGATTAAATTCATGTCTTTGGATCACCCTGCTAGCAAAAACATGAAAATGCATTTTTGTGTGTGAAAGCTGGTGATTTGGATTCAACAACTCGGAAGGTTTCTTTTCACCATACACTTACACATGGTCTGGCTGGAGAGATGCTCTTGTTTGCATTCAGATTCACAGTCCTGTGTGGTCTCCTGTATTTGTCATTTTGCAAAGAGCCAAAAATGGACTTGTGCCCTTGTATCACCTAACTTGATGATTCAAAGTGATCTAAATTAAACAGAAAAAGCCACCCCAACTCCCGAAATAATTAAACAAAACCTCAAAATCCAAAATCTCTCTAAAACCCTAAGTACTTGTTTTGAATACAGCATACCTTGGTTTCATCCCTTCATCCTGTGTTGAAAAAAAGTTTGTGAAAAATCCCTTTTCCATCCTGCAGCTGAAACTGTCATCAACTAGTGCCTAGTGCTAGTAGGTATTTTCTGATACTGTCTCCTGTAAAGCCAGCTACATTTTGCAAGAAACAGCTTAGCAGTAATTTGATAGGATCAGTGCATAGTTAGACCCACTCCTGTTCCAGTGGCTCTAATCATAGGACAAAAAAATCTTCATTCTGTCAGCAAAAGAACTGGAACCCAAGTCTGCCTTTCTCCAGCAGAGAGTTAAGTACTGCACAGAAACGGGAGCATTAGGGGCAAATACCCTGTCAGCTTCAGTCATTCTCTGTTTTGCTCTGAGGCTTGAGCCTTTCATTGCCCAGCTGCATACATGTTTGTTTGCTTGCGATTTCTGATGGAACATTCCCGAGATCTTTCTCTGAGAGAAAGCACAGGCATTATTCAACAGATAGATTGGATTCAGAGTTTGTTCCTGACAGGAAGTATAGATGCAGTGTGACTGAGTTCCACTGGGTGTATCTATTTAGGCTGCTCTGAAAGGTGACGGCCCTAAAGAGTTTAAATGTGAATCAGGCCTTGATTCCGAAGACAGCCTACCACGATGGGATAGTTGTACACCAAAGTGCTAGAGTTACACAGAAGGCATAATCTAACAATTACCCAAGGACAGAGAGGAACACAATTCCTATGTCCTTCTGTCTACATAGGGGTTAAGAACTATCCTAGCAGCTGCACTCAGTCTGAAAAAGATACTTGGACTCAACTGAAAAAAAATGCAAACATGTCTGAAAGCGTGATTACAGGCTGAGATTCATTTGAAGGTCAGCTTAATTAATATTTACATGCTTTGTGCTATGTCCAAAGCCAGATGTTGAAGATCATAGTGAAAGATTCTTAGAGAACTGAGCAACTCCTAGGAATGGGTGGTGGCTGAATGCTTTAAAGCGATGAGGCTTTAAGACTTACTTGTAGACACCTTTCACACATCTAGCTGAGATATTTTCTTGGAAATCCTTTAAAATTGCCTTGAGTTGGTTGGTTAAGTTACAAATGGAGTATGAATAAGCTCTGCCTTAGTATTGATGTCTGTGAGGGTAACCTTGACAGGGAGTCATAATTTGGTTTTTTTTTAAATTCTCTCCAAAGAGTATGCGCTTGAGGTGCTTGAGTATAAAACTTGCAGAATTGGAAAGAAGTCTGGAGAAAATGGTCTTAAATGGAGTATCCTCTGCCAAGACATGCGAGCTGGCACTGCAGGCGTTTTTAAGGTCTCTGATCTTTAGTTTCTGATTTATTTAATTTTTAATAGAAAAAGAGAGGAAATGTGTGGAAATCCAAACCTGCTCAACCTTGATTACTTGTATTTTATGCTAAATACAGTTATTCCTGCCAAAAACATAAGGCTGTCAAAGAGAAACTTAGATGTCTTATTATACTATTACCAAGAAAGACGTTTTTGAAAGCTCTACAGGGCAGGCCCAGAGGCTCTTGCTGCCAATCTGTTGTAGTATTCGTTGCAGAATGAGCAGAATCAGTGTTTCTTTGAAGAAAAGGTGCTTCAGGCTTCTTTGGATGTGCACTGAATAGATTTTAACAATGTTGTTTATTTACATAACAACGCTGAGGATCTTTGCTTTATGGTACAGGCTGTACTAGACTTTAAATGAACTAGTAGCATTCAGTATATGTGTTTGTCTCTAAAAGCAAACATAAGAAAAACTGTAAAACAATGCTACTAAAGAACAAAGTGAAAAATGAGGACCCAAAATCCCACAGTGACGGAAGAGGATGTATAAGCTTTTCTAGAGGAATAAGCTAGTTATTTTAGATTTAATAACCATCTCCAGCCTAAGGACATCTTTAGTGAGAGGCATAAAATAATATTGAATATGTAGGCAAAAAGTATGCTCGGTGGGTATGTTTCATTTTTGGGAAATACTTGTAGAAATAGACCTGTGAATTCTTCAGATTGCTGCCATTTAGCAACTTTATATGAATTTTAAGTTGCTTTGTTAGTGAACTATGAATCAGTCAAGAACACCAGATAGGAAGAAAATGTTCTAATGGAAGAGAATCTACTCAGCCAAATGAACAGAAATGAACTTACTATTCCTGGAGTCAAGGAAAAAAAAAAAAACCAAACCACAAACAAACCAAAACCAACCAATCAAACACCCCTCTCCCCACGCCCCCCCAAAAACCCAACAGAAACACAAAATCAAAAAAATCACAGTGCTTCCTAAGATAAAAATGCATCCCACCCACATTTCCTGAAGTACCTCATAAAGCACACTTTTAAAGAGAAGTTAGGTTTGACACTGGTCTTGGGAGTCTGGAGGCAGAAAGTAACTGTCCTCTACAATTATACTAAAAGATGTATCTCCAAACCCAGAAGGGTCATAGATCTCAAGGAAAAAGAAACTTTTGTTTGCTTACTCTTGACCTCCTGCATGCTAGAAAACTGTATTTGTAGATTTCCATTTTGAGCCAACTCAGCATATTGCATACAGAAACATCTAGTTCTGACCAAAAGAGTACTTAGAGCAGAAAACATAGCACAGTCCTTTGTAATCTACGTTAGCAGCTTGGTAACTTCATTTAAAAAACATAATCTTTTTTTAAAAAAAATAAATCATGCTTTTGTCTCTTGGAGAACCTGAGTTGGCTAGATTGAAAAGTCTGCTACTATGAGATATTTTCCTTTCATATAGGGCAAATGGATCATTACTCAATTGCCTCTTAAACTTCTCCACTTCAGTTGTTCAGGTGCTTTAGTCTTTCAGTGGGCAGAACAAAGTAGTTTTCAAAGTCAGTTTTGCACTTCTAATTAATATTGTCTCCAGTTTGTAATCATGGTTGGCAAAGCTGAGTTAGATTTTGACACAGATAATGCCAATTCTCTGTTCTTGTTCAATATTAATAACAACCACCTCATTTCTTGGATCTTTAGGAGTTTGTTCAGGTGATAGAACTGCAATGAATAAAATTAATACATTTGAGATACTTCATATTTATTCATATTTTTATATGTGGAGATGGTGAGAGAAGCAAAGATACCTCTGTGTCCTCCGTTTCTCCATCTCTTTCCAAAATATTTTCACTAAAAGTCTGCTGAAGACAGGGAGGTTGCAGCAGTATGGTAATTCCGTGTTCTCATTTGACGTTTGGAGACAGTGTATTTAGTGCTCCTTGTGCATTTGGGTTCTGTGGAAAAGATGAACAATGGGTGCACAAACTGAAGGCATGGTTATTGTTATGAACCCTTACTACACACCATCAGAGTAAACTCTAGAATGAATACTTTATAACATGAAAAGGACCATGCAGGAACTGCACATACCAAGAAGATCACTAATAAAGAGTGGGAAAGAGTTTAGAAGTGCTGGAATTTTTGACCATGAGCAAGTCTAATTCCTATGCCAGAAAATGAAGAAAACTTTTTTTCTCCCCACTCTGTAGTGCTTGCAACATCCACAAGAAGATGATGTCTGCTGACTGTAGTGTCTCAATCTGTAAGGGAAAATAATTTGAGTATGATTCTTAAGGTAATATACTTTTCTGTGCAAAGCTGATTGTGGGAGGATTATGATCACAGAATCACAGAAGCATCCAGGTTGGAAAATACCTTCAGGATCACCAAGTCCAACCTATAACCCTACTCTACAAGATTCACCTTAAACCATATCCCTAAGCACCACATTCAAACCACCCTTAAACACATCCAGGGTCAGTGACTCAATGATAACAAACTACTGGAATGTAAGGTTGAGTCCTACCTGCCCTGTCCAATTTACATTTCCCTTTTTGATAGCTTAGACCACAGAATTGGGATATTACAATGACTTCTGTTAGTAACAAATAACTCTCAATAGCTAGTGTGTCAAAAAGTTCTTAAAACACCTTACTTTATTTGCTTGCAGTTGTTGTCACCTCAGCCCTTATTAAAAAAAATAATAATTTCTAAACTCTCTCTGCAACATCATGAAGAAAACTGTGAATGCCAAAGAACAAGAGGAGTCATGTCATCCTTGAGAATTTGTTTTGGGACAGTAAGACTGGTAGCTTATTGTAGATGTGCTCTGTGTGTGACAGCTATCAAAAACAGTAAAGTTGATTGCCCTCACATTGGGGCAGCTGAAGCTGAGACCCCTTGTCAGTTAATATCAGCCAGCTAAAGTCTACTAACCAGCCAGATGCACATCTCTTAGTAGCATTCTAATTCATGTACTGTAATTAGGCTTGAATACAAAATATTGATTTAGTAGTAATTACATTTGTGTGAGCATTACAATAATGGTTCAGGAAATCAGCCTACATTCAGCGTGAGATTACAGATAATGAAATGTTCATTGTATTGCTGTGTAGATTTGAAATAAAACTTAATCTCTACTCTAATATAAATTTATTTGATCCTGTCCTCTGACTTGTTTGGCTTAAGACACTGCCAAAATTGAAATATATTCCAGTGGTCAATCATAGCTGATTAGAATACCCTATCATTTTTAATGTGATTTGAGATCATCCAAGAAAAGGTGTGCAAGACCTTTAAAAAATAAGGCAGCATTAAAAGACCACTGATAGATAACCATAACTCTTGTTAGCTGTAGAACTAAATATACTGCAGATAATCTTTCTGCTTAGCAGATTTGTTACTACTCAGCATTAAAAATTACAGAATCAACACATGCACACTATGAGATCAGGACATCCTGTGACTCCTGGATAACAACATATTTTCCTGTTTCACTCTTCTTACACTATTTTTAGAATTTGACATCTCAAGATGTGCATGAATACACATTTTCTATGTTTACATTTATACATACTAAGAGGCAGACTTGTTTATCACAGCTACAAGTATATGCAAGTAACACAGTCTGGGCATACAGGGATATTTAGCCTTAAATTGCTTTTAATCTATAAGGCTGGTTGATAAAGATTCTTTCAAAGATCTGTTACTGTAAAAAGAGAAACCAGTTAGAAAAGGGCATATATCCAGTTTGGATAGGGTAGTTTAGTTAAGGATCATTATGGCAATCAAGTAATTCAGAAATGAAATAGAACAGTTATATCAGACATTCAACAGGAATGCTTGCATTACCAGACCAAGTGGTCTGCATGCAATTTGTACCTTGAAAGGTTCCTATCAGGGTGAGTATTCTGTGTCTTCCAGGAAGAAATAAAATCATACTGGATTTTTAATTTTAAACATGGTGTCTGAACTTAGCCACTTGTTTCAGATCAGGAGTGTTTAAGGCATACATGCTATTGTGGGTAACATAAAGTGCAGAGGTAAGCAGACCTTTTGCATTGCCTCAGCCAGGAGCACTTTGATTAGATGTTGTAATCTGTTGCAGCTATTTAGCAGATCCCCTTCTATCTGCCTGTTGCATAACTAGGGAAGAGGAATTGAGGAGGATATATATGCATATATAAACACACACACACACAAAGCTGTGCCAGGGGAAGTTTAGGCTGGAGGGGGGCAGAAAGTTCTTCACTGAGAGAGTCATTGGCTACTGGAATGGGCTGCCCAGGGAGGTGGAGGAGTCACCGTCCCTGGAGGTGTTCAAGGCACGTTTGGACGTGGCACTTGGTGCCATGGTCTAGTCTTGAGGTCTGTGGTGATGGGTTGGACTTGATGATCTTTGAGGTCTCTTCCAAGACTGGTGATACTGTAATACCAACATATATATTATTGAAAAAAAATATGTATACAAATACATAAAATAAACCTCCATTATAAAACCTCTGCTGGTATTCAAGAATGCGTATCTGAATATCTAACTATGCCATGTCTGCTTCCTTATCAGGCTGGCAAAATTGCAAGAACAAGAGTTTGACTTCATCTGAGCCTTGTAACATATAGTGGCTGCTGATTCTTCTACTCCCCATACCTCTTCACACAGGAAAACAGCCACAGGTGACAGTGAAAATCCACATCTGGCTCAACTCTGTTGCAAGTTAGGAAGGCTGGAGAAATTAAGCAAATGCTTTCAGAGGAGGAAAAAGATCGCTGTATTTGAGAGATTTGAGGTGACCTGCCCAGCCCCCACAAAAAGCTTAATTTTGATGGCTACGTATTAGCATAACGCTTAATATTTGAAACATCAGGTGAAATATTCCTTTAAAATAACAACTGTAACAACATACACAATCTTTTAATTGCCTTGACCTACAGCAGACAGTTTTTACTGAAATAAATATTAACCGTGCTAAGCTTATTTCCAGAAATATGGAACAGCACTTAGAAAATGACATATTCAAATAAAAATCTCCTTGGAGATTCATTGGCAGTATATGTTCAAAACTGATAATGCGAGTAATTCACTGGAACAGACAACTTCATCGCAATAGGAAATACATATTTTAAAGAAACCCACATTCAGAGAGGTTCAAATAGCCCTAGTGAGTAACACAGTTATTGCTCTACATTATGTCTCAGTGTGAACCTTTGCCTTGTGATGAATATTGCTTTAGATCATCTTGAACAGTGCCAACAAAGAATATAAATTAAACTCTCTGAAATTCAGTTTGAAAAACCCTGAAGAGCCCATTTTCATGCGTTTCCGATTGTGCCAGATTATGCTGTCACTGTCTTCCTCTTGCCTTGATAGCCATGCTGCATGAAGAAAACTGTCATTCTGATTTCTTCCCAATGAGTCATAATTAGTTCTTTCACAGAAAAGCCTTGACTGGAATAACTCTTGTAATCCACTAAATTTATTTATAAAAGAGAATGCATAAAGAGTTGTTAACTGTTCTTCTCGTCATCGACCCCAAAACTAGTGATGGAGAAGTCTGCCTTGGGATTATGATTATGTTCTGTGCAGGTGCATGAGTACCCTAACTGGATGACAAAACTGGACTGGTGAGTGCAGAGCCTGGGGAGGCAGTTTTCCAAAGGAGGTATAGATTGGGTGCTATTCATCTGCTATCAGAAGGACCTTTGGTTCATTTTTCATCTGGTTTTGTTTGAGTGTTCATATATGGCCATGTTTGTAAGACAGAGTTTTTCAGAGGAAGACATGGAGGAGGAAGCTTTTGTGGCTGTGGACAACCCATTGCCTTTAGCATCAAACCGACTACTTTTCTCTGAACAAAGCACCATGGATTGCTCACTCACTGTCATTACATCCTGTTTGTAACTCCTTCTGAACAGGCCATTCAGAAAATAAGAGAGGAAGAGGGGAGAATAAATTTGTTTCAAGAGAAAGATTTTATTTTCAGTTGAAAGTGGCTAAAGAAAAACACTTATAAAATACAATTTACCCTCTTACCCACTTCTCAGACAGATCCCAAAACATGCTGAGGCACAACTTCATGCTCTTACAGCAACAACATTGCAATGTAAGAACGGGTAAAATAAAGTGGAAGAGAAGAACAAGGTAGGTGTTAAAATCCCTAGGAGCAGATTGTCTGGGGGATTTCCTGGCACATTTCTAGTTGGGAAGAATAAATTAAATATCCTTCCCAGAGTATCAGTGGCACAAAGACACGGGGAAACATCAGTTAAAATCAGGTTTTGGAGCTTAAGCATCCCACAGGTGCAATCATTTTATGAGATGAAAATGTCTGCAACTGATCAAGGCCTCACTACACTATTGGAAAGAGGGGGAGTTCTTTTCCTGGTCCCACATCAGTGGACCATCAGGGCTGCAGCAGCTGGGTGAGAGCTGACCCAGCCAAAAGGCTGCTCCTGGTCCATCCTTTGAACTGTTGCAGGCAGCCCAGGCTGAGACAAGGAGAGAGGGTGAATTCCCCTCAGCTGTCAGGCGAGTTTGTCCCATGTGGCTATGTGTCCAAGAAAACCCCCTGGCTGCCACTTGCTTTTGTGTTAAACTGTAGTGTCAGAGAGCTCTAAAGCTGCTATAGAGTCCCCCAGACCCCTCACAACATCTGCATAAGGAAATGCATGATTTTCTCCAAGAACATCTGAATGGTGCAAACCCCAGGGAAAAACGTCCTTGCAGCCATCTTTTATCTCTGGTTGTGGCCTCTGAATACAAAGTTGTGTTTCCCTGCTGGGCCCTGGGCAGACAGTAAGTGCAGATGACACCTGAGCTTGACTGTGTCCATGCCACCCAGTTTGTGTCCTGCAGTGAAAGATCACAGATCACAGGATCACAGGATGTCAGGGGTTGGAAGGGACCCAGAGATCATCAAGTCCAAACCCCCTGCCAGAACAGGACCATCATCTAGCTCAGGTCACAAAGGAACACATCCAGATGGGCCCTAAATGTCTCCAGAGAAGGAAACTCCACAAGCTTTCTGGGGAGCCTGTTCCAAGTGCTCTGTGACTCTTAAAGAATTTACTGCTTGTGTTGAGGTGGAACTTCCTGTGCTGCAGCTTACGCCCATTGCTCCTTATCCTGTCACAGGAAGCAAAGGTCAAAGTTTTCCAGAAGAAGACTTGTTTTTCTCTTGGCTTAATGTGAAGATCACCACCCTCAGCCCACCTGGATACACTCACGTTTTGCAGGCATTACCAAGGGGAGCCCAAACCTTGCACTGACAAGCTGCAGTTTGCATGAGGTAGAGTCTGCTGCTTGAGAAGAATGGCCCTTAGGGTCCATTTGCAGAAGGATTGTGTATCAGCATATTTTGTCAGAGGGTGTGATTATTTTTCCACTATGTCAATGACATTAATCATTACTTCAAGTGAACACAGCTGTCTTAGTATGAAGGTCTTCACATTGGTATTGTTTGCTCTTTGCTGTAATTAAGGTAGCAGAGTTTATGTTCCTTAATTAGGAGGAGAATGTCTCCAACTCTCCAGCCAACTGTAAGAAATCATGTGTGCTGCTGCTGCCCCAGCTTCTTGTAACCAGCTGTCGTGGAAGCAGGGAATTAATGTGGCTGAGTCAGGAATTATAAAAATAGAATAATTTTATTTTTCTGAAAGCCCCATCCCCAAACTACACACAAAACTAGTTTAGATTTATTTACAGATTCTAATTCAATTGGGAATTCTTCAACAAGATGTTATGGAAAAATTTAGAGATTTAGGAAGTCAGGAAATGGAAAAGGCTAAGCTATAAACACAGCTTCACCCCACTGTCAATCAGGCTGAGCAGAGAATTAAGGGACCAGCAGGTTTTACTCATGGAGGTGAAATAGGTATTCAGCGATGATCCCTTGCTGGGTTTCCTCTGCTGCTCGGCTGCCTTCTGATGCTGCAAGCAATATCCAATAGTCTGGATCCACGCAGCAGAAATCTAAGGCAGGTGGAAACGCCGCCAGTCAGAAGAGTCTCGAAACAATACTGCCAGAAGGCAGGGATTCGTGGAAGCGACGCTGCCGCGGCAGTGGCAGGGGAGAGCCAAGCTGCTCGGGTCTGCCCAGTTCGGGGTAGCAGCCAGGAAATCGGCTGTAGTATGATTCGAGCGGCTGGGTCCGGGTGCCGCCGGCGGCTCTCTCAAAAGGACCCAAGGACTTGCCAAGCTTGCAAATTTGCACAAAGTGGTGCAAAAGTGGAGAGAACTGTCCAAAGGCAGGGACGGTGCAAAACCGAGAGCCGTGCAAAAGGTAGGAGCTGTCCAAAAGCGAGACGGTCTAGAATGGGAACTCTTTCAAGGCGGGGATCCTCGCGCCTTCTCCCTTGCTCTGTTTATGCTTTTCTAGACAAAGTGTCCATTATTTGCCAGATTATACTGGGCAGGAAAACCCACCCAGCCCCGAGCCCGATTCCCAGCGTGGGCCGCCACACAGGTCAGCACAGGTGTGGGGAAAGGGGCCTGCTGCTGTTCCCCCTTCTAGCCTGCGGGGACAGGGCGGGGAGGAGTTTTCGTGCATTCTTCTCCTCCCCATTCAAACCCTCAGGGTGGGAGGAGAAGGAAGGAATTTGGAGTGCTCCGGAACACCAGCCCATGATATTTTCAACATTTTTCAATGCTAGTTAGGGAAAAGAGATGACAGGTAAGAAATGTTCTTCAGAATTTTCATGAGCAGGCTGAGTTCAAAAGCGTGCCACAAACACATAGAAGTAGTAAATTGTATGTAAGTAAGGTCTGGCTCAGAGTAGATGCTGCTTGGCAAAACCAGGAGAGGAACTTGGGACTGTGAGGCAGAGGAAGAAGGAAGGTGCTATAAGCAGACACTAGCCCTCCAGCTGGGAGACAGCTGGAGAAGGAGCCAACTAGACCAAAACCAGAGCAGGGGAGTGAAATGCTGTAGGAAGGAGGCATAGGTTAGCTGACCTACATAGACTACTTTTCTTTGATAGCAGCAATCACCTGTGGTGACGTTCAAAGACTCCGTGTTTTCAAAACGGATGACCCAAAATCTACCTCTCAAGGTTAGGTCAGAAGGGAATGTTGCATTTAGCCTCTGCTGTGGTAACAGCTTTTCACACCCAGGTAATTGTCAACAACTTCTCTTTTGATGAATACTTGCTTTTCAGAGTTAGCAGAGGTAAAGGGGGGAGCATAGTTAACTTCAGACAGCTTTGGTTTGTGAGCCAGAAGAAATGACAAAGGATGTGATTTTTCACCTTTTGTGTTTGGCATTTTTGAAACTCATTTTTCTTCTACACTATTAACTTATTATCTTGAAACATAAGATGTCACTGTGATTAAAAAACATGTACAGGAAAGTGTTCATGAAGATAATGTAGGGAACAGTAATGCCATTAGTGTGATACAAATACTTTTTCCCAGTACTGTAAAAATCCAGAAGAAAATTTCATTCTAAGTGGGTATTATTATAGCTTATATCCCACATCATGCAACAAACCTAATTCTCGCAGCAGATGCTATGCATGAAGAAAAAAGTGTCAGGCTCTCTGACTAATGGCTGGCCAAATTAAGCAGAACAACCCAGAGAGGATCAAAGGAGCAGTGGCAGACTAAGGCACTTGTAACCTTACTCAAGACGGAGCGTGGGACTACTGAAACTACAAAGGAGGATGGCCACACGCTTGTCACTAGTGGGACACTCTGATGTGACTCCCTGTTTGGAGCCTGTGTATGTAACCTGCTCATGAACTGAAAGTGAGACTGGTGTGCCCCTTGGCTTTTTTTTCAGTTTAAAAAAAATTCTAGCTACACATTTTCCACTCATTTGTAGAGAAAGATTTCTCCCTTTAAGGAGGATGTTATTATAGAAACTCCCACCAAGCGGAATTTATGCAGCATGTTACCAGGACATTTACTCTTTCCTAATGCTAAGAGAACACCAATAAAAGGTCAACAACAACATGTGTTATTTAGAAAATTATGTGTGATCTGGATTTATAAACTTCCTGTTTGTCAGTATATTCTTTAAAATGGGGAGGCTTTTTCTATTCCATTTAATGCCAAAGTCAGGGAACATTGCTTGTGATCTCCAGGTAGATAAGTGGAAATTATATTCTTTCAGCTTGCCTAGAAGAAGGAAATGCACAAACATATTTTTTAGACAATGATCTAAACTACCTACCATTAACAGCAGATTAGGTATATGGTATTAAATACCAGCACACAAACTAGATTGATAGGGTTTTTTCTGGAACATTAAAATTTTCCAGGGCTGATTTTTTTCAGGAGAGAAGACATTTTGTCTCTCATTTTACAAATGTGGTGTGAAATGAAAAGAGGAAAAAAACTTCTCCCCCTCTCTCCTCCCCCAGCTCTCTGAGGAGGAGACTCATTGTGGCACATACAAGAAAAACAGCCACCCACACACTGGAGCCCTTCAAGCAGAAAGCACCTGACAGGAATTTAAAAGTAGATTTTCAATTGAGAAGTTGGCAGAAATCTACATAAAAGCAGTCCTTCAAGGGAGGGTACTATGTGATATGAATTAGATGAATGTATTGAGTTCCTCCTCTTTTTTTTTTAAACTACTGAGTCTAAAATGAAATTATTGTTATCGTGATCAAATATTTTGTTTGAGACTGCTCATACTTGAAGACAAGGAATAACAACCAGGAAAATATGGGGGAACACTATATATTTTATTAAAAGAAAATTTGCCTATCACTCAAAAACTTGCATCGCTATTATTAGAAATCTGGGTGTTAGCTGCTTGAGTCTTCAAAAACCCCCCACTATACTCAGAGCCATCAGTGTGCCTAAAGCATTTAGAAATTGTACTTGTCAAATGAAAAAGTAACAAAATACAGACATAACAAGTCACTTATTTTATTTCAAAATAAGAGAAGGTGAAGTGTTTCCAGTTTTTCTTTCAGTAGTAAAACTCAATAGCATTCTGATAAGAATTGTACATGGTTTTCCAGAAGCTTTTCAAAGTCTTCGTATGGGCGTCTTTAGGGCACTTCATTTCTTATCCTTAAGATCATATGGCTATGTTAAATACATTTTGCCTCTGAGTCAGTCTATGCACCTGCAATGAAGGAGGAAGAAAACAGTTGCTGCCATTTAAGACCTCGCTTAAATTTTTTAATGCCTTTCCATGTTTTACATGCCCTGAATTTAAGTAGATTACTTGGATTTACTTTTTCTCCATCTCTTTATCTACTTCATTTATTCTGCAATGCAAAGACAATTTTTCAATGGGTTGCTGATTTTCAGATTATTGGTAACCGGTTCTGGTGGATAATTTCACACTGACTTCACTGCTGGGTGTGATCTGGATCTTTCCTATTCCACCAGCACAACCACATAAGCTCTTCCTCTGATTCATAAGTAAAATGAAAACCAAGACTTCTACATTGCTTCACTGGTTCTGAAAGCTTTCTTCAACAGCACTAGCTCAGCACAGCTCTCTTGTGAAATCTCTCAGAATAGCTGAAATTTCTTTTGCCTACTACCTCATGATAAATTAACCCATAAATTGCTGGTATTAACTCTGAAATTCAAATTACTGTGCACGCTTACTGGGGCTAGACTTTCTGATATGCTGTGCCTGAACTGGACAATGGTAAGTGTAGATATACTCAATGTTGCTTCTTATCAATTAATAAGGAAATAATAAATTGGTCAATTATTTACAGGCACAGTAACGGTTCATAAAGGTTCTCATCCTGCCACTCACAGAAAAAACATTCCTCTTAACTACCATCTCCCTTTTACCTGTACTACAAGTCTTTCACACACGAGGAGCACAGTAAGAAGTGCATGTTTCTTGTAAAGTACCCTGTATATCCAGTCATTAGCTATGCCTTTTTGGTGTCACTGCTGCGCAGATACCTCTGCCTCTAATTGCTGCAGGGCCCCTAGTGGCTTTGTAGATGAGAGACACACTCAGAGATATTAAACAGGAAGGTTTTTGTGGTTTTTCTGTCTGGAAGTACTCATAGGGATACTGGCTGATTAGTTTATTACCTGCAGGTGAGTGAAAAGAATATATTCACTGTTGAGAGCTTTACCCTGGGCCACTCTGCCAAACAACAGCTCCTGCCTTCTCTTTATGTTAGTATTTCTGCAGTTACAGATCCATAATCACAGGTAAGTTTCAAAGACATGGGACTTTCTGGGATATTTATTTCTCTGTGACTCACTGACAACTGTAATCATGTAGGATTGATCAGGACTCTCTGGCTTCTTTCTTTAGACCTGACTGATGCCAGCATTCAAGATTTTTATTGCTAAAATGAAGAGAAAGTGTGTGCATTATTTTCACTTGTCTTTCAAGTGTTTTAGTATGGTTCTTAAGTTGTGATCAGACCTCTGTGTCAAATGGAGCCTTAGAGTGTTACAGTCACAAAGACACATCAACCAGGTGATGTAGCCCTGTATCTAACCCTCTTTGCAGGCTGATCAGAGAAGAAAGGTGCTTGGAAATTTGCTGTATAGGATTTATAACACTGAGCTCCCATGCACTTTGCATATCCAACTACAATATTTTGAGGGCCCTGTATCTCACTCCCTGTGGATTTAGTTGCAAAATAGTATGGGGGGAAACTATAAAGGAAATCTATTTCTGCAAGTAACAGGCCATTTTCTTGAGAAGTGCCTCTTAAAAGCACAGAAAATCAATTATCAATCCTTGTATTTCAGGCTTGGTCCTTTTATTCCTGCCACTGAGCACCAGATTGATATCACCCATGAAGTCATTCCTACCCCAACAGTCTTCCACGCTGCTGCTCCACTAGCAGATATTTAGTTTTGGCAATATAGTCCCAAGTCTTTCTTGAAACTATGACCTTTCTCATCTCCAAGAAATACTGCTGCTGCCTAGTGGAGTAGGCTTTTTGAGGAATGATTAAATAATAACATAGAACTTAAACAATAAGAGAATTGCTCTTTATAACTATTTTAAATTATGTCTTGTGGACTTTCTCAATAACGTATGTGGCGAATAGCTTGGAAATTTAAATAGCAGTTAGAAGATGTTCAAATTGAATTTCTAGTCTTATAAAATTCTACTTTCTACTAAGTTACAGATTGTTTGGGTTTTTTTCTCATTTCAAGCCTTTTCCAGAGTGAGTTATGATCACACTGCAGCACATTAGTTGTCAGAGTAAAATTTGACAACCCTGTATTAGGAATTATGCAAAATTAATAATTGATATTAATTTTGACCCAAGTTCAGAGTGTTAATAACTATAAAAACTATCTATTAACATTAAATCTCACCAGAAAACTTATTTACAAGGTTTGAAATCCACAGCTTGAATACTTATACACACAGCAAACAGACAAAACTAGAACATTTTAAGAAATAATTAGCAAATGCAAACATTATACTGGACAGATTCTTAGTTTCAATTTTACCTCTTGCCCACCAGGGTCTTTGTGAGGCTCCTTTCTGCTACTAAGGCAGAAGGCACAATAGAATCTAGCTACAGGATTCCTTAGAGAGAGGCTTTGAATATTTACTCACAAAATTATCTCCTGACTCATGGGGCTAGCTATAGCTTCAGACAGTACCCCAAACACTTTCAGGGAATGCTGTCAGTGTCTTATCATCTGATAAGGCTTCTGATTCCTCCCAGACTCCACAGAGTGCTGGGGAAAGGAAGCAAATGATCTCTGACTTTATCCTGATTTCTCTGTATGATCTGTATACCTTCAGGACTTCCTGTCCTGGCAGGAGACTTTCAGGTGTAGGCAGGATGTCTTGTGATGTGCAATCTTAGCACAGATGTCATGCTGCCTATGCAGGCCGATCGCATGGAGACATTTAGAGCCTGTTCCTGATAAACTTGAAGCAGACAGTTTCCAGGCAGTTCAGGATGCAGTGAAGCAGTGAGGCAGAACACTGCCAGAAGCAGACAGCAATACCAGCAGGCAGCAGCAGGCATGAAAACAATGGCAGAGCACATTCTGTTACCTGCTCATCTCTTTTTATCAATACAGCCTGAGACTAATGGGCCTTTGGACACAGATTAGCCAATCAGAATGGGAGTTAGCTGAGCTTGATCATATTAGGTGAAGCCATAGGCTTGCTTTACCCAAATTTGGGAAAAACAGACCTTGTGTGAGGCAGGCACAAGCCAAGTGTATGTACCTTGTTCACCACAGGATGTAAACAGGAGCAAAACAAGTCTGGGCAAGCCAGGGTCCTTAGACTCCGTGACTCCAGATTCTTTGTCCTTTTTCTTCCAGTTGCCTCTTGCCATAGCAGAAGGAGGGAGAACGTGAAAACATGTCTGGGCAAGCCAAGCCATGTCTAAGCCTATTTTGGCCCATTCAGGCCTATGATGACACCCTGCCATAGTACACACACTCTTTCATGCCTTTATAAAATGCCCTATAAATGGACACTAAAAATATATCACTGGTACTGGAGGTTTTATCCTGTAAAGAAACACCAGCATAGCCACAGAACAAGCTTTTGAGTATTTTATTTCTTGCACAAGGGAATGAGGTGATTGGTGTTGGTTTGATACAGGGCTAATTGCCCAGGGGGAAGATGTTTGTTTAAAAAACTCTCTGCCTGCCATTATTCATTACACCAGAATGAAAATTTCTGGCACTTAATAAGCTTCATATCTATGTTTGGGCATTTGACACTTCCACATCATAGCAGTGTAAATAACCGGTCCATTTTGAGGGCTGTTACACTTTCTCCCCTATTTTTTGAAAGGCTATTAAGGAGAAGATGATAAGACCTTGAATTTTCATAATCAGTCTGACTGCAGATGTGAATGTGGCATGGACACTACAAAGATATCTTTTGACAAGTGTTATGACATCACGAGTGTGGCCATTTGAGTTAGATTCCTACCTCAGACAAAACAAAACAAAACAAAAAAACAGAGAAACCTTGGAAGTTGAAGCTGTAAGGCGAATATTCTGGGGATAGGCTATATAATGGCAACAATAGATAAGTTAATATAATTTCATTGGAGCATCAAGAGCTTTATGTCGGGAAGCACAGCTTGTACTTTCCCCTTGCTGCTTCGGCTGCGCCTGCTGCTATCTTCCCCTGCTGCTGTTTTGGCTGCTGCTGCTTTTGCTGCTTTCGCCGCCGCTTGACCCCTTCCCTGTCTTCCCGCAGGTTATTATATCTATTTGTAATAATTTTTCTTGTTTTCTCTTCCCTATACTGTTATATTTAAACTATAAGAAATACGAATGTTCTTTTTTTTTTCCTGACTTCATAACAAAACCAAAAAGAAAAAAACTACGTGTTGTGGTGAGTTTGTTCTACCGGGGGGGGATCCACCCTAACCTGGTACAACGAGCTTCTTCATTTTATTTCTCTCATACCATGTTCCGATATAGGTGAGATAAAGTGGCCATGACACTTAGCAGAAATGTACATTACAGGATGATTCAGTGCATTTAAGCAGGTTCTTACAGTCTCTATGGTGTGGGGGCTCTTCTTTTGAATCCATGTAAGTCTGTAACAGAACTAAAAACCTATTTCAGTCTCATTAGGACTGAACTGCAAAGTTTGAATTTCCAGGAAATAAGATTTCAAATTAAAATGTCCTTGATTAAATCTAAATGAAGTGTCTAGTGCCTGAGAAATGGAAGAGACACGCACATGCACACAAAACAGGAGGAAATATGCCACCCCTCAGTATCAAAGCCCTTGGAAGAAGATGAGGTTGAAGTGTAGCTATAAATCTTGGCTTAGCTTTTGTCTATAAAAAGATAAAACTAGACATAGCTTTTCAAGAGTCTTGTAGATAACTTTAAGAGAGAAATTAAAATACAAATACTTGCTTAATTTATCAAGACAAATTCCATGGACTTTTCCCCTGTGTATGTGCACATATAGAGAGATTTTAATCACTTTATCTCAGGATTTACTATTAAGACAGAGCATAAAATCAAAGTATTCATGATAAAGTATGTCAAAATAAGCAGACAGTGCCTCAGAAGGTCTACATGTTCAAAACTAGCAGTGTGAGTCCAACTCTGTTGGGTTACAGGCTGAAGAAGAGTTGACTGGTTAGTTTAGCAGCATTTCCCTTCATCATGGCCATTCTGCCTCCATCAGTGATGGTGTAAAGTGGAATGTGTCTGAACAAGGATCTGACCATGGATTAATTGCATCTACATGTGTATGTCTGAAGGAGCAAACTACGTAATTGTACTATTAGCATTAGAAAATACCCTGAAAAAAAGAAAGAAAACAAAGAAAACTACATTTGTATATTCAAAGAGGACCATCATACAAGTGCTACCATCGTTACTATCTCAGCTAACTATAGTTGCTTATTGTTAAACTGTACACCCAGTATTAGACCATTTGGCTCTGTAATTTGGGTTGGTTTATCACATTAATTCGAACGCTGGCAAAATAATGAGGCTTTTTTATTTCAATATTGCTTTTCTCCACCTACCCTCTGCTTTTGGCTTTCTTCCTTTTCCTTCTGGAAAGTTTCATTTAACATTGTGCACATGAAAGATTAAGATAGGATCCTTGCTGAGGTTGCTGTAGGATGAAGGGAGACTGTACCAGTTTAGTCCTCCACTTCTAGTTGCTTGTTCTTTTGTTTCCACTACTCCCAGCGCCTTCCTTTGCACTAGGTACCCATCGCCAGTATCAACAGCTCCTCAGGAGCTCTCTTCCTTTCCTGTTCATGCAGAAATTGTGAATTTCACTTGGTTTACAGCTCTTTATCTTATTTTGCCCTCTCTTGTGTTATCAGTTGATAGCTCTTGATTTGGAGGATTCCCAGTTCAGGATTCAAAACATCTCCATGGAAATTCTCTCCTCACGCTAGTTTCTCCTGGTTCACATCTATCAGTGCAGACTCCAGGTTTCCCATGTTCTCAGCTAAAATTCTCCTTGTTAGTTGAATAATCCAGTTTACCCTTTAGCTGCTCAAAAAAAAATCCTTTCTCTTCTCTCTGTTTCCCTTTCTGTGGAGAATCTGGATTTCTTCCAGATGAATACCAAGAAACATAATTTGCCTGGTCCTGTCCTTCAAGGTTTCTTCAATGCACTGGACATACCCTCTCATGATGTATATAAAATATTCTTATATATAATTTCTTTCTGTTCTTATGGCACCCCATGATCATCCCACATTAGCTGCTGACCTCCAATTTTTATTTTTCCTGCTTTCTCTCTGATTTTCTTTAAACTCTTCCTGCTACTAGGTTCCTTTCCCCCCTCCCAATATATCTTATCTGAAGTGAGAAAACCAGATATCATAGGCATGCTACTGGTTGTTGCTAATCCAGGACACTACGTCTTGTAGTTTTTTAAAACTACTCTTGACAAAGTCTTCAATGTCTACTTCCATAAAAATGCCTGGCATCCTCTTCAGCCTGTGATGACTTTATCCTCAGTCCCCTGGCCTTCTGCAGCTTTTCCTCTTGGATCCCTTTGTACTCACTCCTTAAGCATGTGCTACAGCAATTCCTCCTCTAGCTACTTCCTAGGGTCTCACATGGCTTTCTCCTAGGTCTTTTAGTCTTTGTAGAATTTCTCATCTGTTACTCACCTCTTGCCCCTAGGAGCATGAACTATACATCTGCCATACCCATTTCTGATTAGCTAGCTATCGCCTTTCACTGATGAACAGTATCTTTCAGTTGTCCAATTTTTAGTTTCCTATGATATCTGCATCCATCTCCCCAGCTGTACCTCCCACATGAGGGGAAAAAAAAGCATCTTGTTGGCATCCATCACGCTGCCTTATCATGACTCAAACATTATGCTTCTTGGTGGATAGCAAAAAAGAACACAATAATTATTTAACTAGTATGTCAAGTTCACTGCCTCTTGTTATTGTCCTGTGTGCATTCTTTGCATTACGTCTCATCTTCCACATATATGGCAAGCTGTTTAAGTGAAGGAACAGAGTATTTCTGGGTTTGATGAACACCTGCTCATAGCAAAGGAATAAAATGGGTATATTTTTCAGAATTTGAAAGAGCATGCTGTTTTGTTCTACAGTACAAGGATATTCCACTGTATTTGCCATCCTTCCAGAGCACCTCAAAAGTTTACAACATAGAAAATACACATGACAGAGATCTGTTATCATAGAATTGTAATTTGGCATTCCTCTAATTTTGGATTAATACCAGGATATAGAAGTTATTGGATAAATAAATATACAGAATCAATTAGTTACTCCTAATACACCACAGCAATGGATTATTTTCATCTGACATTGTGCTTTTTTTGCATCATTAAGGTTTACATTACCTTTCATCCTCTTATCTCATAAGCATTCCTCAGATACATAATTCAATTAGATTACCTACTATTAAAAAGTGGAAATAAAATTCTTTTCAATATTGTGTTGTATCTGAGCAACTCTTGAATATCTTAAAGATATCTGAGATCAGACATTCTAAGACAGACCCATTTCTACAAGGACTTCCCACCCTTCCTCCAGTTTGGGAGGCAGACTCAGGAAACAAGTTAATCCTTCTTTATCTAATATGCTTTTTCTAAGCCCACTCACTGTCTGGTCTCACTTTAAAGATTTACACATTAACATCCTTTATTAAATTAGAATTGGGCTATTTAAGAACTGCATAAGAAGTAAGTTATTTCACTTTAGATGATAATCACACTTAGAAAACTTGGACGGACAGCAACATAAAAGTATAAAAAAGCTAGAAGTTCTCTTTAAAAAGACAATTCGTGGACTTCTATCACTCCACAGAAAGGGAAAGTGGATAGTCCAACCAGCAGAAAATGTACTAGGGAACAACTT
>VWZE01002666.1:22283-50878 GCA_013396675.1 Eubucco bourcierii | reverse complement strand
GGAAAAAAAAAAAAAAAAAAAAAAAAAAAAAAAAGTTCAGTGAAAAGGCAATAATCTGAAAGTAATAATGCCAAATGGAAATGTTCAGGGAAATGAATAAATTGCTTTCTACATTAGTCAGCCTTTTCAACCCAGTAAAACCATTAGCAGTGTCTGTTTTCATTCTAATTATCTTATTTTTACAATGTAAAATTATACTAAAGTGGAACCAGGTAGAGTCCTAGAGTTCTCTTTACAAAGAAGACATGAAACATGATGACTTTTTTTTTTTTGGGGGGGGGGGGAAGAAGAAACCCAACAAGAAAAATATACAATAATTACTTTTTAAAGTGTTTTAAGAAGCTAATGAGGTCCTTTTCAAGATGGATTCTTTATTAGTTGGAGAATAGCATTTTTGAGTGGCCCTTCCTGAACTCACTCTTTTACAACACAGTGGAAATTTTTGGACATTGTGTAGTATTACATCTCCAATTCATCCTATTTCCACTTACTGAAATGCCAGCTTTGACTCCTATCCTACTGATTTTGTCAACACTAAGAAATGAAAGACCAGATGCAAGTTTCTTTGCTGTACTATTTTACAAAGTCGTAATAAACTCCTTCCAGGTCAAGTATTTTGAGCCCTCAAATCTTAACAGATGATGAACATGTTAATACCAAGGGATAAACTTCCACCACTTGCAGCTCATCAAACAGCAGATATGTTTTTCCAGAAATATTTCTGAAGACCGTCTGAAACATTTTCTTCTAAGGATTTATATGGATGGGGATTTTTTTGGTGATAGTTGATACCATATGAACTTGGGGACAACTTGAATGGAATCACAGAATGCATTGGCTTGGAAGTGACCTTTGAAGGTCACGTATTCCAACCCCTCTGCAGTGATCAGGGACTTCTTTAAGAAGGTCAAGCCTGATCTTGCTGTAAATTCCTTACACTTGGACTGAAAAATACTGTGACAAAGATGTACTGTGTGGTGGTTTGGTTTTTTTAACCTCTCTTCTAATTGAGTTCTAATTTTGGGAACTCGATTAGTCCAGGTAATATTGTGACATGTTTTTCCAAAAAAACTTGAAGGTGTATCACAGTATGGGAGGTAGAAATTAGATCAAATTAAATGGGGACACTCATTCAGCTAACTTATGGGACCAATCTGTTTCAGAGTTAAGAGCATCTGGTAATGTAAAGCAATGTGGTTCATTATGAACAATAGTTATGGATATTTTAATGATTTCTTTCTTTCCTTTGAAGTTTTTTATCAATGCATTCAATACAATAGGAAAGATTAACTATTTATACTGTTAACCTGTATTGTACTGCATATGCTCTTGTATTTTCTTTCGCAAATAACTACTTCTTCTTATATTAATGTTAAAGTATTCTAACGAAGTAATAGAGAATTAGATTATCAGCACCCTAGAATCTTTTCAAAGAGACAGATTAGATTTCTTTCTATAAAGGCGAATCTAGATTAAAAATTCAGCAGGGTTTTGTTGAAGTTGTATTATCTCTTCATTTTACACGTAGCTAGCTTCTGATACAAGTCATTCATTCAGATAGTAGTCCAATGTTTTGCTTGCTCAAATATTCTGGGAAGTATGCAGCAAAAATTACTAACAGAACTTGAAGTTAACTTTTGAGATCTCTCTTCTTGGAGCAGAACATTGGATAAGATGCCATCCAGAGACTTTCTGCAGATAAAATATCGTAAGTTTAGGATTTAAATTTCCAGGAAGTGAAGTCAGAAAGTGAATAATTCTTTTCTCAGCAAAAAGAAATATAGAAATATTTTACTATGTCTTGGTAGATGAAAGTGAAATTACAGAAACATTTACAAGATACTTGGTAGAAAGTCTGATTGAAAAAAAAGGGGGGAAAAAAGGAAATAAAAGAAAAAATGAAATAAAAAGTAGAAAGAGTGAAGAATAATGTTAAGGCATTGTAAAACACTACAAAAATTAAAGAATTTGCTGTATTGCATCACATAAAGGACCATCTAGGTAGGTAATATGTATTTAGCAGTGGTCATTTTCTAGAATAAGCCTCAGAAGTTCCCTCAGCATAGATGCTCAGGTGTGCTTTGTCATTTATTAATTAAACTACTTAAACAGATATTCATTGCATCTACTAATTTTTCTCTCTCTTAATCTAGAACATAAAAATTGGGATCTCTTTTTTCTCATATTAATATCTTCATCTTAAATGAAAAAAAAAATAATTCAAAGTTGTTAAAAAGCCTAATTTTGAGTAAAATGGGACAATGCCAACAGTGTGTGATTCCTAACCTAAGTCAGTCAGATGCTAAATGCAGATTATGTGTAACCTCAATGTGATTTCATAATTGACATTTGGAATTGAGGTCTAGAGGACAAAGAAGGAAATGTAACCAACAGTAACATGTCTGGTACAGCAGCTACGGCCAAAGGTTAACACTCAGCACAGAAGTTCATGTCTGAGCTGTGGTGGAAAAATAAGAGTATCTTGCTGTAGTACAGCATGTGCATTGTTGAGCTTCCTTGTGGTGCTGTGCTGCAGGGTTACAGTCAGTCAACTGTCATCCACTGCCAGGGAGCAGGAGTGTTGCTTATGACAGAGACCTTCAGGTCTCGGTCAGTGCTGCTACAGTAGGCCGCCAAGCTACAGTTCTGAATCTGTAAATTCTGCTGACACATCTAGTGGGAAAACAATAAACCAAACCCAAAAAGCCCAGCAACACCACACAGATGTGCTGATACCAAGCTCATTCATGTAAATTTACCTTGTTAGTATCCTGCCTCAATTTTATAGCAGAGAACACCAAATATGGAATAATAATCCTGCTTTGAAGGTTTTCTTTTCAGTGTCTTTTCATTTTCTAGCTATGAATTATCCTTCAGGAGTCATTATTCCTAAAGCCAGGCACAGCAGTACCTGAAGATACATTAATTACATTCTCTATTCACTTGTGGTAAGGCTTGAATGGGGAAAAGCAGTCATAGAATCATAGAATCATAGAATGGTAAGGTTGGAAGGGACCTCAAGGATCATCTAGTTCCAACCCCCTGCCATAGGCAGGGACACCTCCCACTAGTACAGGTTACTCAAGGCCTCATCCAATCTGGCCTTGAACACATCCAGGGAGGGAGCATCCACAACCTCCCTGGGCAACCTGTTCCAGTGCCTCACCACCCTTACTGTAAAGAACTTCCTCCTAACATCTAGTCTAAATCTCCCCTCTGCCAGTTTAAGCCCATTGCCCCTTGTCCTGTCATTGCAGGACCTTGTAAATAATCCTTCCCCAGCCTTCCTGTAGGCCCCCTTCACATACTGGAAGGCTACTATCAGGTCCCCTCGAAGCCTTCTCTTCTCCAGGCTGAAGAGCCCCAACTCCCTCAGCCTGTCCTCATAGGAGAGCTGCTCCAGCCCTCTGATCATCTTTGTGGCCCTCCTCTGGACCCGCTCCAACACTTCCATGTCCTTCCTGTGCTGAGGGTTCCAGAACTGCACACAGTACTCCAGGTGGGGTCTGACGAGAGCAGAGTAAAGGGGCAGAATCACCTCCCTTGCTCTGCTGGCCACGCTTCTCTTGATGCAGCCTAGGACTCGGTTGGCTGTCTGGGCTGCATGTGCACACTGCAGACTCATGTTGAGCTTTTCATCAACCCAGACTCCAAGGTCCTTTTCCTCAGGGCTGCTCTCCAGCCATTCACCACCCAGCCTGTATTTGTGCTTGGGATTGTGCCTACCCAGGTGCAGGACCTTACACTTGGCCTTATTGAATTTCATCAGGTTGGCCTGGGCCCAACTCTCCAGCCTGTCCAGGTCCCTCTGGATGGCATCCCTGCCCTCTAGCAAGTCGACTGTGCCACACAGCTTGGTGTCATCTGCAAACTTGCTGAGGGTGCACTCCATTCCTCTGTCCATGTCACTGACAAAGATGTTAAACAGCACTGGTCCCAGCACTGACCCCTGAGGGACACCACTTGTCCCAGTCCTACAGGAAGTTTGGGAGTCTGGGCATGTGTCAGTGGAGGAGAAACTGCAGGCTGCAATTCCTGTAGTGCATGCCTAAATGAAACAGAAATGACAATATCCTAGAGTTACTGGTAGTTCTCATTTTGCTGAAGAGCCTTTTAAATGTAGTAATTTCTTTGAAATGTTCTCCTAAGATCTAGTGGGGACTTATGTGCTGTATTTATTTGAGGTGCTTTTAATCGTTTGCTTTTTGACTGAGGAAGTTAAGAAGAAACAGAAATATACTAATTTGCACACTCATTTTTTTCAGAGTTAATTCTTGATGAATAGGTAACTAAGAAATCTTTTCATCTTGAGAAAGGAGAACTATTCCATAGTTTGGACATATTTTTCTCTTCTTCATTGAGATGAAAAGGTGGCAAATATTGGAACCTTGGTTTGAGAAATAAATGGGCATCTTTTTTTTTTGTTGTTGTCATTGCATACCTCTATCAGCATGGTGTGTGTCTTCATGGAAGTGGTCAACATCATGAGATGACTTGATGCTTTCTATATTTCATACAAAATTTGAGGTCCTTAACATCATTTTAAAAAGAATAAATAAATTAAGGTGTAAAAGTGTAGAAGAAATTATCATTTTTAGAAAATAACCTAAATCTTTACCTTGACTGACATGTGTTTTTATTCAGTGTAGTATTAAATGACAGTTTAAAATAGAAGGATGAATGATAAAAATACTTAACAGAATTCCATCGGCTGCTGTAAATTCTGTGTTTGGCTCTACCCTCTCATCCGTACAAGGATAATTAATATGTGTTCCTAATCACTTGTTTCTCTTGATTCAAAAAGTAAAAGAGTAGCTCTTAAGTAGGTGCTGAGTTGCATGAAAGAAGTATTTTTGGTAATTAGAAATAGTAGAGGAAAAAGAATCCAATGACAACAACAACAAAAAAAGAATATTAGCAGATTGACATTTTCAAGTGTCTGAATGATACAAAGAACAAGTGCACCATTATACAAATTTATTTCCTAGAACAGAATATGAATTGAAGAAAATTACTTAGAATGAATTGCTATCAGATTGAGTTACAGGGGAAAATTAAAAGAGGTTTTATAAAGCAGTCACTTAATGAGGTAGTCCATTAAGACTCATGAGTAACTATTTATCTTAGGATTAGTTTGATGTAATGAGAGTTATTTATTAATGAATAATGCATGTATTTACCTAAGGGTGGTAAACACAATTAAACAAGACTTTCCCTTGAGTAACCTTCTGAAGGCAACTTGCTAAATTCTGCAAGAAAATTGTTGTCAGAGGGGTTAGCTCTGTGTATCACAAGCAGCACTGTTCCTTCAAGATTCTTCTCCCAGCTGTAGTGTTAACTCCTCAGGTCTGCTCTATGCCTACATCTTTGGGAAATGTGAGAATTGCTCAGCTAACAACTGGCAAAAGGCAAATATATTGCCAGTAAAGCCTGTATGGTGGTGTAGCTTCTTGTGTTTGGGGATATAGTTAAGCTATAAAGATAATTATTTCTTATTTTTGCTAGGAGAATCGGTGACCATAGTGTGCAGCTGGTACCAGATAGAGCTGAGATTGCTGCACTGGCATGATGGTGGATTGTGCACATTGGACTTCATTAATAGTGAGATTTAAGTATTCTGTTTTGGGTTTGTTTTTTGTTTGGTTTTTTTTTTGTTAAGTATGTCTCTTTTAAGTGCAGGGGAAAAAAACAACTTAAAAGGAAGACTTCTAAAAGTTCAGCTTTATTCTCAGTATTCCAAACTATTAGGTAATTAATATATTCTCAACTGCTGCACAGGCCCTTAAATTTTTAACAGGTTCCAAATTCAGAGCAAGTTAGCAGCTTTTTCTGTTAAATAACAACGTATCTGGATATTGGCAGGGTTTTTTAACAGTTGATCAAGTGCCTTCATTTCACAAGATGGGGAGTTCTAGTGCTGCAGCAAGTTCTTCACACTCCCCTGTATCGAAAAATAGTACAGCATTAGATTAACACATTAAGTATGGGATTTGCTGTGTTATATACTAAGAAGTATTATGACTTAGGTTACAGGACCTGAGATACTCATTAGAAGCATGTTTTGTAGCATAGAATAAGGAATTCCTTATTAGAACTTTCAGTGGTACATGAAAAAAAATAGTTACAGAATCTGTCATTTGTTTTGCTAGGACAAATATTTGTTGTCTTTAAATGTATGTTCTGTAAAAGGCATCCCATAATTAAATGCTCCCCCATTCATTTTGAATGATCAAACCCATGAAAAGACTCGCCCCATGCAAACAGAAACAATAGCTGCCACATTGTGTGCATTTATTTTCAGATGAAAAACACTGTTGTCTCTTTGGCTAAAAATCTCTGCCAATTTGGCCTGATTGATTTACTGCACATCATTTACTGCTTCTGTCCAAATAATCTCTATTCATGCCAATGAAAGACAGTGTCAACAACTGTAATAATAGTGCACTTGTTTTTCCACCACTCCAAGAAGAAGCGACATCCTGAGTTCAGAGGGATCCTGAAAGAAATAGTGTTAATGAATGGCCTTCCCAGCTGTATGCACTATGTCAAGTGAAAAACCTCCCAAGAGTATTGCATAACTGAGCATTGATGTTGCTCTCCTCCCAAGCACACACTTTGTTTGGGCTTGTTGACATCAGTGCAATTGCCCAGGGTATAGGTTAGCACACAACTGGCCCCAATGCCTCTAGTGAAGCCAAAAGGCTTTGTCCCCGTGGACTGACACTGAGGAAAGATAATTCTCATCCACTTCGGCTCTATTTCGTCTAATCCAATGGGAGTAAGTAGTCATGCAAACTTTGAAAAACAAGAGCAAAGAGAAAATTAAGTGCTGTAACCCTTCACTGATGTTTTATGCTCCAGACCAGAATAGCAGCTCTCTCCCTGAAATAATAATCACTTTCTGTGTCCTTCACAAGGATGTTCCACATTTTCAGAGGAGACCAAATTTTCTTTCACAGTTTTCTCAGCCCTGGACCTCCTTCAACAGGATCTGACTTGGCATCAGTCTCTGGTAGGCTACCCAAGCCATCTGGAGAAGAGGCTTTCTGCATAGTGAATGAAACAGCTGTTGGAATGTTCTTAGGGAGGGAGATGAAGAATGTGGCAATAGAGGATTTGCAGCCATTGGAGAGTTTCCCTAAGCATCAAGGCATTGATTTAACTCTCTAGTGAACTCCATGCATTACACAGGCAGCTTTTTATACCAAATAGTGTTGTGATCACTGGACTTTTCAGCTATTGTCAGAGACTTTATGCAAGAATCAAAGTATTTTCATGGTTTTATATTTATATATAATAGTAGTATTGTTTACATTGGACACTCTAATCAAGATTAACAGTGTATTGAGTTGTATTGTGGATAACATCATTTGTCTTGACCAACAAATACTGTAAGAAACATAATTCAAAAGGATTATAGATGTGGGTGTGTTTTTCGATTAATGAGATATAATTATTAAAGAAAAAAATCACTAAGAACATCTAGAC
The DNA here is from genome assembly GCA_013396675.1 of Eubucco bourcierii. NCBI lineage: Eukaryota > Metazoa > Chordata > Aves > Piciformes > Ramphastidae > Eubucco > Eubucco bourcierii. Next base: position 43,390 of record VWZE01002666.1, on the reverse strand, counting down.
CTTTATTATGGAGAAGCAGAAAAGTAGTGTTTTGGTTACAGTAGAACAAATACTGAACGTCCAGTTTTTGATTTAACTTCTAACACTTCACAGAGATAAAAAATCCTGCTCCAGCTGCTTTAGAATGAAAGAAAAACATTAGACTACAAGAAATCTAGATTTGCAGCTCATATGACTGCAGCTCAGAAATAATTTCTATTTGGTAAATGTTAGACCATTCCACTTGTGTCCTCTGGAGGGGTCGCTGACTTCTTTTTGTTGGTCTGTTTGTTAGTTTCTTTCAGAAACTGTTTGTTCGCAGACCTTATTTTTCAGTTATTTTGCAGTTTTACGTCCCAGTATCTGTTTTAATTTTTATTCATTTTCTTTCTGAGGGGAAAGATAAAATAAATATTAAGATAATTTGTTTTCTGAAAACGAATGTGATGCTTTTGTCAAAGAACAAAATGCAGTTGTGGTAATTGCTAGCAGGATATGATTACATTTCTACTCTTTGCAAATCTTTGCAATTTTATAACATGTGGATGAACAATATTTGAGGAACTAAAGAGTTGTAGAAGGAATCAGTACAAGTGAAACAAAATTAGCTAAGAAAACTAAGTGAAAAACTTTGATAATCTCAGAATAATCCTTGTCTTTACTATTATGGGTTTTTGTGGCATTTGTCTTCAGTGGAAATTATGTTAGGTATTCAGCTTTACAATTTGATTCTAAAATTGAGAGTTAATTTAGAAGATCACCTATAGATACACATGGTATGTGGTCATCATAATGAATTCTCTTCTTAACCTTTCTCATCTCTCTCTTTTTTTTAAAAGAAAATAAATAGAACCATAGAATAGTTTGAGTTGGGAGGTGCCTTTAAAGATCATCTATTTTATGCCCCTGTACCATGAGCAGTGAAAACCTTCATGCTCCAAACATCAACCAACCTAACTTTGACCAATTCCAGCTCTGGAGAACTTTAGATAAAGTGTCTCATCACTCTCAGTTAAAAAAAAAAAAATTAAAAAAAAAAATTTCCTCTCCAATGTAAATCTACCCTATTTCACTTTAAAATAATAGCCCCTAATCCTATCAGCACAGACCTCAGCAAAAGGTCTTTCTCTGTTTTTCTTATAGGCCCTCTTTAAATACTGAAAGGCCACAATTATATCTCCCTGGAGCCTTCTTTTCTGCAGGCTCAACATTAGCTCTCTGAGTCTTTCCTCATCTGAGAGATTCCAGCCCTTTGACCATTTCCATAGCACTCCTCTAGACATGCTGTAACAGGCCATTGCATTGGATGCGGTGCTCCAGGGAGGGCTCAAGAAGAGGAGAATGACCTTGCTTAACTCTGTGTCCATGCTTCCATTAAGCAACTCAAGAAGCAATTTCCTTTCTGGTCTGTGAGCACACATTGCTAGCTCTGGTCCCGTTTTTCATCAATCAGTGCCCCCAAGTCCTTCTGAATTCAGCACTCAGTCTGTATTGATATCAGAGATTGCCCCAAACTAGTTGTGGGACCTTGCAATCAGTCCTTTGTAGTTCTTCATCAGCTTTATTATTCCTTATGCTGTTTTGAATGCAATATTTTACAAGTGGGCCTCAATTTAAGCATATTAAGTACAGTTTCTCAAATAGGTTTTCACAGCTTAGTATAGGAAGTGGAAATAATAAGAAGCCTTCAGACCCTGCTGCTATAATATACCGGAAAGTACAGTAGGCTAAGTGTTGAAATTAAGGGTGACAGAAAGGACAAGAAACTTCCTATCATGAGATTTTTCCATTTTTCCACTTTCTAATTTATACTGATTTTTAGTTGACTTATTAAGACAAACATAATCCCTCGCATGTAAAATACTATGCTTATACTTTTTGTTGTGTATCTGAACAATGCATGTTACTCTTCATTAATATATAGGAGGGGAAACAAAACCTTGGTGTTCTTACGTAATTTGGACAATGGTGAAATTACAATTCCTTCCAATAGAATTTTTTTTTCCTTTCTAATAAAAAATTTCTCTCCCCTTTCCCCCTTCCTTCTTTAAATGACCTCTTAAAAGGCTTTCTTCTCCCTCTTGGTTCTAAGCTGAGTCACAGTCATTCCCCATTATCACCACTTGATAATTTCACTGTACATTAAGAGTGGATGACCTATAAGCTTAGATTTATATGTTTGCACTATTATTAATAGCAGCTACATAAATCTACTCCAGCATACCTTCTGTCACAAAGCTAATTTTGTATTGCACACTTCAGTCAATGCAAAAAAAGGAGTTTCTTCTTTGCAATTAATCCAATAGCTGCTACTCCCACAGACACTTGTAAACTTATTTGTCTTGCTGTCTGTGTGCAGCCCTGTTTCTCCTGTTATTAAAGGATGCTTTCAGTATTTCCTTTCCTCAGGATTTCCTTTCAGTTAGCTCATTATATCTTTGTCTCTGCAGAAGCAGTTTAAACCACATGACTTTTGGGTGCATTTTAAGTCACAGGGCTAAAATGTATTTCTTCTTGGTCCTCTATGCTAGCTGAATTGATAAAAACCAAGCATTTCAGGGATATAAAGTTGAAACTGGATTTGTTCAGCCTGTGAAAAATAGTGCTATGCAAATATGAATACTAATATAAAAATCATACTAATTCTGACATGTCTTTGTATAGTCTTTATGTTTAAATTATCTCAGGATGATAAATAAAGGTAATTGCTAGAACAAACAAATGAAAAACCATAGATTGCACATTAAAACTTGCATAAGTAAAATGAAAAGACATTTTTAGCAACAGAGGTGGATAAGCACAAACATTAATAGTATTCTTCATTCATCTTAGCCTTCAAATAAAACCTTGATGTCTTTTTGAATCACTAACATGGTAGCCTTTTAGCTGGGATGGTTGAAGAAGAATCCAAGCACAGAGAGAAACCTCAAAAGACCATCTAGCCTATCCATGAGATGTCTCTCTCCTACTCTGCAGGTGTTTTAATAGGCTAAAGACCTTCACTGGTGGGTACACTAGAGAAAAATTCTAACTTTCAGTAGTTTTCCTCTAGTACCTAATTTGAACCTTCTTCTGTGGAATTTATTTTCTTTTACCCTTGTTAGAAATTAGGCATTAGAAGATCTTCTAACTCTCTCTCTCCTCTTTAAGCTAAGCAACCCAATCTTTTACTCAGGAGGATGAATTTGGTGTCATTCAAAAGGGATTAGAAAAAACAGGTTCTTATTCTGCATGTTTTATCTTTCTGCACGTTCATAGAAATTCAGCCAAAGCCAGAATAGACAGCCTCTGGAAGGGTCACAATGCTGCTGATGGTTGGTTGACCTCCTTGCCTTATGACCAAGTGTTACCAGTTGTCCTCTGTGCCTTTTCAAGTTTTGAGGTAATTCTGAGTTCAAAGTGTGGAGTCTCCAGGGTGGGCTCAGCAGGGCAGAGCAGAGGGGGAGAAGAACCCCTCAGAACCGCCACTTTGTGTGTGCGTGTGTATATATATGTGTGTATACATATATATATATATATATCTCCTCCTTCAAGTGGTAGAGAAGCCCACAAGAAAAGGTGCTATACTTGACCTAGTCCTCACCAACGAGGAAGGGCTGGTGAGTGAAGTGAAGCTGAAGGGTTGCCTTGGCTGAAATGACCATGAAATGATAGAGTTTAGGATGCTCAGGGCATCAAAGAGGGTGCATAGCAAAATCACAGGTCTGGATTTCAGAAGAGCGGACTTCGGCCTCTTCAGGGATCTCCTTGTCAGGGTGCCACGGGAAATAACCCTGGAAGGAAGGGGAGCCCGGGAAAGCTGGTCATTGTTCAAGGACCACCTCCTCCAGGCTCAGGAACAGTGCATCCCAGAAAAGAGGAAGGCAGGTAAGAATGCCAGGAGGCCTGCATGGATGGATAGAGAGCTCCTGGATAGACTTGCAAGAAGAAAGCTTATAGAGAGTGGAAACAAGGACAGGTAACCTGGGGTGAATGCAAAGATACTGTTTGTGCAGCCAGAGATCAGGTCAGGAAAGATAAAGCGCAGCTAGAATTTGATCTGGCCAGGGACATTAAAGGGAACAAGAACAATTTCTTCAGGTGTATTAGTGAGAAAAGGAGAACTAGGGAGAATGTGGGACCCTTACAGAAGAAAAATGGAGAGCTGCTGACANCATTTTTTATTTCTTAGTTTTCCTCTTTATTTCATCATTTTTTCCTCTTATACATGTGTGACTTCCTTTTCTTCAGCCAACATAGTGAGCCACTGAAGATGTCTGGTTATTACTCCAAGCAGAAATGACAAAGGATGACAAAGGTCATGAAAAGGGTGGTTTCAATGCAAACACTACACTCCAGTTTTCATTTTTATTATTTTTATTAAACTTTCCCCCACCTCCCTCCCTTCCTCTNAGCAGGCAGATCTGCCTACTATAGCAGAAGATCACGTTCGTGAGCTCCTAAGAAATCTGAGACTTCCTTTTCTTCAGCCAACATAGTGAGCTGGTTCCTACTCCAAGCAGAAATGACAAAGGATTGGTCATGAACAAGGTGGTATCAATGCAAACACTACACTCCAGTTTTCATTTTTATTATTTTTATTAAACTTTCCCCCACCTCCCTCCCTTCCTCTCCATCTCCTATTTTCCCCCATCCTCCTCCTTTTCTTTACACCTTCTTCCTCTCCTCTCCACCTGCCTCTTTCCTCCCATCTTCCTCCTTTTCTCTCCACCTCCTTCCTTTCATCTTCCTCATTTCATCTTCATCCTTTTCCACACCATCTCCCTCCTTTCAGCACCACCTCCCCTTTTCCACTATAGCAGCCCCTTTCCCACCCCACACTGTATTTTCCCCCCAAACCCAGAGCACCTGAGTTCTGTTGGAGTCTCCTCCTACCACAGGTGTTACCGCTTTGCACTCCCTGCCTGCTTCCCTTTATAATTTGCCCCAGGAAAAGCAGAAACCCTAAGCTGTGCCCAGATGGGCAGAGGGATCCTCCTTGTCACTGGTGAGTCCTTATGCTGTGCACCAGGGTGAATGGGAGTGGGATCTAAAAGGCCGGGGGGCCCGGTGGCCCCCCGGTTAGATAGGAATAGGTTTGATGATCATTCTGATGTTATCTGTGGATGCTGCCTGGGCCTCTTTGCTTAGGCTGAACTCCTCTGTGTTTCACTGCTTCTTTCTGCTCACTTGTAAAACTGTGAAGTGGACAGCAAAAAAATCTGTGAAATGTTTTGAGAAGCATTGAATGAGTGTGGAGGAAATGTCTGAGAAACCCTAACAATGAGAATAGACTAAAACTCAAATCTTGTTGACACTTTTTTACATCAGAGTGGCTAAAATTCTGTCTCGTTTAGTAACTAAAGTAAAACTAGCTTTATTCAGTATGTGGTGAGATCCTGACTGTGAAGGCAGGGCAGGGCAGTAGATAGCTATGATAAGGTTTAGGATTTTACTCTCTTAAGCTCTTTAACAGTCAGAGGCTTTTTACAAATTGTTATCTCAACCCACATGTGTTCATACTTCAAGCTGTACCAATTTTCACATGGGCTAAGAGTCTCATTTCATGCCGTTAGGGTTGTAAGATGCAATTCTTCAGATGCTCCAATAGGTGGATAAAGGTATAAAGCTGCTGCATAGGTCATACCCCAGAAATGTTTCCAAGTATCCAATCTAAACCTCCCCTAGCACAACTTGAGACCACTTCCTCTTGCCCTATCACTCGTTACTTGGGTGAGAAGTCAGGCCCCCAGCTGGCTCCAGCCTCCTTTCAGAAGTTCCTTAGAGAAGGAAGGTCTCCCCTTAGCCTTCACTTCTCCAGGCTGGACAGCCCTCATATCTATCCACTTGTTACTTTTCTTTTGGACAAGGTAAAAAAAAAAAAAAGTGGTTTTGTTTTTTTATCTGCCCTGGGTGTTTTTTGTTGTTTCCCCCCACAACATAAGCAGCGTCAGACTGGTGCATGCGTAAATAGGCATGGAAGACAGAAATGCATGGGAAGTTACTGCCTTGAGTTCACCTGTTAAAGCTTCTTGGATGGAGAACTTGACAGAGCAGACTGAGGCTAGTGACCATTACAAAAAGATAAGTTTTTCTTGCTGGTATCTCCCCATCTATTTCTTAGTTAATATATAAAAAAACAGTGCTAGGAGGGTGGATTTTTTTCTTGTACTTCTGTGGTTTTGCATTCAAATGTTCCTCTATGACTAGGGTACCTAGTTCTTACCATTATGAAGATGTTTATGCTGCTGCTAGCAGCAATAATAATCATATAGAAGTGAATGTAAATTGTAATAAGCATCAAGTGGAATAACAACATCTGAGTCTCTCAAGGAAAAATACAATTTGGTGTGGGTTTTTTTTTCAAATTAAGACAAAGATCCTGGTTGCAAGAGAACTGACTCAGCACACACATGGTCTAGACTCTGAATTAAATCATTTGGCTGAAATTCTTTGGTAGGCTTTGATATCTCACTGTAGTCTGTAACATTATTTTGACTCAAACAGTTATGAAAATTATGTTAGAGCTTGTTTCCTACTATGTGACAAGAATATGTGCATACTTCTGTAGTTAGATTACAAATGTTGAGGATACTATTAGTATTACATTAATTTTTAAAGTGATAATTATGTTTTCTATATTCTCTATTACTCTGAAATTAGAAATGCATCTCATTGGCTCTGGCAACATATCTAATGCATACATGTTTTAAAAGTGTTCTTTTCAACATTTTAATGTTTTTCACCGTATTTTCAGTTTCTGTGATGAAACAGCCTACTGCTATATTTCTAACTCTTACAGTTCTCTGTATCTGTGTTTTAGGTGTGATTTTTCACTGTAGCTTATCACTGGTTTTGTAGTATTATTTTCTACTTTTGAAGCAAGACTGTCTTAGTTTGAGGGAACACAGTGTAGTGCTAAAGATCACATTTCATTGTGCTCCATGGTTGGGCACTAGAATGTTGCTGGTATTGGGGACAACAAGACAGAAAAACAAAGTCAGGCTTGGTTTGTTGGTTCTGTGTTCAGTGTTCACTACAAAAGAGACCTGCAAAAAGTAGAAATAAATGGAAACCACTGAGATTCTCAGGGGAACTAAGGTCATAAAACAACTTAAAGCTTGTCTTTCAGATGGCAGTTTTGAACCTAACCATTTACTAACTCTGTGTGATGACCTCTGTACAAAAACTTATAAGACAATGTCATGCTGAAAATAAAGCAACATAACCAAATCCACATATCAGACTAGTATCATTATTTTTCCTGGTTTTGTGCATGAAAGTGTATCCCCTTCTCAAAAACTTGTTCGAAGTGTGTGTCTCCCATTCTGTTCTTTTTTTTTTTTTTTTTCAATTTACAATGCTCAGCTCAAACAACAAATACCAGTTTTTGCTTTCAAAAGTTTCAAAAGTATGAGAAATTATTCACTGAAACAGGGCTGTGAGATTTTTTTTCTTCACATTCACAGTGAGCTGGGACACAAAATAGTGAGAACAAAAGGAGAAATTATAAGGAATGTAGGAAAATAATTTATTCAGAAAAATGTTAATATTCTTCTGGAAGCCTATTTTATATGAGTGATTCCTTGAGACATAATTAGCACAAAACAACTCAACATCATACAGAATTTTCAGGAAAGCTCGACTGAATGTTCTGATTTATTGCACAATCTTTTATCAGTGGGTTTTTTTTTTTGTGTAAATTAATGGTAGAATTTCATTTAAGGAAGAAGATTTAAATAAAAACCTAAAGGTTTGATGTACAGTAAAATATATTTCCAGATACTTAGCCTGATCATCTTACAAAGCAATGAAGATAATTTCAAATTCTTTTCAGGCACTTCTGACCTGTCAAGCACTAGAAAATAAAAGGAAAGTCTGATTGTCATACTTACTTTTAAGATTACTTTAAAAAAAAACAAACAACCCACAATGAGCAAGAAAAAAAATTAAGTACATACTTTATTATAATGCAATACAGTGACCCTTCATACCACAAACATACATAAATTTATACATATATGTATTCATTTATTTTTGTCCTTTTTTCATAGGACCATAAGCCTGCATGGAACATGGCAATCAGACAACTGTAAAAAAACTTAGAAGAGCAAGACAAAATCCATTTAGCAATATACTGATATCTAACTGGTATCAAGCTTCTTAAACTGACAGATTTCTGACTATGGTCATGTCTGCTTCCAGCTACAGCTTTCTGAATATAGTTTGAGATGGTATTTGTGTGTGTTTTGTTTTTGGTTTTTTTTATTTGTGTGTGGGTTTTTTGGGGTGGGTTGGTTTGTTTGTTTTTAAACCTTAGGGCAGTTTCAAATACATTCCAAGTTTGAACATGTACTTCTCCTTGATTTAATTAATGTTTCCTCGGTGGTAGCTCACTTTCTTAATTTAATGTGACATGTTGTTCAGTCAGAAAAAACGTAGCTTTTTCATTTGCATGTATTCACCCTAGGACATACAATTCACAGACAAGAGCTAGGTGAGAAATTAAACATTTTGTAAATTTTCTTAGAAGGAAAAGATAACTTAATAAATAAGTTGATGGCTGTAACACATACTTAATGTAATCTCTCTCACATCTGTAAGGTAAATGTTTCAATTAAAGCACAAAAAATTCATGGCTCAAAATTAAACAATGCTAAGCTATGACATACTGATAGAATTTGGATTGTTGTTATTGGGCCTTCAAGGTTATAAAAGCACATCTCTAATCCATTAACAGAAAGGGAAAGGAAAGAAGATTAAACATGTTAGTTATTAGATGAACAAAAATTACTCCTGCCTTTCTGTTTCAGCCAGGTCTCTTCAGTCACGTCAGAATGACTTTTGCAGTCCATTATCTTCATGTTGTTGCTTTTTTCTGCCGTGAATGGTTTTGCACACTGTCTGGAGAAAGGATGGGCTTTTGCTGAAATGGAAGGAAGCAGAGAGGAACAGAGATTTGGTTTTGGTTCTCTCAAGCAGGCATTAAAAATAGCACAGCTGAAAATCTTGACCTTATCTGATAGTTTCATGGGAGCTCATTGCTGAAAGGGAAGACATTACAAACCTGGTCTACATTAGGAAAAACTAGAACCCTCATACAGAAGCAGGGTTGCTTTAATCTTCTGTTTCTTAATTGGTCATTCCCACAAACTGCACCGTATCTTGCCCCAGGGTTTCCTTTTGCATTTGTTTAATTAGAAGAGAGATGAAGCAAAAGAAAGTAAAGAGAGAAAGTGCTGAGCTAGTGTATTTCCTTTGGCCTATTAGGAAGGCCTATTACACATCTTATCCTAGTGTAACTAAAAGCAGTTCAAGCTAGAAATGTTCCTAAGTCCACTTGTTAATCAAAATAGGTTGTTTCTATTGGTAGTAATGGGTAGTAATAGTAATAAGCCTCCAACCCCCCAGTGGTTATACTAATGTCAGAAGACACAAATCACTGTTGTGTGTTTTGTGCATTTAATCAGTACACAAAGATGCTCACATGATACTGGAAGTGCGTTCTTATGACTTAGTTACAGAAGTCTTGCATGTGTGGAACAGGAAACTTTTCATGCCACGTTGCTTTACTCAGGGTAACAGTTTGCCCTACAAAGAGCTACTTAAAATATGTTTGAGCTATCACATATATTTTGAGATATCTGAAAGGCTAATTTTAGCTATTCACAACACTGCTATAAAATTCTACTGATATATAACTTCCAAACAGAATTTTATTTATTTCTATTTATTGCATGTTGGACACTGTCCTGAACAGGTATTTGGAGCACCACTTTCAGTTTGACATATTAAGTATTTACTATATTTATAGAATCATAGAATGGTAAGGTTGGAAGGGACATCAAGGATCATCTAGTTGCAATTTGCTCTTGTTACTGTTGTAGTTATTGTTCTCCATCCCCCTTTTTGCTTATTTTTCCTAGGTCAACTGTTTCCTGGGACAAGGTTTTCTTAGTCATACCTGGCACTCTAGGGCTATATTACTAAGTCTACTCCATAGTTTGTTGCCTCAGTGGAGAATTAAATAGAAGGACTGGGAATAGTCTGTTACAGAAATTTGTGTCCAGCGTAGTCTTTTATGTCATATTTGTAGCATAAACTGTGATCTACACAGCATATTGTAAGACCTAGATTTTTCATTTTTATTATGCTAATACTTTGCTTTATTATAGTAATACTAGACTTTTGATGGCAACATGCAGAGCACATAAAGAGTTGCTGAATGAACTGGGTGTTCAAATAGTTATCCCATTTAAGAGAAAGCATAAGCAGCTTACATTACTTATTGGTCAGGTTTTGCATTTTGGACAACAAAGCAGGTACAGTTTGGAATAAAAAATTCTGATCAAATTAGGATAAAATTCATAATACAATCAATTTTGTATCAGCCTGAGTATGCAATTTTTAATCATAGTAACTTTGAAACTAGAGAGCCATTAGTGAGTTTGGGTGTTTCTGGTGGTGTGGATGCACATACAGTGATTCAGATGGTGAGACTAGAACCCTTATTTATATTAGCATCTAATCTAAACTTGATTGTATGAATTCTTTACAGTCCAGGGGACCTTTATGAGTACAGAGAAAGGCAGAGTTAGCTATCTATTACAGTCAAATACTCTATATCACCAGTCTTAATTTTTCTCTTGATCACAGAATCATGGAATTAACCATGTGGGAAGATGCCTCTAGGATCTAAGAGTCCAACCTATCACCTAACCCTTCTAATTAACTAAACCAAGGCACTAAGTGCCTCATCCAGCCTCCTTTTAAACACCTCCAGGGATGGTGACTCCACCTCCCTAGGCAGGCCATTCCAATGGGCAATTACTCTTTCCATGAAGAATTTCTTCCTAATGTCCAACCTAAACTTACCCTGGTGCAGTTTGAGATTGTGTCCTCTTGTTCTGTCACTGGGTGCCTGGGAGAAGAGACCAACCACGGCCTGGCTGCAACCTCCTTTCAGCTGGTCGTAGAGAGCAATGTGGTCTCCCCTGAGCCTACTCCAGGCTGAACAACCCTGGCTCCCTCAGCCACTCCTCATAAGGCTGTGTTCCAGCCCCCACACCAGTCTTGTTGCCTTTCTCTGGACATGTTCAAGCACCTCAATATCTTTCTTAAATCGAGGGGTACAGAACTGGACACAGTACACAAGGTATGACCTGCCCAGTGCTGAGTATAGGGATGATGACACCAGTCTTTGTAGGAAGCTCCAGTTTGAGCATTTAGAAAGACAGTCGATTCCCCCATCATGTATTCATCATACCTTGTGTGCAAGGGCATCCTTGAGAAATATTTTATCCTCTGCTTATATTGTGTGCATAAAAAAATAATTGTTTCTCAGGAAACATTATACTGGATTGCTACCTCTGTCAGAAAGGTAAATGGCTGTTGATTTTTATACCTTTTGTCAAAGATATGGCAGAAATGTGCAGAAATCTCAGTCCATACATTATCCATCAAGCTGAAGCATGAATCTGAACATGTGCACAGAGCTGAGGTTGTTTTCACAGCCTTCAAAGTCTTCCAACTGCTCTCTCCAGACCTGCAGTCTGACTCGTCTCTGCTTGCAAGAAAAAATTGTGGCTGACATCACTTAGACAAAAAATGTCTGAAGTTCTTCTGGACTCCTATGTAATACCAATACTTTTTGGAAAAAAAAAAAGGTTTCTATACCTACATCATTCTTCAGCTCACATAAATAAAAACATTTTTGCTCTCCAAGTTACTATGTTAGGTTCAAAGATGATTCAAAGTTACTTAACTTTCCTTTTGATAAGCTTCACAGATGATGTCTTTCATTCTCCATCCATAAACAAATATGTTTATAATGTATAAAGTGTGGTTTATTTTCACTGTCTCTAAGTGCCTTGGGGAATGTATCTGATCATAGGAGACTTCTCAACACAGCAGATAATGGCTGGTAGTTCAACTAGGTCAGTTCAGGCTAGAAATAAAGTGTGGAGTTTGGACAATTGTGCCAATTGCATCTTGAAGCGCATGCAAAATAGTTCAGCAAGTTCTAAAAAAACTGTTAGTAGTCCAGACTGGGTGGCTGGTGTTGCAAGTTTTAATTAAACAGTAATTGTTTAATGTTGAAGGACCTGTCGATATGCAGGAGATCTAAAAACTCCTAGCTTCGTAACTTCTGAAATACATGCTGTAAAACAAGAGTTGTTCTTCAAATCTCTTCACACAACAGTATTTCCTTGCTCTTTTTGGCTGTTGCTTTTCAGTGCTTTCAGAAAAGTCATGGGAGACATTCAAATGACATTTCACTCACAAAGCAATTTACCTCCCGGTGGAAGGAAATTTCTTTTGTCTCTGAAACACAGCTGAGGAAACACAAAGGAAATTAAATAATTCTCTTACAATTATATTTGTCTCTTTTTTTCATGTGTGGTGTTACTCAGTTCACAAAGCTCCAAGCCACTCCATAATCACTTTCATGAAGTATTATGGGATGGGAATTAAAAACTATGAAGATACAGTCGTGCCACTGAAGGCAGACAACAAAATTCTGTTCTCATTTTGGACCAATACAAATGCAGAGCTACCAGTTCAGAACACATAGGGGTTTTCTCTAGATTTCCTACCAAATAAACTAAGGGTAAGATAAAGTCAATCATAAGTAATTATTTTTTAAAAAGCTTTTGAACATTGTCTTTGGGAATTATTTTGCACAAATTATTTTCCAGAATCTTCCTTGTCCTAAACTTCCCAAAGAAGTAACCCACAAATTTACAGATTCCTGAAATTCTTTTGTCATGCAGGTACTTTTGTCTTATACCATACTGCCAGGTAACCCTAAATGTCAAAATAAGCACATCTCTTTGCAGTGTCACTGATGGTTCTCATCCTATTTTCTTTTGTTCTTCTCTTAGCGTTCCTTTATGAAGAATTGTCAAAAGTTCTGGAAGAACTGTTCTACAAGCTGAGACTTGCCTCAAAGATCAGGTGGTTGTTTCCAATATTAGACACAGCTCAAATAATAGCAGGTTTCTAGATGGTCAGTTTTGTAAAGGTTTCTGTGTCCAGATCCATCTATTTTGACAGCCCAAACCACCAAAAAGTAAAAGTTTAAAAGCATGAGTTACAGATCAGTAGTCTCCTGTATCTTGGGTGAAAACTGTACTGTATCTTTTGATTTTAATTTATGTAACTTCTTCCCACTCTTTAATCAAGGCTTCTAATTGAGGACATAGGTATTCATTTCTGCAAATCAGTATAAATTTCTACAAAACTTGCATTGTCAGCTGTCTGCTTTATTCCGTAGCTGTTGTCCAATTATGTTATGCACTCATATATTTCTCTCAACAACAATATGCAAATCACAGCACAAGTTTTGCAGTTTTGTATTTCAGTCTAAAGACAGCTGTTCCTGAATGCTCTGTTTCCTTAACCTCCATGACTGAGCACTCTGAAGATCAGACTACAGCAGTCCCATTGTATACTTCAGCAAAACCATCACTCCCGCTTTTTGCTATACATTTGTGCGGTATGCAACACATTGCAATACTGTCGTGGGTTGAGTTGAAGCTGCTGCTGTTACTCATACCATTCTACAGTCATGCCAGCTTCAAAAATTAAAGTACTAGATAGAGGAAAGTGTGGGGCTTGAAGTTCAGATTGTAACATGAGAAGCATCCTGTTCCAGCTGTTGTTTCTGGGGCTTTGGACATTGGCTTTTTCCGCAGGGATGGAGGTGAGACAGAGTCGGGTACGTGCAGCTTTTCTTTTATGTTCTTTCCCCCCCTGTATTTCACAGTGCTGCTTCTGCAAAATAGGCTGAGGTAAGGTAATTGTGCATTATATTATTAGATTATTTACTAAGGTGATTATGCATTTACATTACCTCATTTACTCAGTAAACTCTTATCTCTATTTAAGCCCTGAGGTCCTTGTGTCTTACTTAATCCCTCACTTTTAGGGAGCAGACAGGTTAACCCTTGTGCTAAACCAATACAAATACCCTGGTAACTGGACCTCTAAAAGTACTTTATAATTTGATATGTTCTTTGGAAAAAGTGAATATTACTATAAACTTACCCTTTTTTTTCATGTGGTGTTTGACTTTTTTCTACTTTTGATTTTACCCTTTCTGAAGGATTTTTGCACTTTTCCTGGTGTCAGCAATTCATCATTGCTCATGAAAAGAGACTAGGAAAGCTCCATTTGCTGACAGTAGACCTCCATTTATGCCTCTTAGGATTTCTTGAGGCACTTGAAGTGAGTACAGCCATGTACATATCTCCAAAACAAATCCTCAGACCTCTCTGTTTCATTGTCCCTATATGACGAAAGAAGACTGAGTTGACCACACAGGATCAATGCTCCACCTCCCTTAAGGCATACCAAATGCCCAACTTCTCTTTGGACTTCCACCTCTCAGAAAAATAACACCAAATCAGAAACCTAGGGTAGGAGTTGTTTAAAATTAAATAGGTGTGAGAAGAGGGTTGGGGAGAGAGAGAAAGAAGAGAGAAGAAAAAAAAAACCCAAACAAACGAAAAATAAAACCACCCCTCAAAAACCCCCAACAACTGAGAACAGATTCATCTGTAAATCTTGACACATGAGAAAGACACCACTCTGAGGACTAAAAATGTTGTGGGCGTTGCGTGGGAATGGAGAAGTTTTCAACTAAACTCTTAATTTTCCTCAGACCTTTAAAAATCTTGCCTCACTTGATAAATATATAACTATCTATCTCTTTTTTAATGCTGAAATAGATTGGAAGCCTTTGGCGGTGTTATGCTTGCAGTAAGAGAACATATTGCTACTCCTTTATTAATTACTGTTTCCTTTTCAGAGAAATCCCGTGCAAAGTTACAGCTACGTGCAGATTTCTATCATTATTCTGCATTGCTTTCATCAAAATAATAAGCATATGTTTGGAATCAGTATCTTTTAGTCAAATACACATAAAAATAGAGTTTATCAAATTTTCAATTTGACTTCCTTTCCATAGGCTTCTACAGGACTTTTTGGTTACAACCACATTCTATCACTATTCAGCCTAAAGTATAAAGCAATTTAACAATACTGTGACAGATTATGACTAATTATAATATAATTGCTACTATAGGGAACTACTTAGTCAAACTTAGGTTTGTATGTATAGATTAATAAAAGGCTTTTCTGATGTTTAACAAAACATAAAAATAAAACAGAATTCATCTTGAAGCCATATGTGGAAAACAACTACTGGATAAATTTCTGGATGGTCATCTTAGGTCTTCCTGTTTGTGTTTTTGTTTAGGATCAAAATGGAGAGTCAAAGGAAGGTGTTGCCTTCCTCCTCCTGCATCATAAATGCATAAAACTCTGCCAGTGTCCTCTCCTTGTCAATAAATGTTAGATACAAGTCTGAATATGTTAGGTTTGAGAAAGAGACTTGACAAGACAAAACAGTTCTGTATTTACTAGCATGGGCCCTGTTACAGCAGGGGTAGCTGACTGTTCTCAACTTTGGATCGTACAGAAGTCCTGCACTCACACAGTGAAAATTATTTGTCTAGGAATGGGTTATTATAAATACATTGTGACCTGCTCCTTGCTCCAGCTACTACAGTTTTGTGTCACTCTTGCATGATGAAATCAGTTTTCATTGCATGCTTTACCAATATGTGGATTGTAGTATCTATATAAAGGACATCAGAATTGGAAAAAAAATATTTCTCTAGAGACTTAAATGCTTCCCACCTATGTTCCACTTTCTAGAAGATTTTTCATTTATCTCTGGGAAAAACATGACAACAGCCAGAGGTGCTTATTAAAAAAATAAGAAAGCTGGTTCAGGGGAATACCCCTGTTGCTCATTGTTTTTGTATGAGGATAAGTGTAAAGCTCTTTGAAATATTACCTCAATGCATAGCTCAACGGGAGAAGGCACCATGTTAAAATATGTAGTGAAAATCAGACTACAAGGCCTGAGTGAAGAAAGATTTCTGTAAAAACAACACATTGCTGATGGTGGGTCATTTTATTTTATATCATATATTCAATAAAACAACACATTGCTGATGGTGGGTCGTTTTATTTTATATCATATATTCAATAAAACAACACATTGCTGATGGTGGATCATTTTATTTTATATCATATATTCAATAAAGTATGTTACTTATAAATCTTTGGAGCAATGTTATTTTTTCTGTGTTCTGATTGTTTCTCCTTCATAGACACATTGGATCTTTTTGTAGCAAGTCTTTGTCATGTGGCAGAACTTCAATTTCTGAATGTGACTCCATTAGTGCCTAAGTAATATTTATATCTTTTATACCTTTGTGACTGGACTGAATGGAGAATATCTTACCTAATGTATTTTGTGAGAGCAAATGATTTGAATACCGTATCTAGCTGACAGGAAATATTCTTGTACCCCATGCAGCTGTTCATTTACCAAGAAGTATAGGCAGTGGGTTGTAATAGCAGATCCAAATGTCTGCTGATACTCAGTTGAAACCTAAGGTATCTACAGTTTCACAGGGGTTTTCTTCTTTACTATGTATTGAAGTATTTGGGGCACATTTGCAAATATTCTGCTGCTTCTTCCTGATAAAGCACTGGCTAGATTAATAAATGGACACTAGATTCCCAGCTGCATTTAAAAATATATAAGCTATGGGTTTGTATTAGTTCTAGTTTAATCTTCCCAGAGACTCAAAATACCTAACAGAACCAATACAATAATAGGAAGCCTTCCCCTCTGCCTGCTTTTGGAAAGAAAGGAATTAGATGCAGAGAGAGTGGAGAGGGGTAAAACACCCAAAGAAAAGTTTTGCTTTGATTTGGAAGTTAAAAGAAAACTTTAACAATAAATAAAATATATTTAAGGTAGGGGATTTACAAAAAGGTATAGGGAGGGGAAACAAGATACAAAAATACCTAGCCAACCAGATTCATGGCAGTGGATGGAGATGGATTCAGGAAGAAGCTGTACATCATGTGGTAGGATGGCCATATGGCAAAACAGGAGCAACAGGAACCAGGGTAGTGTTATCAGCTGGCAGGGAGGGCAAAGAGAGTGAGCAAAAGGAAGTTCCTTTGTTTTGAATAGGGAGTTTAGAGAGGCAGTGGGAGTGGGCTATGCACTGCGCTTGGGGCGAGGTTCACACCAACCCCAGGGAGGAGTCAGGAGGACCTGGGGTCAGGTACATACCACCTCCAGGAGGGTGAACCTTTTACAGGGTTATTACCTTCTGTCTTAATGAATATAACTAATAAGCATTCCAGCAGATAACATAATATTTCCCTTCTCTAACTTCCTAATAGTTTAACAATTTCTTAGTAAGAACAAAGAATAGGTTATCAAGAAGCTTACTCTGCCTTTTAGTGAATAGTTAAATCTCTGCAGAGTATGTTGCCCATCTTTATTATTTATAACTGTTCTGTTTGCATGACACACATAAGCAGGCAAGTTTTCTGACTAGGGCTGAGTATACTACTTCTATAAAATTAACTAACTATGGTATAATCTAATGAGAAGAGAATGCGGATTCCCTGGCAGGCAAGCAACGACAAGTACTTTCTGTCTTGCATCGTCACTTTCTTATGGGTTGGACTCCTCATTTCCCACATTAGCTTGTTCATGCTCAGGACAATAATGTTCCTATTTGGAGCACATCTAAAAATTCAATGTATTTTGAAGAGAAAATAATTAACAATGTTATCTGTGTCTCCTTACTAATTTCAGACAGCATTGTAGAAGTGGTTATCAGTCTCTAAAAATATTACTTCAGTATCTGCTGCTTTTTCTATATAGTAAACTACAACAATCTAAGCCAATTTTGCAAGTGTTTTCCATTGCAGTTTAAAAAATAGAAAGCAAATAGAAAAATAGAAATTAAGGTAAAAGATTTTATTTATTGCTTAAGGAGGCTATACAGGGGCACCTGTAGTTAGCTTGTTATAAAAGTATCTGTGTTCAGACTCATTTTGCTCCTGTTTACATCCTGTGGTGAACAAGGTACATACACTTGGCTTGTGCCTGCCTTGTGCAAGGCCTATGTTTTTCCCAAAATTGGGTAAAGCAAGCCTATGGCTTCACCTAATATGGTTGAACTCGGCTAACTGCCATTCCGATTGGCTAATCTGTGTCCAAAGGCCCATTAGTCTCAGGCTGTATCGATAAAAAGAAATGAGCAGGTAACACAATGTGCTCTGCCACTGTATTCATGCCTGCTGCTGCCTGCTGGCATTGCTGTCTGCTTCTGGCAGTGTTCTGCCTCACTGCTTTATTGCATCCTGAACTGCCTGGAAACTGCCTCCTTCGAGTTTACCAGGAACAGGCTCTAAATGCCTTTGCACCCGCACAGCCAGCATGACATCATGCTAAGATTGCACATCACAAGCCATCCTGCCTACACCTGAAAGTCTCTTGCTAAGATGGGAACTCCTGGAGGTACACAGATCATCCAGAGAGATCAGGATAAAGTCAGAGATCATCTGCCTCCTTTCTCCAGCATCCTGTCAAGCCTGGGAAGAATCAGATGCCTCAGCAGCTAAGAAGATACCAACAGAACGGCATGAAAGTGTTTGGGTACTGTCTGAAGCTGTAGCTAGCTTCACGAGTTGAGAGATAATATTTGTGAATAAATTCTTAAAGCCTCTTGTAATTCATCATTGCCTTCTGCTATAAGCAGAAAGGAACTCCTTGAGTCCATCTGACAGACAAGTGGTATAGTTAACTGCAAGAACCTTCTCTTTCAGTTCAATTAATGTTGATAATTTTTCTAGTTATTTATTAAGTGTTTTAGATCCTATGCTATCATCTGTATAATGTTTCCATGACTGTTGCAAGAGAACCTGATTATCATTAAAATTAGTGATTGGGGGGAGAGAGACTCCTAAATACCAAAATTAATAAACAACATTAATTTTGAAAAACCATCTCTCGCATCAATTAATTATCCCTCCGTTACAATATCTCACAATATTTAGTAGCATTCAGCTGCAACAGTTCATCACCTGTTTGTCTTGGGCTTAAATTTTTCAGAGTAAGATTTTCCTTACTTTGGAGACACAGAACTGCTTTGTTTATCTTACAGTGGTGCACGCTAGTTCTGTGCTCCACTTTCTTCTACTGCATTTCCCAGGTGCCTTCCACCTTCCTACCAGTGCCTAGCTCACCTCTGACTGAAATTCTCTGTGAACTCTTTCCCTAAGAATTCAATATGAATACCTGTTGGAATACAAGGCTTTGCATTCAGTGTTTCTCTTTATTTTGCTCCAGAAGTTCTTCAGAATATTTAAATCCTTCTGCAAATGTTTTCTTCTAAATTCAATGCCCCTGTAAAGCTTCCTTCCTTTTCAATTGTGTTGCAAATTTTGTTCATTCTTTGAGCTATAGTCAGTTTCCTAATGCTTGTTGCTATGTATTCTTGTTGTGGGAGTTTTGGTCCATTTTTGTTTTCTCTCTTTCCTTTTTCATATCCAAATTGCATCATAATACAGCTAACAACTTAAATTCTCTGTGTTCAGGCTTGGTAGCTATAAAACTGCAATAACAAACAAGCATTGACTTCTGTCAATGTGTATAATAAAACTTGTCATCCAGAGAGATTAAATATGGAGCAGGACAAAGCTGGTATTCAGTGAAACATGAAGCCATGGTTACAGCCACCATTACAGCCCCATATTAAGAATTACTGTAAATTAACATTTTGAAGAGATGGAACTGCAAGCCTAGGAAAAGTTGTTTGTGCTTTATCAGACAGCAAAGCTTTCAGTTACTGTGTGAAATTACCGCATTTTTCCCTCTAGTCAGCTGAAGCCAGTCACAACATGCTGAGACTGATCTTCTCCTAATTGATACCCCTACAAAAGTTGTTTAAAGTAAAACTAAACATGGATCCCTGTTTCTCTCATATACTGAAGACTGGGAATGGCTATTTAACCTAACCTTTGGTACCTAGCCTGTGCTCCAGCCTGCATTGCAGTGTCAACTTGCATCAGATTGAAACAATTTAAGGTCTGTAGCTCTGTTGAAAGGTTGTTTTATACTTTACTGTTTAATAAATGGTTTATTTTTTAAACAGTCACTTTTAAACTCAATGCTGCTGCATTTTTGCTAGGATGATGATATGTGGCTGAGCCTGAAGAAAAAAACAGGCACAGATGTGATCGTTAGTAAGTCTGACAGTTTGCAAATTCTAAATAAAAAAGTGTTCTGTTCTGGGGTGCTGGCATCAAGCAGTTATTTATAATGCTGGCATGAAGGTGTCAGAGATTGCAAGATCATGTCTGTTTACTGACAACTAACCTTAAAAAAAAAACAACCAACGTTGTTTATGGTGATGCACAAGCTTGGTTATCTAATTTTCTCATTCATCAATAGTGCTTGTTTTGCAGTATTCATTTTTAAGATCTTTTCTCTAGCTGATCCATACAGATGAGTATGTAGTTGTGTAAGATAGTCTTCTCTTTCCCTAATTTGCAGATTTCTTTTGCCTGGGGGGGTGGGTTGGGAAAGAAGGATACATTCAAGTGTCATTCTTCAGACACTTTTTCAGCCTGAGGTTTCTGCGACCTTTCACATTGTCTTACGTTTCACATTGAAGGTACAAGTACTGTTGCAAAGTACTCTTATGTAGTTTGAATATGGAAGTACTGATGAAAACTTAAGCTGTTGTAGTGTGTAATTGGATGTACAAACAGACAATTTTCCGAACTCAAAAAGTACTGGTAATGGTTGCAACCTCATCTAGGTGTGCCTTTGTTAGCAGGGGGTTAGATGATCTCCAGAGATCCCTTCCAACCCCTAACCTATGATTCTATGATTCCATCCTCTAGAAATGATAATCAGCTAGTCTGCTAAGATGCAAAGAGAAGGCAACACACTTAAAATTTATATAATAAGGCAATTAAAATTTGCACAATGGGACAATATGTCCACCTAGGTCAAAAAGCATAAATACTGTGTTGTTCCTTATCATAGGTGAATTAATCAGTACCAAAGTGATTTGAGTCTACTGATAATTTCCATTTGCTTTTCAGTAGAGGCAATGTGCTTTAATTTATTTATTACTTTAAAGTCTAAATTACCAAATCATCTGTTTAACATCACAAATCATTATGCATATATCTGACACAGATAAAAATTCAGTAAGCATAGTATTGAATTTCCTTCTGAAGACAAAAAAAAA
>VWZE01002666.1:0-22262 GCA_013396675.1 Eubucco bourcierii | reverse complement strand
AAAAAAAAAAAAAAAAAAAAAAGGTAAGGAAAACAAGGGAAGCAAAAAAACCTGCATAAACCAGAGGTTTCAGTAAACAAGGTTTATATGTAAATTATATCAGTGTTTTTATACCTGTCTTGTCTGATATATGAAGATATTTTTCCCATGGATGTAAAAATGAGCAGAGGTATCCTCAGAGGGAGATTAGCATCATAGAATGTTCAGGGAGTTCTTACTTACTTGGCTTGGGGTTTCCGAAAGCTGCTCTGTTAGAGGAAATTCCTTCCACTCAGTTTACTTTACAAGGATGCTTTAGTGGAGATGAAGTGGTCCTTGCTGAGGGATAGGCCCTTCAAGGGCCCTCTGGCATTTGCCCTTCAAGCAGCTGTATAATCAAATTCATTACCTCCTTCTATTCTTCCTCCCACAGATCGTAGAAGCTTGAATCCTTTACCATGAGTCATCATGGCTGTGAGGACTATTTCACCAAGGTCCATCCAGTGCTTCTTCCCAGGCTCTAACTGAACTATGTGTATTTCATACATGGCCTCTGACCACACCACATGGCCCGAGTTTTAGGGACCTACCTGTTGAATATTATTGCTCCTCAGGGCCTTGTAACACAAGGATGAAGCTCCTACGGCCTTCTCTACAATAGGTATGTTGAAGTACAAGTAATTGTGCTGGTTTGAGGATAATTGGAATATTTTAATAGAGAAAATTACACTATAGGCTGTGAAAGGAAAATGTGGTGGTGTCTACTTCACTCATAGGCTTGCTGAGATGTTTGGGTAAAAGAATTCAAAACATTAGATAAGGCAGTCCTGGTCTGTCTCTCTCTGGAGGCACAGCATCTCAGGAGGTCTGGCTTCTGGCTCCTCTTTAATGATTAATCTTCACTAACCACTTTTCTTCTACCCCCCCTGGCTGATCCTCCTAATTCACCTTGCATGTAAGGCAAACCCTGGGGTAAAGTAGAGGGGTGGGTAGAAGGTGGAAGGGTGGTTGGGAGCCCCTCCTGGAGTCTCTGATTTCTGGGAGGGGTGTTGTGTTTCTGTATTATCTTTACCTTGTATATTTCTGTAAATATTCCTGTCTATAGTGTATATCCCTGCTTGTACATTGTGCTGAGCTGTAAATAGAGCTTCAGTCCTTAACTTCCAACTGGTTATGTTCTAGTCTGGGTCATTTTACTCAATGTGGGGGGGCAGGGAACTCCCAAAACATCGCAGTCATATGTACAGGAGCTTTCTGGAGTTCTTAGGAAGAAAACCTCAGGCCAACCATAACAATGCATAGGCTCAACAAAGCAAATATTTGGGATTTTTTAAAACCATGTAATCAAGGTCTGTCACTAATGACTGGTAATTACTTCAGTCTAGCTCTATGTGCAGCCTAGTTCTTTCTGGTTTTTACTCAATCTCCATATCTCACAAGTAGTTTGCTCAAATCCTAAAGCCAGTCGGCTTATGGCAAACACATACTGGTATGAAGTGAGTGACCTGAATCTGCAAAAAAAATTAACATCACTGCAACAACTTTCCAATTCTCTCCTTCCTTATTTGCTCTTGAAACTGAGGAATTGGACAAGGGCAACAAACTATGTTTTATTTGTCATATTGATTTAACTTTATCTTGAGGTCTGAATTGTTGTAATATTTGTGAAAGAAAAAAATAATTGGTTAGATCAACTATACTATTTTTGATACAAACATAATGTTTATTCTTTATTTCAGAGTAAGATCTTTCACAGAATATATTTGATTGGAAGAGACCTTCAAAATCACTCAGTCTATCCTTCAACCCCAGCACTGAAGGGTCAACCCTAAACCACATCACTAAGCACCAGGTCCACACACTGCTTAAATACCTCTAGGGATCATGATTCCACTACTGCCCTGGGCAGACCGTTCCAATGTTCAATAACACTTTTAGTGAAGAAATAATTCCTAACATCCATCTTAACCTTCTTCTGATTCAGCTTGTATCCATTTCCAGTAACTGGTATTTCTTCTTTTCTTTCTTTCTTTCTTTTTAAAAAATAGCTATTTGCCTCAAACTGTGAAATGAAAGTACTTTTTTTTCCTACTTGGACTTGGAGCTTACATTAAAGCTCGTTAAAGCATACTGACTGTTTCCATTAAATAATACTGAATAATAGAGTTTAAAGAGCAACAAATACCAGTTTTCCTAAATTTTCTGATTGCATTTTCTGAAAATACAATATACACAGTGAAAATTTTGCCAGAATGGGAATGGTTTGAGCATACTGTTCCTAGGGGTGCAAGTAGATATGACTAGAATGTGTGAGAACCCTAAGTTTTAACCCCAGACTTTCTGTCTTACTCTTCCATTCTGTAAAGTGGAAGTGGTATTTAACTCACATATAATCTATATAAGTGTCATGATGGAAAGTAAAAATCTGTGAGTGGTTTGCAAGTGTTATCACTACCTAAGTACTGTTATGCATTATTATTATATGATTCATTAATCCTCTTGGATAACTTGCTTCCCACTTACATACTGTATAATCTACTACCAGGATATATGATGGCCAAAAGGAAATGAAATTTTTTTTAAAGCTTTTTTTGGGTATTAAACCAAATAATTTATTGTAGATGCATCCTGTAAATCACTAAGTCTCCTGGAAACCTTTTTGGTTTAGCTGTAACTCTGAAATAAAACTTCATTCATGTCACTCAATCAGCTGGATAAGACTCAAATTTGAAACTAAATGAAATTAAGTAAGAATTCTCAAAGCCATTCTCATTTGACTTTAAAGAGATACAATTTTACTTTTAAAATATTTCAGCTACTCAGTATATTTACAGAGGTGTAGCTTGTGGTTATAATTTTGGTTTCCCAAACATATTACCAAGCTCTGCATCATGGTTAAAAATTGTGAAGCGATGGCTGCAGATACTGCCTCGGGATAAACAGATAGATTAAAAGAACTAAGAACTCAGCTTGAGACTTGACATTTTCTAAACCACGTTTTTTACTCCAGTTTGTTGCTGTAAAGATTAAGAGGGATTCAATAGTAGTAAAAATGTAGTATGAATAGTACAAATATGGAAGAGAGCAAAGTTACTCAGCTGGATATGTCAACATTATACATGTATTAAAACCTGTATTGATCATACTCTACTTCAGACCATTTTCTCATTTGTGTTTTCTGCTTCAATGCATTTGTAACAGTTTTCTTCCATCCATCTAATTCATGGATCACTTCCTTGATGTGCTGAAGGCTTTCATAGCCATTAAAGCTAATAGAAGGAGAGCCTGTGTTTGTCCTACAGGACTGAGTCTTTCTGTAATGGTGTCCTGACTTTTGGGTTACAAATGGGCAAATATTTGTACAACTCAGTCCCTCAAAAAACCTTCAGCCTCTGCACACCCTTAGGTCACTATCCTGTGCTGTTGCAAGGTATTATATTCAAGGTACAAATGTTAATGCCCAGTTCAGACAAGTTGTCCAGACTTTAACCTGTGGACCAGAAATCTCATATGCTCATTGAAACTTCAAGTGAATTTTCTTTCTTCATGGGCTAAATTACACATGAAAGAGTATTTATATTTTGCAACTTCTGTTAACAAGTTAGCACTTTTTGTAAAGGGAAAACCAATACACTGATTATTGATTTCATCAGAAGTTTAATATTTTAAAAATTTTTTTTAAAAGAAAAACCCTTGATGTTTGACTTCAGATCTCAAATGTCTGCAGCGAAGTATTTGGGAAATAAAAATAACATATTGGCACAAAATATGCCTGGTCTTACTGGTGAGATTATCTGGTCTAGAGGGAAAATAAGTTTTGTAACCCTATTGCTAACACAGTGAACTTTTTCACTATGAGGGTGACAGAACATTGGAACCAGCTGCCTAGGGACATTGTGGATTCTCCCTCTCTGGAGATATTTAAGAACCGTGTGGATGCGTTCCAGTGTGATCTGTTCTAGGTGCTCTGGCAGAGGGGCTGGACCAGATGATCTTTTGAAGTCCCTTCCAACCCCTGACATTCTGCGATTCTGTGATTTCAGACCTTCACTTAAAATGAAAATCACTGACAGTGGTAAAGATATGAAAAAATAACTTGTTGGTGCAGGCTGGCATGAAATTGTTCCTTTTCACTGCTAAAACCATTTGCACCTTAGTGCACACTAACTCTTGTTTCTTTTCAAACGCCGTCTAGTGCTAATTGAAGATTTTGTTATTAACTAAATGTGCAGGAAATGTCTACCAGGACCACAGAGCTGTTGAAATTAATGAAGTTCCTTGGTAAGTTGCTACTTAGTGCCAGCATTTGGACTTCATTAATAAGCACATGTCCCCCTCAAGTTAGCTGAAATGAATGCCGCTTAGATTTAGAGATGACTCAGAAAGAGTGGGAGCAATTCCACATGTTCAGATTAAAAATGTTTTGATGAAGCAAAATTGTGTGCTGTAGATATGAATCTGTAGGAAGGATTTTGCAAAGACACAAAAATNTTTTTTTTTTTTTTTTTTTTTTTTTTTTTTTTTTTTTTTTTTTTTTTTTTTTTTTTTTTTTTTTTTTTTTTTTTTTTTTTTTTTTTTTTTTGACAATTTAATTTGCAACATTCCATATTATACATGATTTTTTAGAAATTACATCTAATGAAATCACATGTAATAGTAAAACAGTGAATGAAAGAGTGGGAAAATATCCAATTTATACAATGTTTGTAGACAGTATGGATTTCATTGCTTTAATAAAAAGAGGGCCACAAGGATGATCAGAGGGTTGGATCAGCTCTCCTATGAGGACAGGCTGAGAGAGTTGAGGCTCTTCAGCCTGGAGAAGAGAAGGCTTCGAGGGGACCTGATAGTATCCTTCCAGTATCTGAAGGGGGCCTACAGGAAGGCTGGGGAGGGATTATTTACAAGGTCTTGTAATGACAGGACAAGGGGCAATGGGTTTAAACTGGCAGAGGGGAGATTTAGACTGGATGTTAGGAGGAAGTTCTTTACAGTGAGGGTGGTGAGGCACTGGAACAGGTTGCCCAGGGAGGTTGTGGATGCTCCCTCCCTGGAGGTGTTCAAGGCCAGGTTGGATGAGGTCTTGAGTAACCTGTACTAGTGGGAGGTGTCCCTGCCTATGGCAGGGGGTTGGAACTAGATGATCCTTGAGGTCCCTTCCAACCTTACCATTCTATGATTCTATGAATATTTACTACTCAAACTAGTAGCTTGTAAAAGTCATGTTAGACTAAAACCTCAGACATTTCACTATCCTCAAGAACAAACTCATCAGATAATACATTTAAAAGCCAAATACAAGACATAGGTAGGAACCTTGCAAGATGTGGAACTGGTTTTCTGTTTCAAGTTTGAAAAATAGAAATTTCTTATTAAAGTGCCTCTTTTGGGGTTGTAGTTTCAAAATGACTCTGAAATACAGAGAATACCTCAAAATAAGAATGCACATGGAACTATTTATGACTAAAGCCCCACAACCATGTTTTCATAAGTACTGTTTTCCCAGTTTTATGGAGTAGGGAAACAAAGGTGAAAAATGGATGTGCTTTGAGTCACTGAGTCCATGGCAAAGCTAGGAAAAATTTAGGTCTTTTACCTCACTATTATGTGGGCAATAACAGCAGTGACGAGTTTCCATGTGTTAACAGCTAGACATGAAGTTGACTTCACTATTTAAATTAACCTCTAAAACCCATTTAAAAATGCTGAACAGAAACACATTTCTCTTAGCTTTTACTACGGTTAATATCAGAAAAGTTCTTCACTGTTAATGGAAATAACAGTCCTGTGAAACTGGTATTAGTTACTGTTCCTGTTCTGTACCCAGGGAAGTAAATCAGGGAAGGGTTTGTTCATATTTCATCACTGCTGATTTTGACAAAGTCCCCAGGCTGAAGCTTACCAGTACTTGGATTTCTGCTGGAGTAGTACCCAGTTGTTCAGAGACTGCCTAAGCAATGAACTATTAAGATTCATTGAGACAGTTGTCCTTTGAAAGCGTTAAAGGGCAGGCAGAGCTCTCTATAATCAGTATGTTCCTGGATTGTTAAACTGTTTTGTTTTGTCATTCTGATTGGCATAGTTATGAATTATGCATATGACAAGTTAGATCATTTGAATAGTTTTGACTTCTTATCCTAAACTGTCTTTTCACTAACCACCAGACTCTGCTGTGTCCAAACCATGTCATTATTTCTGCAGAAGAAAATTTTCTGGCTGCAGCTTCAGCCCTTGTTAGCAAAAGCAAAAGGCTACAGCTTCAATGGTCTCAGTCTTATTGCTGAAACTTATATACATTGGTGGGAAATTGGACTGATCAATGTGATAATACAGATTTTTAAAGTCCGTTTGATATTTCTGTGTCCAAGCATTCAAATAAGTCTTCTGTTGCCTGGGCCAAATAGACTGTACTCATTTTCATTGAATTTCTTACATTCTGTTATTTCTATGTGACTTCAACCTGCTTCATGGAACAACAAATTGATTTTGTCCAAAAGAAATAGTCTTAAATAATTACAATCATCTTATCAAGCTTTTTACATAAAGGCTGTTCAGATTTTATTAAT
Organism: Eubucco bourcierii; assembly: GCA_013396675.1. Lineage (NCBI taxonomy): Eukaryota > Metazoa > Chordata > Aves > Piciformes > Ramphastidae > Eubucco > Eubucco bourcierii. The sequence goes on along the minus strand of VWZE01002666.1, from coordinate 15,717 downwards.
TTAAATTCACATTAGGAGCCTTCAGGGCATGTTCAAAAGTGATTTTTATCAGTTGCTTTTGCATTGTGTTTATTTCTCTTAAAAAAAAAATACCCCAAGGCAGGTCTGTGTTCCCAACACATTTCCAACTTTGACTCTAGAGCTTTGGCCTGTCTTTTGACATATATCAAGTTTACTGTTGCCTGTAACGTTGTGCATAAGTCAGACTGAACATAGTGAAGTCCCATGTAAACCCTTGGCTCTGGGCATCTGGGTGAGGAAGAGAGAGGTGGTGATGTACAGGAACAAGGAAACTGAATGGTTTCACTTGGCTGAGTGAAGGTGATGTACAGGAACAAGGAAACTGAACGGTTTCACTTCGCTGAGTGAAGGTGATTTACAGGAACAAGGAAACTGAATGGTTTCTGTGGTGAGGCCAGAGTAGCTTTTGGAAGTGCTTCCCTATGTGGAGTGGCATCTCTTCATTTTAATGTGCTAATTTATTTAAACCAAATACTCTTTGATTAATTAGGACCAGTTCTATTGTACACAGATCTGCACGCTAGACTTGAAAACGGAAAAAGAGACACTGGTGTCATTTAGTGAAAAGTAGCAACCAGTCCTATAATGAGAAAAAAATTCAAATTGTACAGCATTGAAATTGCTTCAAACACCTGAACAGGCAGGGCAGTGCTCAGACATCTTTGCCTGTCGCAAAACATCTTTAGGCAAATAACAGGCATGGATGTCCTGGTAAAACAGCTGACTGTTACAAATGCTAATTGAAAACGGAATCATAACGGAAACATTTCTGTTTGCAATCCTAATATGGGTGAAGATCTCAGGGTGTTAAATATGTATTGTTCTTTTCAGCCAACTTGTGAACGGGAGTAGTATACCTGGTCTTTTTGGCACAAATACATTGCATTCATTAGTAAAACCTTCAGTGTGACAGCCTACTCATTTGATTAACTAGCACTGGTTTCACTTCGCTGCCAAATTACAGCAGTTTTTAAAAATTGTCTTTGTCATTTTTTCCCATCAGAGATTGAGGTTATCTTGAGCATAGAATCATAGAATATGGTTATGCTATGTGCATGTATAGCATGTACTGTGTCTTCCTGGAAATTCTCATGTTGTGATAAAAAGTAAAGCATTGACTTAATCTCCATGACTGATCTATGTGTAGTTTATGAAGCTTGTTTTAGTCTGTTCTGAACTAGAGGTTCAGGCTGTTTCTATGTCTCTATATCTGTTGTTTATGGGCTCTTGACTTTCAAAATATCAAGTCTTATAAAACAACACAGAAGTTTATGTAAGTTGATAGACAAATAAATGGGTTTCTATTAATAGGCTGATTGCTGTGGCTGAAAAATGTAGTTATGCAAATGAACAACCTCTTCCTCTCTGCTGAATTAATTATGCAGGAAGAAGAACAGACTGAGACACACATCTTAGGAGAGGTGTAACTCAACATTTCCTGATCCTAAGTAGGATTCTGCCCATCTTCCTGCAGCCATGTCCATCCTGGTCCATGGACAAGAGCTGCTCATGCTGGCCAACGCCTGACTCTGGGAGATAGAGGTTTCACTCCTGATCCTTATTTCAAAAACAGAGGCATGGTGTCCTGAAAAGCCTCCCCAGGGGGTTCTTTGAAACCAAGCACCCCAAATTGTATCAACTGCACATTCTGATCACCTGAATGGAGATCAGGTCCTGCCTGAAAGTGGCAGAGAAGACTTCATCCCTTCAAAGTGGCTGAAAGAGTATTGGAAATAGATGAGGAAAAATAATCTGGCAGCCCTGGTTAGTTTAGGGTTAAATTAATCAAAGTCAAGCCCAGCCTTCTAGGCTGCTGCTAGGCAACAAGTAACTTTCTGCATTCAGAAGTTCCCCACTAATTGATTCTTGACACAATTCCCCATTGGTCTGTATAAATAGAGAGCTGTTGCTAAGGGGAAGCAAGGAAAGCTGGGATGGAGAGTGAGCACCTGGTTCTGGCATAGCTCCACCAGATGGGTGGGATGCATAGAGGATCACTTCCCATTGAGGAAGAGGTTCAGATGCTTATAGGAAGGAGATTGCAACTACTTGGGATTCATATCTGATAAAGCAATAGTGGTGTTAAGTAGCAAACAAATCTGTAGGAGCCACAATAAATATTACAGTGTGTTGGCCCTTTAGTACGTGTCCATGAAACACAAGTCTCGCATGCACTTGTTTCTTGGTTATATGTAATTGACCACCAAAGGAGTAGGAGCCTTCCTTGCACAACTAATATTTGCTTTGCTGCAATAGTGAGTGTGGTGTCAGCAGGAGAGCCTCTGTGTGGACATCTAAAAGCATATGGAGAGGATGATTGGAGGCACTGGGAAAGTCAGGCTAATGGAAAGAAAGGAATTTGGTGAAGGAGAAAAGCAAACCCAGCAAGTGTCTGAGTATCAAAATCCTCTTTTATAGATGTCTCACTTCTGGAATTTTCATTATAATGGATTCATGCCTAGCCCTGATAAGATTTTACCCTCACCACCAACTGCAAGACTCAGGCGTTTTAAACTTGCTTCTTGAATTAAACTATTGTTCCTCATAAATAAATTCTAATTCTTTTTTATTCTCATGCATTATTTATTTCACAGAATCATTTCCTATCTCTTTCTTCTGATGCAGAGGAATGAAAGGCAGAGAAGAAGTACAAAAATGAAAAGAATGAAAATGGGATGTTTCAAAGACCATGGGAAGAATGTGATTGTGTTTTGACAATGGTGAAAATTCCCTTTCCTGACACAGGTTATTGGTGGATGTTCAGAATGCCCATGCTAACACTTGAATAATATTCTTACTTTACTTCCTTTTAGCATAACAGAAAGGCATGTACTACTACACTCTTTCTGTATGTTTCCACAGTTTTTGGAGACATTGGAGGGTATTTCTTTCTTCTTTGGTGTTTTCTCATGTACTTTGTTGCAGTAACTCTGGTGCTGTGCTGCTCAGGTGATGTGTTTCCCTATGCAGCTAGGAGGATGGGAAGTGAAAGGAAATAGTCTCTCAGAAATACATCAGATGTGAAGGATATTCAGTGATAACAGAGAACACTTTGGATTTTGTCGTTCATTTCACTTAACCAGTACCTTAAAACAGGGTTCTGTTGTTAACTTGAGGGAGTTCTGTTTAATTGCTGATGACCATGTTCATACCCTAGCTTAGAAGAGGAGGAACTATTTCCAGCGAGCACGGTATTTTTGGTAGTTTCAGTTATAAATTGGTAACTGTTCCATGCCTGTTGGAAAAATGCCTTTCAAATATGCTGCAAATGCCTATTTTATATTTGATTGTTTCTCACTAGCTTTCTTTTCTCTTTAATGGTGGCAAAATCTATTTAAAGAGCAAATGACTTTTTTTTTTTTTTTCTATTAGAAATGCAGATTGTTTGTGTAAGGTATGTGACAGAAGAAACAGGAAACCTGAGTAACATGCATTCATTTATAAATGTATCCAGGTACATTTACCCTTTTTAAAACAGAAAAGTGTTCTGTAAGTACTTAGGCAAATTTAAATCCTGACCTCTGCTGTTTGTGATTCCTTGTGGAACAGCAAAAGTGAAATGCGTTACCCAAGAGAGCAATAAGGAGTTGAGAGAAAAATCAAGCTGACATATTTGTTCCTTTTTTTAAATTACATCTAGTTCTTTCTTCATGCAAAATAGTTGTGCTACAGGTTTCATACAGGCTTACAAGAAAAGCTGAATGTACTCTTCCAAAAGCACTTCCTTTTTCAGATTCAAATCCATTTTATCTCTAAAGTTACATAACAATATCTATTGCATTCAATCTAACTTACACTAGTTATTCAGAAATGCCTACCAGTTAGTGTTCTTAAACTAAACTTTTGAACATACCAGCACTCCGGAACTTGCCCTGGGATATTTCTATATTTATAATTTCTATATATTTATAATTCTAAATATTTATAATTCACTCTGTAATACAAGTTTATCTGAATAACACTGCAGTTACTTTTTGCAAAGATAGAGCACATGACAAAAAAACAGTGGGCTACTGACTCTCTCAGGGGACACCTTAGAAGCTCTTCAAGGAGATACAAAGATTTGTTTCTAATGTAATTTCAGGGACTTCTTAGAGATTTCAGATGTGAGACCAATTAGTCATGGTGTGTAAGTTCCCATTGCAATATGTTTCTGTTTCATTTCTCTACCACCCTTTGCCATATTTTGCAGTATCTTTTCAGTCTTTAGGATCAAATTTGCAAACTGCAAAATGGAGATGAATTTGGTATAAGATAAGGTAAGTTGAAGCCAGCATAGGTGATGAACCTGTGAATACCCCAGTCAAGCCTACACATATCTTTAAAAAATATTTTAATCTTAGACAACCTCTGACAAGGGCAACTAAAGAGGAGGCAACCACTGTTGCAGGTGACATCTTGTCTCTGTTTACCTTGCTTTAGGAAAGAAAATGCAAGATAATTGATGTATCAATAATCTGTAATCATGTATTGTTAGATACTGTTTCTGTTAAAGACATAACTATTAATTTTATTGTTATTATTAAAACATTGGTTCACTACACTAAAATATTAACCGATGGCTTAGATGTGCCGCAGAATGTTTTAGCTCACCTTTCAAAACGACTCTTAAATAGATAGTAATTGCAGTGATGACTTTGAGTAACCTCAGCTTAATGAGGGAATTGTGATTGTCTGCATTGGGAATTCTTGCAAGGCAATCATGTAATAGATAATAGTATCTACTGAGTTCTAACATCACTGTATAGGCATTATTTATGACTGCCTGCTGGCAAAGCAGTTACTCTGTTTTTCAAGCCAAGTTGCAGTGAAAATTCTGGCAGCAATCAAAGAAAAACCTCCAAAAATATCTATGGGAAATAAATTAGATTTCAGTCTTTTAGACATTAACAATAAAAATTGGTGAATAGTCTCAGACTGTTACTTTTATTTACCTCTTTACACTGTCAGTAATTTTTAAATTTTTTTTTTTAGTTTTGACACTGAGGTAAAGAGGTCAAGGGTACTATTTTAGCTAGTATTTATTTTTCCAGCATTGCAACTTCTTATTTTATTGCAATTGGAGAGGCTTTATGAATACATAAGACTAAAATTTGTGATCCCTCATCAGTTTGCTGAAGAGCAGGGGCTTCGGTTCCGCATTCAGCCTTACCCTGGCACTATCAGTCTCAGTACCAAGCATTACTGATAATATTCTAAGGGTCATCCTCAGAAAACTTCACCTTGTGTCTCATCATGCAGCCTACACAGAACAGGGTTAATTGGCGTTGCCTACACGAGTGAACAGGAAACACTAAAGACAGCCGTTCCTGAAAGTGCCCCCACAAAGATCTGACATCTACCTACCAGATAGGGAGTATGGATTCAAGGTAAGAGGAGCACCCAAGATGTGAAGTCTTATTGCTCCTTTTGCCTGTGTCCAGAATTGGGGTGCTTGGCGCTACGTTAGGTAGTCTGTGGCTTGCATGCCTGCGCTTATACCACCTATGCCAGCCCTAGGATAGCCAGGCTTGCCCCCATCTCATTCTAAGCTCATGGTTAACAATATTGGTCTATGAGACACTTGCCAGAGAGGATGTCACCCTGACCAGAAGCCTAAGAGCTACAATACTGAAACCGAGTACACTGAAGAAATACAAGATAAATATTTCATGCTTGCTGCAGTGTGATTTTTGGGCAAACACAGTTTCACAAAAACAAGAGAAAGATGAGTCAGCAACTGATTTTATACCTAGCTTTGGATTTTTTTAAAGAGCAATCTGTTATTAACACAAGAAACAAAATAAGGAGATATTTGAGGCAGAGTCCCTGGATGGTTTAGAACTCTCATGAACGAATAGGAGGATGCCCATAACACTAGGACGACCACAAAATATCTCAGACATTATCTGCACATGGGGTGAAGAAAAGTAACACAATAATATATCACCAAACTAATGTCTGTAGGAAATGACACAAAGCATGTTGTGTGAGTCTAACCAAGTTCCTCATGCACAGCAAGCTGGAATCTCACACATCATCCACCCTTTCTTGACTCTCTTGTAATTTTCTCTGTCAAAAAAAACAAAGTAGAATGTAAACCCTTAAAAAAGTAATGCTGGATGTCACTCTAGAAAGCACATCAAGACAAGCAGTCAGTCTCAGAACAGATGAAGCTGTACAACAGCAAATGTTTTCAAGGTACAAAAAAGAGGCACAGCTAAGAGGAAGGAGAAAAGTATCCAGATAGAGAGGAGTTTGCTTCTTGAAAGTTTTAGCAATTAAATTAATTCTAAACAGGGTATGGATCAGGGGTGGGAGAGGTGGCTTTTAAAAGTTTTTTGCAAAATAATTTTCAGGCTATTAAGAAGTGATTATTGGTTGTGCTTACTGTAACTGTGTAATTGTAAAGTTTTAACTACCAAAATGCGTGGGAGATGAAATACCTTTCATGGTAATATCCCTTGCTAAAGAAAAAAATTGTCTTTGCCTTGCCCAGTAATCATCTGCCAAAAAGTGGTTTGCATTGGAAATGTTACATTTTTATGCTAATACTACTTGACGGTAACTGAGATTTCAGCACTGGGACCTATGTAAACACCTCAGGAGAAATTCAAAATTGTCTGTCTTGGAGATGGGAGAATGTACAACGTATTATTTTTAAGGAACAAGGTTATGATTTAGTTATCTTTAAAACAAAACTAAAACTCCTCATGTATTACATAATATAATCTAAAGCTACATGTAATATTTGAGATACAATAAAAACGTAGGACCTCAGAGTCTGCTGATTTTCTCCATTATCTAATAAAGTCTGTGCAATATATAACCACAATAAGGTATAAAGAATTTGAAGAATTATAGCTATCATATTAAGTAGCAAACACAATGAAGAGTTTAGGGAAAATAACTCATTTTAATGAAAAATAATTGAATGAGGGTTTTGTTTGTATATTTGTTTTCTTCTTTTGCATACTATTAGGATGTAAGAACTATAGTTGACAGACATAAAATATTCAGGGAGAACCACAAAAATAGATCATCTTCTGTAGCTTTTGCATTTTAGAAAGAAAAACAAAGAGATGATGATAAGGCAGGCTAAGAAGCAAAGGAAAAGTTGTTTACATTTCTTCAAAAAAATTTCCTCTTTTTTTTTTTTTTTTAGAAGTTCAGAGTTAGGAATGTTAAAATGGCATCAGCACATACATCAGTACTGAGTCAGATCATACCACATCTTTTCTCTAACAGTAGCCATAGTGATACCTAAGGACAAATAAAAAGGAAACCAACAGTTATACATGATATGATGCTTCACAAGTGTGAATGTGATTTGTTTTTATGCTTGGGGATGAGTATTTATCAAAAGCCTTATTTCTGTTCTTCAAATAGCGATACCAAAACAATTAGAATTGTGCTCAAAGGCGTAATTCATGTTGGATAAAGAATTCTCACTAATAATTCTGTTGATCAAAAACCTGTTGTGTTTCATACAATATGCATGTCACTGTTTAAAGAAACAGGTATCTTCTATACCTGTACATGAAAGTTTAATGGAATTCACAGATTATGACTGATATAATCTTTTATTCCCATTGTAGAGGCTGAGAAATATTAAACTAAAAATTCAAGCACCAGTAAATATCTTTGTAATAGTAATGATCTCAACATCACATATATCTGGTTTCTATGAATCTTGCTTGATTCTAACATAAATAAAAAAGCTGATAAATGTTGATAATGAACAGAAGTAAGGGACAAGTAAAATGTACTGTTGCTATCAACATCATCTTTCTCTTATTTTAGGTTGCTCTGCTCAGGGCACAGTAGCTCTTCTCAACTTTGCATCCAGAGATCACTCCTGTGGCCAGGTATGCATGTGGAGTATCCACATGGTCTCTCCTACTGCCTACTTCAGTCACCTGCAGTGAAACAGCCTTCACAGTCAGCAGGGAGTGATGGATCAAAACAATCCTCTCTGTGTAGGCAACCTGATCTCTATATCATATTTGCATCACATCACGTACTCCTCTAGATCTGGTTTGTAGTTTGAGGGATTAATAGGCTTCTCACCTAATTTTTTCACTAGATCAATCCGATAGCTCAATCTGCTAAATCTATTTCCCTCTAATTTCAGTACTCATCAGATTTAGCAGCAAATAGATGCCCATCTTGCAGAAGGTTGCACCACTGGGTCCACTTGTCCACCATGTAAACAACTATTGAGGAAAGTTTGGAGAGGAGGTGTATATGCAGAATGGATTGTTCTGAGTACCCAGCAAGCCCTGTGTGCTATGTCCATGTTGAACTAAGAGACCTTTCAACCTGGAAAAAAGCAGAAGCAACTGAGTAGCAGTGCTAAATTACTAACAGATACCCCTGAAGGTTAAAAAAAAAAAAAGAAAGAAAAAAAAAGAAAGAAAGAAGTGTTTTAATAAATGTTACTCTTCATAAGAAAAAGCACAATTTTTCATTTTAGTTTCATTCTTTCAGACATTTCTTCTAACCTTCTTCAGTGTTAATTCAGAAAACAAACAAGTAAAATCAGTATTTATTCAGTCTTTAAGTACTTGGAAACATGGAGAGCAAAAAAACCTATGGAATAATGGGTTATATTTGTTAAATAGACCACTTTGTCATTACAATATGGCCTTTAGTAATTTAAGGTTCTCCAAATTAGTAATAATTATTTCTATATTGACATATGGATGTGCAAAATCTATACCCTCTGGCTCCTGAGAGGGTGATCTGTATTTCAGCTGTCAAAGCCTAATGGTAGCATCAGTCTTTTATAACATTGATATAACATTTCTGGTTTTTTTTTTTTGTTTGTTTGTTTGGTTTTCTTTTTAAGTGTTCTGAAAAGACAGTGAATTGTATATTAAGAGTATTACAGCATCTATTTTTAAAACTGCCAAGCCTCCTGAAAAAATTTGCTTCAGGAACCATTGGCATTGCTTATGTAACTAGTGAGTGTACCATTTTCTGGTTTCCAAACCAAGGCTACATTGCAGACCTAATTAATGACTGTGAAAACATAAAGAGGTCCATTATGTAATAATAAAATAATTGTTTAAGAAAAATTAAATTAATAAAGATATGTGAAGTGTACACAAGTAAATACTCTTTTAAAAAGTAATTTGAAAACATATCCTTGTTGAAATACAGCATAAAGTGTGTATACAGCAACAACACTTGATTTAGTGACAATATTTTGCTTTATATAAGGTGATAAAAATAACATTGTCATCAATGTGCTTTAATTTTAGGACAGGAACTTTTCTTTGGTCATTTTACGAGCATTTGTGCTTTCTCCGTGACGTTTGTGAAGTATTTCTGATGTTTGTGAAAAAAAAAAATGGAATTAACTTGCATATTAGAACCTGCCAAAGCACAGTAGGATATATACACAACAAATATTTGCTAAGGCAGAGTTCCAGCAAAATAGGAATATTGAGATGTCTGTGTAGAATGTAAGACCACAGTGTAATATGTTTGAGAGAGACTCAAATGGTATAGATGACACGGTTGGTAGGATTAATAATTTTGGCAAAGCTACGGCAAAGAAGGTGCCAAATAACGCAGATAACCTTCCATTTTTTAAAAAACCAACCAACCTGAAAAACGTAAAGCTGATATATTTTTGCACATGACCTTATCTTCACAGCTCATTTATTCTGCAGGAGCCCCTTGTGCACATTCTTTCCTGTAACCGTACAAGATAATTGTAAATAATCTTGAACCAGAACGTATCTGACTGTTGTAAGACAGATCTGCTGTAGGTTGGAGAGTAGAAATAAGTTTCATGTTATCACGGCAGAAAATTTTTATCTCGCATGTCTATCCAAATTGTAATGATTACTCCATTTAAAAAGCTTGTACTCAGCTATTACCACTGAACAGAGCTTTCCAAACGTGATCGTTGGTAATTTCATTTTCCACCTGAGAAACTGTTCCTTTTATGCACCTAAAGATTTCCCTGTAGCAGAGGGAATGGGATATGTTTTGCAGAAATGTCACCTGCACAATAGAGACAAAGACAGTATGATGCTTCTCCTTGTGCCACTATTAAAAAGAAGTCTTTTCCCCCTTCCTCCTCCCCTTTCATCCCTTTCCTCTTTTTCCTATCCCCTTCCCATCCTTCTCTCCATTCATCCCTCTTCTCTTCCCTCCTACCTTTCTTCCCTTCCCTTTCTTTCTCCATTTCTCCTTTACTTTGTCTTTATCTTCCTTCTTTCTTTACCTTTTCCCCTCTCTCTTTGCCCTTCTTTCTTTTCCCTTCTCTTTTTTTTCTTGTTATTCTTTGCTTTGCTTGTGATTCTCCACTGCTTTTAATAGAGGGAAAATATATTAAGTTAGTGTAATTGAATGATCTTCATTAGACTTAGCATTATTTTCTTGGCAGAGGAAAGACTGCATCATTGTGGTTAGAGATCCTGTGAGTTTGTTTTTCTGCTGCTATAATTAAAACACCATGTCCGGCATTGCCTGTGAAGGTCTTTTCAGGTGTTTCTTAGGTAAAATACAAATGAAGGATCTCAATTTAAAAGAAAAATATTTTCTTCATCAAATGCACAATGCAGAAGATTATCTTAAAAGGCACATTAAAAACCAAATGATCAAAGTTTCATAGAAAGATACATGCTTGCACTTTTTCTAATAGTATGTGTGTGCTTTTCAAAATAATCTTTGAAAAAGGCAAAAAACACTATTGCAAAACTAAATAGTAAACAAATATTTTTGTATTTCAAATATAGCTGGGGTTTTTTGTTGTTGTTGGGTGGTTTTTTGGTTTTGTTTTTGGGGTTTTTTTGGTGGAGAACAGGTGGTCTTGAACTTTCAAAGAACATCCAGAGGCCGGCTGGTTCGTCTTCACCACAGTTTGCAGCTGCCCGCTCCGGGTCACTTACAAACTGCCTCTGGGATCACAGATTGAGCAGTTTTATTACGAGAGTACAGCATGGTCATGCCACATCTGTCTTCCTAATCCAACCATCTAACCCTGTGCAAAGGGATAAAAAACCCCAAAGGCTTAAAATAAGGTGACTGGACAGAATGTAATTAGAATGAAACCATAGCTAACAGAGTGTAAAACAGTCTCTGGATAGATTTTCTAGGTCGGCTTTTGTGCCATAGTATAGCAAAGACAAAAAGAAAGCTTATTGTGACTATACCAAGGATATATATATATATATATATATATATATATATATATATACATGTATCACAGATGTTCCATTTAGGCAGACCCTGTACTATGACCAATTATGTATTTTTCCAACTAATTTAAGGGTTACTTGAATTTATTACTTTGGACTTTTTCCCATATCTGATGCAGTAACAAGACCTCGTATTTGTCTTTTAAAAATATTACATAGAGAATTTAAAAAAAAAAAAAGAAAAAAAAAGAAAAAAAGTGAGAGAGAGGGGGAGAAATCAGCATTTGTGCAACTGATTTCTGCAAACTTCCAGCTTGCTGAAAGGGTGGCTGTAACCATTACGTGGAAGTGCTTGGATTAAAGCATCGCTAAGGAGCAATTCAGGTGTTAATGAAACGCTTTCATGCACACATTCTAAGAATGAGATGGTCAGGTAATTTCAAATGCTTCAAGGAACCATCTACATTAAGTAGCAGGTCAACAGTGTATAGGAGAAATATATAAAAGCTTTTGAACTATTTACTCTTCCTAGTGCCTTCTATGAGCATGAAACAAAGAAAATGTCACAGTTCCTCCCTTAAGGCTGAAAAATGCTTTTTAAGTTAGGAATTCACTTGATACAGCCCATGCATTTAACTTTATACAGCTTTATTTTATTCTTTTGGATGTAGGAAATCTGGGCTGAACTCACAATTCTGCAAAAGATATACTGAATTTGGTTAGATAAAGCTGGTTTGTAGATGGCAGGAGACATCATATTTGCCTGTTTATGATTTTGAGGTCATTTACAGTCCAAACTAAAATAACAAATCCAGAGTTCATTGAACTTTTGTTCAGATAATTTGAAACTGATTTTCAATCCATCACATTTTCTCCCTCCATTTAGGCATTGCTGAATACGGTGTCCTGACTGGACTTCCAGGAGGCCCTTTAGTCCTTCCCTGGTGCCCCCGAGGAGAAGCTATACCCTATGTCATTTCTGACAGATGTTTGTCTCTTATTCTTAAAAGCCCCACGTGACAGACACCCTGCTGCATTCCCAGGCACTCTGCTCTCATGCTAGTCTACATTTGCTTTTGGAATTTTTCTAATCTAAATGTCCCTTGACACACTTTTAATCCATTATTTCTTCTCCTATTCTCTATGGAGATAGAAAATAGATTAATTACTCTCTTTATCCTTTCAGTTGTCCTTTAGATAACTAAAGTTAGTCATCATAGTCCTCCTTTGTCTTCATGATCTCCTCAGGAAAGACACTGTTACTTAGCACATTGCAAAATGATGTGGGACATATTTTCTGGTAATATTTATGTAATTATTGTCAAGAGAATAGTCTTTTTATGTTATCAATTTCCAGTGGTGTTTTCAATGGGATTACATTAGGAGAAATTATAATACTGTTCCTTTTCCTAGTTCTGTGGGGATAAAATGATCTAATGGGAGCAACTGCAAGAGGCAGAATCCTTCAATGAGTTTTTAGGTTGCAGCTGACTGAGAGTTTCTCTTCCAATGAAACAATGCTCCTTGTCTTACCCTCATTGCTATTTGTATAACAGCATGGGAAGGCGAACTTCAGGTGTCAAAACAAAAACTAGAGGCCGTTTTCTACGTGAGTTTTGGGTGTACATATGCTTTCTGAAGATGTTTCTTGCTCCTTTGCATACATTCATGTCAAGTCTTTATGTCTCTAGGGGGAATATTTATTTCTACCCACAAATTCTTTGGCATCTGAAGCAACCTCTTTGCTCTCTCACAGTTGTGTCTCCAATGATTTTGACTAACACGAGCACTTTCAGCTGCCACTTTAGAACTAAGACCTCTCTTCTAGGATAATAATGTGATCAGGAGCCTTGAAAACCTGAGTATATTTGCCCTTACTCTGAGCTGCCACCAAAGAATCTTTTTTGCCCCACTCTGTTACAGTTTTGACTACAATGCAGAATTGGAAGGTGAAGGAAGAAGTAATGTTACATCATAGTGATATTACATCATACACATTGCATCTCACTGTATTGTTTAGGGGAGTCCATCATGGTTACATGCCTCCATGGTGCTGGCACAGGATGTCAAAAGACTTCTGGTGAGAATGTTCTACAAATCTCAAGAATATGAACCTTTATATTTACGTTTGTTTTGTGTGGACCACTCAAGATCACTCCTGGTGTTTATGTTTCAGAGCTCATTCTTTACATTTCTTGACATTTAGAGCTATCTATATGTTTCTCTGTAAGTTGAGTCAATGAGTCATAACAGCTTCATCTAAATGGTAATTGCTATAACTCAATGATCTTGAAAGTAGTAAAATCAAAATTATAATAAACAACATACAGAGATTAAACTCAGATGTTCAATGAAGTTTTTTAGTAAGTTTTCATTACAGAACAGAATGGTTTGTTTAATGCTTTCTGATATACAAGTACCAGAGCAGCATTTGGCATTTATAAAAATTTACTTAACAGCTAATTTGCAAATGGATGCATAAAGATGCCAGAATATATTCCTTCATTTGAAACTGGGACATGGACTGCTGAGATTTTTAAAGAACTAATACGGAATTGAAAAATGGAATAATATTTTAAACACTTGTCAACACTTGCCTTTCCTTTAAGGGGAATACGTAAACCACTGTTAAACCTATGCAGGAATTATGCAGAAGTCGTGTGGCTGCTGCCCCCCCTGTCCACACCTTGTACTGTTCATCTGATCTATCATGCAGTCAGACCTGGCTGCAGTTCCTCAGCCCTCATTTACAGTCAGGATCTGTCCACCTCTTGAAAAGTCACTGTTCATCTTTTGCATATCTTGGGTTTTACAAGTGCCTTAACCTAGTTTCTCCTTCCAACAATGAGATTCAGATGTGTCTATTCCCGTATTTGATTAACTACTTTTGAGAAGAACATGGAGATCACCAACAAAGAGCTCTGAAAATTATGAAAAGACCAGGAATGTGATTTCCCTGTACCTATTCAAGGTGAGAAAATCATGATCAGGAAGCCTGTATCCTCAAATTAAGATAATCTCCAGGAATTGCTGCAGGATGAGCTAAAACGATAGATTTTCCATTTTAAAAGTCTTTTCTTTCTGGCACACCTTATTAAGAAAGAGCAACTATGCCTCAAATTCCAGTTAAGAGTTGTTTATGTCTCTTGATTGGTGCTCTTCTGGGGAAGGTCAGCGATTGCCAAAATATCTGTAGACGTTCCTAGCTGAACCATCAGAGGCTACAGGTGAGATGCATCTATCTATCAGAAAACCAAAGCAGCTGGTTTGTGATTTCATATTGCAGTGAGCATGAGACACACTGCACATGAGAATCACAAAGTCCTTATGCTGAATCATCTCGAAGTCCTGAAAATTAAAGGAACTGGATTGCCTTACAGCTATGGACGATGTCAAACTACCAGACAAGTCTCTTCTCATGGGGATGATGTGCTCCTCCAGTAATTGTTGATAAATGGGTTCCTGTGCTGAAAACCAGGCCAAACTTAGTTACATTCATTTACCCTCAGTGGTAAGCTTTGACTTTTACTCTTGATGTCTTGTACATTAACTTCCACCCTGAGCATGCTTTTTCCATTTGCCCCTTTTTCCTGATTGAAAAAGTGTTGTTGCAGCATTAAGGGCATCGCTCGGTGGTCACCATAGTGAAACAAACATTGAAATGTATAGTGATGAATATTTTATAATTCTCAATTTGCTGAGTTAGTTTTTTTAAAACCACTTTCCATTGAGAGTTCTGTGTCTTTGTCTATGTCTCAGTGCAATTTGTAACTCAGGAGCCATTTCCTCAGCTCTTGGAGACTATTTCATTGTCCTAATGTAAATATCACGTGCGAATTCTTTTTCATCTATTTTCCACATATTGCTCAGAATGCCAATCATTAAGGAAACTTAAGATAAAGCCCCCTGATAACTGCACTTGCTTTCTGTAAGGGTATAAAATAGTATTCTGAAAAGATTTTATGGCTAATTTTTCACAGTAATTGTGAAATTTATTTACCTCACCACAGTATGTTTGAAATTATATTTAAAAAATTCATGTGATGTTTATTCAGTTCCACACAACAGCAAGTCATGCTCATAAAAATAAGGCTCATTTTAAACTATTGCCAGCACACCAAGTAAAATTTACAAACTTGGAAATGTGTTTAAAGTCTGAATATTTTTTATTTCTCTAAATGCTAAATGAAAACCAGTTTCATTAATGTATATAGCCCTCTGTTTAAAAAGATCTCACAGAATATAAAGGGGTTTTTTGAACCTCATCTATTGTGATAAGGACCAAAGGAAATAATAGTTTATCGTTGGGTTTTTATTTAATTTTCTTTGTAAGAAGCAAATATTAAAAATGGGAAAGTCAAATTGCTCCTACTTACTTATTAGCCTAGCACTAATCTAGACCCAGAGCTTCTGTCATTAGCAACTTGTGTATTTTCTTCCACCAGAAGTGTTGTATTTTAAGGTGGCAGTCTAGCATAATCAAGTAGTCCATTAGGCAGACTAAGCTGCTAAAATTTCTCAACTTGACACAAACTGTTATCTTGACCTTGATTGGAAAAAC
>VWZE01002665.1:124245-147920 GCA_013396675.1 Eubucco bourcierii | reverse complement strand
AAACCACCTCAGATTCACCTTCTCTAAAAAGCTGCCATGAAGCACTTACCCTGCTGCCCCTGTGGAGTTTCTTCAACTACATGAACAGGTAGAGAAAAGGGAGTCGAGAAATACTTGGGGTCTCCAGTGAAGGAGTTACATACTAATGTAGTGCAGTAACCCCAGTTACTTCAGCTGCAAGTATGTCCTAAGACAGGGGGCAGTTGTTGCTCATCCCAAATGCAAACCATCACCTCTGCTCTATGACAAAGACTCAAGGTAGTTGCTGTTCTCTGGAGATTGGTCATTGTCAAATATTCAGAAAACCAACGAGTAACTGAGGTTTGATGAGATCTGGAGATCATCATCACCTCTCAGGAAGTGGAAGACAATGGTCAGAAGACAACTTCTGCCCATGTTTTTCTTCCAGATATGCATACACACACTGTTGCAAGCAGAGAAGGTAAACCCAGAGATCACAATGCCTTCTGCACATGTCTATATTTTAATAATGGTGCCTGCAAGTGAGCCAATGTCTTCTAAATCAACATTGCAGCAGGTGATGATCTCCATTCAGAGCGACCATTAATTCAGCAGTGCCAAAGAGCTTTCAATTTGACTGCTTGGCTGTTAAATTCTGACATTTCCCACATAACCATTAGATTGCAACTGCAATAATAATGTGCCTGAAATTACACTCTTCAGCAAGACTCATGGCAAACACTCCCATTATGTGCCATTACCATAGGCAGTATGTCACTCTGAGCTGGGTACGTGCCCACTCTGAGACCATGTGTAGAAATGGTCATGTCTCTCAGTAAAATCATTTCTGGATAGTTTGAATAAGAACCAAGAAACCATACTTAGCTTTTTGGAGTATACATCAATCACAGAATCATAGCGGTGGAGGGGGAGGGGGTTTGGAAGTGATCTTTGGAGATCGAGTCCAAGCCCCTTGCCAAAGTGATATCACCTAGGGCAGGTCACACAGGAACACATCCAGACAGGCCTCAGAGAAGGAGACTCCACAACCTCTCTGAGCAGCCTGCTCCAGGGCTCCATCACCCTGACAGTGAAGAAGTTTATTCTGATGTTGAGGTGGAACTTTCTCGGTTCCAGTTTGCCTCCACTGCCTCTTGTCCTATCACAAGGCACCACTGAGAAGAGCCTGGCCCCTTCTTCTTGACACTCACCCTTCAGATATTTGTAAGATCTCCACTCAGTCTTCTCTGCTCAAGGCTAACCCACATCAAGCACAGACTGATCCATCACCACTGCTGAATTCCCACCAGTGCTTGGCAGTTTCAGAAGATTTACATGTGGGTTTTTTTCAGAGAGAAGAATATCAAAAGCAGTCTTTGTTTCAGCTTCATCTGCTCCTGTCCTTCTAGAATAACACTTTTGTAAAGAACTAAATCTGGAGGGCCAAGGGCAATTCCTAGTTCCCAAGTGTGCACTCTGCACACAATTGCATTCAATTCTTTCCCTATTCAAGTCCCCTTTGAAAAGAAAAACAAGATCAAACAGAGACCTACAGGGCGCTCTCTAGGCTACCTCATCAGGGGACCAGGGTTGTGGGATCTACTATGAAGCTTATATAGTGTGTTCTACCATAAACAAGTACTCCATGTCAAAACTGAGGCTTACTACCACTTGATTTATGCTCAGTAACTGCAATATAAATTAACTTATGGGTCACTTACTCCAAGAAGGACTTTGAGGGGCTGGAGCAAATCCAGAGAAGGGCAACAAAGCTGATGAGGGTCTGGAGAACAGGTCTGGTAAGGAGTTTCTGAGTAAACTGGGGTTCTTTAGTCTGTAGAAAAGGAGGCCGAGGAGAGGCTTCCTCACTCTCTAGAACTCCCTGAAAGGACATTGGAACCAGATCGGGGTTGATCTCTTCTTCCAAGGAACAAATTACAGGATGACAGCAAACAGCCTTAAGTTGCACCAGGGGAGATATAGGTTGGATATTAGGAAAAAAAATATCTACCCAGGCTGCCTGGGGCAGTGGTGGAGTCCCCGTCCCTGTAGGGATTTAAAAGCCATGAGGCACATGGATTAGTGGTGACCTGGCAGTGCTGGGATAACGAAGTCAATGATCTTAGAAGTCACTTCCAATCAAAATGGTTTTATAAACTTGAGCATCTGTTCCATCTGGCCAGCAAAAACTGCCTTCCCCAAGAGGCAGAATTCTCACTTCCAACTTCCCAAATGCTTGTGTCTGCACACATT
Organism: Eubucco bourcierii; assembly: GCA_013396675.1. NCBI lineage: Eukaryota > Metazoa > Chordata > Aves > Piciformes > Ramphastidae > Eubucco > Eubucco bourcierii. Next base: position 145,706 of record VWZE01002665.1, on the reverse strand, counting down.
TCTGGAATGCTCTATCAGTGACATGGTTCATGGTCATCTGCCCAGCATCCTTACATTCTATCCTTTTGTCTTGACCTGCACTGCTCTTTTTTTATGCTTTCAGCCCTGTCCCCATGCAACATATTAAAATGGCATCTAGCAACACCTCCAAATCACAGTGGATACACAAACCTGGAACTCATAAAGGGAAGGCTCTGAAACTCTGGCTCAGATGGAAGGACAAATGCCAAAAAACACCAGGATTTTGTCTTCCCCAGAGCATAGCTCAAGCACTCCAGCACTGAAGGACAGCTTCCTGCTGTGCCAGTAGGGTCTAATAAGGGTAGGAAGAAGATGACTGGAGAGAGACTGAGTTCCTCTTGCAGCAGCAGTGGTTTCTGCCACATCACATCCATTTTGCTCTTTTGTCAGCCAAGCGCTTCGAGAAGTGTTCCCATGCTCCATTAAGCCAGAGAGAATCGGTCTGGAGTTGAGCTGTTAATGCACAGAAATCATCTTACTCCAAAAGGTATGACTTGTTACAGGGTTGTACTCAGGTTGGCAAAGGGGCCAGGACAAGAAGAATTACAGCCCAGCTAATCAGCTACATTGACTGGTTGATATGGCTCCACCCAGACTGTGTGCCAGTGACCACAGGAAGAGAAAATGGTTCAGTAAGATAAAAGAAGCTCTCAGTACTGTTGTGGATGTACAGAAGCAAGTCTTTAAAGCAATTTAAACACTGCAGAGTGACAGTCAGCCCCTGACTCTGTGGGGTTGTATTGGGCAAGTCAGGGCTTTGGGACCTGGAAAGAAGGTGACAGTCATCCTGGAGGAAAGATGCGTAGTGTAGAAAGACCCTGCACATGGAGTGAAGCACACGTTGACAAACATGTTGACAAACATGATATGATGCCCAGGTATGTTGACTGGTAACAAACACTCAAGAATGGTAACTGAGCACTTTTGGTCACTGCACCTTGGCCTAAATCAGCAAGATGGTGGTTGACAGGAGTAGGAAGGTGATTGCATACTGGGCACTGGTGAGGACATGCCTTGAGTCCTGGGCTCAGTATTAGGCCCCACACTACAAGAAAGATACTAAGGTGCTGGAGAATGTCCAGAGAAGCACAACATAGCTGGAGAACAGGTCTGGTAAGGAGCAGCTGAGGGAACTGGGGTTGTTTAGATAAGAGGATGCTGAGAGCAGACTGCATTGCTCACTTCAACTCCCTAAAAGGGATGTAGATGAGACTGAAGAAAAGACTGCCTTTAGACACTGTGACCTGGGGTTGCCTGAACCACCCCCTCACTCTATCAGCTGCATAGCAAGAGGGGAAAAATAATGTCAACTTTAATATTAATAGACTAATGTTTATACAGATACATTCATCTTTTACTTAAGTAACTGCAAAAAGAGGGAATTTGCAGCCCAGAATGACAACTGTATCCTGGACTGCAATGAAAGCAGCATGACCAGCAGGATGAAGAAAGTGATTCTGCTCTACTCTGCTTCCCTGAGACCCCACCTGGAGTACTGTGTCTAGTTCTGGTCCCACCAACACAAGAAGTACATGGAATTGTTGGAGCAGGTCCATAGAAAGACATGGAGATGATCAAAGGGCTCATGAACTTTCCCTGTAAGGACAAGCTGATAGAGTTGGAGTTGCTCAGCCTGGAGAAGAAAAGGCTGCAAGGAGACCTTATAAGTGGCCTTCCAGTACCTGAAGGGGGCTTACAAGAAAACTGGGGAGGGAATTCTCACAAGGGCTTGCAGAAAGAGGGGCAATAGACCAAAGCTGGAAGAAGGGAAATTTAGACTGGCTATTAGCAAGCAATTCTTTAGACTGACAGCGGTGAGACATTGGAACAGGTTGCCCAGGGAGGTTGTGGATGATCTGTCCCTGGAACTGTTGAAGGCCAGGTTGGACAGGGCCTTAAGCAACCTGGTCTAGTGGAATGTGTCTCTGTTCATAGTGGAACTAGCTGATCTTGAATGTCCCTTTCAAACCAAACCACTCTGCAATTCTACAAATTGGCAGGAAACTGATCGAGAATGGAGGTCATGGCTGTAATCGGCTTTACATAAAGTTTTAAACCTAATTTAAACCTGAGCAAGGAGACAAATTGTGATAAGCTTCATAAAAAATCGAAGCCATGAAAAAGATTTCTGTACACAGAAGACCAACTATTTCTATTTGTCACTGGTTCAGCACTACAGAAAGCCAAATGCCACTATTTGTAAACAAATATTTTCCTTAGCAAAGTTATATATGATGCAGTAAATTCTAATAACCTCTCTTAAACTATAATTTCCAGTCTGGTCTCAGAGTGCACTGTAATAAGAAATAACTACCCTGTCAGGATAATGCTTTTAAAGTAGTAGTCCAACAGTCTAGAAAAGCATACAGGAGTTTCACTTAAACTTAACAAAGATGTGTTAGATCAGCAACTCTTACACACGAAAGGCAAGCAATAAGCAAGTTTAGCAATAAAAAAAATAAAATAAAAAAAACCTTCAACCAAGCAGCAACAACAAAAAATACCAAATCTAAATCCTCTCAAAAAACTCCAGAAAACAAGAGCCATTGGCAATGCCCATTTCAGCTTGAAGAGAGGAAAATCTAAGCTGAAGCGGCAGAAACTATCAATAACCAAAGTCATAAGAGTGAGTTACAGACATTTCAGCTTCATTACTTATTTACAGAATATACATCTTCAGGAAGCCAGACCAGACAGACACTATTTCCCATTCCGCTCCTAAGTAATTCTCCCATCTTATCTTCTCCTGGATGTATTGAGATAAAAATATGTGGCTGTAGAGAAGGCTGATTTATAGAAACAGGAGCAGTTTCAAAATTTACTCCCTCAGTACATGCGATTAGTTTCACAAATAACGCCTCTGTAGCGAAGTGCTAGGTACAGGAAAGATAAAACCTCTACAGAAAGAGCACACCAGAAATCGGTCTTTTAATACATCCAGCTTACATTTGCCTACAGGTTCTGCTGTCCTTTCTCATGATCAGGATGACTGATGAAATTAGCAGGGCTCATGCACAAATAAAAAGTTTAAAGAAGAAAGTGTAAATCACAGCAATGAGATGTTAGAGTGATAAAATTGCTGCAGTTGGAAAAGACCTCAAAGAGCATCAAGTCCAACCAACAACCAACCACCGTCATGGCCATTAAACCATGTCCCAAAGTGCCAAGCCCAAACGTTTCTTGAACACCTTCAGGGATGGTGACTCCACCACCAACCTGGGCAGCCTCTTCCAATGCCTGACCACTCTTGCAGCAAAGAGGTTCCTAATCCCCAGCCTGGAACTATTTCAGGTCATTTCTTCTCAGTCTATCACCTGATACTAGGGAGAAGAGACTGAGCCCCACCTCACTCCAACTTCCTTTCAAGGAGTTACAGAAAGCCAGGAGGTCTCCCCTCAGCCTCTTTTTCTCCAGACTCAACAACCCCAGTTTCCTCAGCTGCTCCTCACCAGCCCTGTTCTCCACACCCTTCACCAGCTTTATTGCCCTTCTCTAGACATGCTGCAGCAACTCAATGTCCTTTTTGTAGTAAAGAGCCGAAAAGTGAACTCAGTATTTGATGTGTGGCCTCACCAGGGCCCAGCTGAGCATGCTCAGCTCCCTGGTCCTGCTGGCCACACTACTCCTGAAACAGATTAACACAGTCTGTGTGGTTTGCAATAGTACTGTACAAAAGACTTAGACAAAACCAACTCCTGAAAAAGGAACATAAAATGGGGCTGGTTTTGTGAAGGACTTCTCTGCATGGAAACAAAACATGCAGCTGTTTGAAGGCTGTTCTTATACATCACAATGCTGTGAAATGCTGTTCAGTGGCAGTTATGAATACAATTCTAGACATGGCCCCATTTTTCTTGGGATGCTAAAGTTGGAGTATCATCTCTTCTGCCTATGGGCAAAGCATATGATCAGGTGATGAGAGGGCTGCAGCACCTTCCCGATGGGGACAGGCTGAGAGAGTCAGGGCTGTTTGGCCTGGAGAAAAGAAGGCCACATGGAGACCTTGGAGCAGCCTTCCAATCCCTGAAGGAGGCCTACAAGAAAGCTGGGGAGGGACTTTTGAAAGGGGCCTGTAGTGATAGTATGAGGGAGAACGGCTTTGAGCTGGAAGAGGGGAGATTTAGGCTGGAGATTAGGAAGAAATTCTTTCTAGGGAGCATTGTGAGACACTGGAACAGGCTGCCCAGGGAGGTTGTGCATTTCCTCTCCCTGTAAGTGTTCAAGGCCAGGTTGGTTGAAGCCTTGAGCAAGCTGGTCAAGGTGTCTCTGCCCATGGCAGGGGGTTGGAACTAGATGATCTCAAAGGTCCCTTCCAACCCAAACCATTCTACGATTCATATGATTCTGTGATTAGAAAGAAGAGTATTAGTGTCCAACCTTACAGGAAAGACAANCAGTTTCAATCTCCCCTCTGCCAGTTTAAACCCATTGCCCCTTGTCCTGTCATTGCAAGACCTTGTCAATAGTCCCTCCCCAGCCTTCCTGTAGGCCCCCTTCAGATACTGGAAGGCTACTCTAAGGTCTCCTGGAAGCCTTCTCTTGTCCAGGCTGAAGAGCCCCAACTCTTGTAGCCTGCTCTCACAGGAGAGCTGCTGCAGCCCTCTGATCATCTTTGTGTTAACACAGCACTGAGTTTCACACCACATGATTTCACCATAACATGGTGTTAACTTAACAAGAGAGACAAATTCCCCTTAAGGTGACTGTAGGGTAACAAAAATATTACAGCCAGAAATGACTTTTCTAACTCAGTCCCTTTGTAACATTTTCTGTTCAAATCTGTCTTTGAGAATATGCTACCTTGCTGCTTCACGTCCTTATTGCAATCTGACATTTGTTTTCATTCAAGTTTCTCTCACGTCTATAAAAAGCTAGATTATTCTAAAAATGATATATACATTTATTAAATGAACTGGTAGTATTTTTGAGGCATAAAATGAATGCAAGACTCACTGATGTATTTTCTCTACTCAGCAGGCCACAAGAAATCTCATTTTTCCATGTTAATGAAACAAATCTATTATTCATTTTGTTTCCCATACAGAGCCTTATTCAAACTTTGATACAAATCAATATTCTTTTGTATTTCTCTATGTAGAATGAAGACAGAATATGAGCCCAAGGCGACAATGCCCATGTCACACACATCTTCTTGTTTAGGGCACTTCAGAAACGCTCATCCCTCCTTAGGTTTTCAACTCATTAACAAGTTAATACTAACCCATTTTTCAGCTGGGTGGTTGTTGCACTGTCTGAGCCCTGGAACCTCACCATCTTTCCTCATCTGAAGGGTCTGTGTGACCTCCCTCACACACAGTCTGGGCCAACGGAGTGCTGCTGTCAAGATGAGCAATCTGATCTCGGCAGGATCTCCACACCCGCTGAGACCAGGTCAGAAGAGACACCCAGCCACATGGTCATAGATAGCACCACCAGCTGCTGATTAAGGAAAAGTCAGCAATACTTCCTGTCCTTACAGCCCAGAGGAACAACAAATACATTTCCTCAGCACCATCTAACTCCAAAGAAAAGGAGACAGCCGTTAACTGCACACAGCTCTTGGCTGAGAAGTCTTTTAGCAGTAGTTACGTGTGCTAAACTCCAAAAATACCTTTTTCTCAAAAGGGGAAAATAGAAAAAAAAAGAAAATATTATTGGATCCAAACACTACAGATGCTCCAGTCAGATAATAAAGTTCAGTAAGAGATTATTTCTGGAGCCTTCTGACACTATCTCCTTGCCATCTATCACACTGGTCAGGCCAGCAGAGAGCAAATTAAGCAAAGGCTAGAGCTGAACCCACAGTCAAATACTGAGCAAAGGCAGGTAGAAAGGGTTTGAAGCTAGGAGCACACTTAGAAAACCAGGACTAAAATCAGATTCCTATAGCCTTTAAAAGTAATGGCACAGTTGGGTTAGAACTCTAATCCAGGCTCCACAACTGCTAGAGACTGCTGCAGAAAACATGTGTCACAGAATCACACAAAACATCCAGTTGGAAGAGACCTCAAAGATCATCCACTCCAACCCTCAACTCAGCACTGAAGGGTCAACACTAACTCATGTCCCTAAGTGCAAGGTCCACACACTGCTTGAACACCTCCAGGGACAGATCCCAGCATTGTCCTGGGTAGACCATTTCAGTGTTTGAGAACCCTCTCTGTGAAGAAATATTTTCTAACATCCAGCCTGAACCTCTCCTGGCACAGCTTGAAACCATTTCCTCTGGTCCTGTCGCTTGACATCAAGGAGAAGAGGCTGCCCCTTCCTCACTCCAACCTCCCTTCAAGTAGTTGTAGAGAGAGCAATGAGGTCTCACATCAGCCTCCTCTTCTCCAGACTGAACAACTCCAGCTTCTTCAGCCCTTCCTCACAGGTTATATGCCTGGAGCATATATATACATGTATGTGTGTGTGTGTATATATATATGTGTGTGTGTATATATATATAGATATGTATATATGCATGCATATATATACTTTCTCCAGTTTTCTTGGCTTTTCCTGGACACACTCCAGCCTCTCAATGTCCTTCTTGTAGTGAGTGGCCCAGAACTGAACACAACACTCCAAGATGTGGCCTCAGAAGTGCTGAGCACAGGGGAATGATCCTGTTGGCTACTGTGTTTCTAAGACAAATCAGTATGCCATTGGTTTTCCCTTTGTTTCAACACATCCAGAAGAAACTGAAGCTCAGATCGTGTCTGAACTGCACTATAAGGTTACTGCTGGAGCCAGGAGGCAGTTTTGGCACTGTGTACTTGCAGTAACTTGGCCATTTCCAAAGATGACATTGTGGTGTAACATGAAAAATAGCAACATAATGCACAGGGAACTAATGGATAACTAAGTTTTTGTTAAGGAGATACCTAAGCATCAGCGAGTTGATATGGAGCAGTTTAAAAATCATGCAAGATGAGCTGAGATCAGCAGGTTCACAGGTCTGTCAGCACCCCAAGTCCCATGAATAAACACAACCTGGCACATACAATTAGGAAGGTGGGCAGAATCATAGAATGGGAAGATTGGAAGGGACCTCAAGGATAATCTAGTTCCAGCCCCCTGCCATAGGCAAGGACACCTCCCACTAGGACAGGTCACTCAAGGCTTCGTCCAACCTGGCCTTGAACACCTCCAGGGAAGAAGCAGCCACAACCTCCCTGGGAAACCTGTGCCAGTGTCTCACCAACCTCACTGGAAAAGAACTTCCTTCTAACATCCAGTCTAAATCTCCTCTCTACCAGTTCAAACCCATTGCCCCTTGTCCTGTCATCGCAAGACCTTGTCAATAGTCCCTCCCCAGCCCTCCTGTAGGCCTCCTTCAGATACTGGAAGGCTACTCTCAGGTCTTCTGGGAGCCTTCTCTTCTCCAGGCTGCAGAGCCCCAACTCTTGTAGTCTGTCCTCATAGCAGAGCTGCTCCAACCCTCTGATCATTTTCATGGTCCTCCTCTGGACCCGTTCCAACACTTCATGTCCTTCCTGTGCTGGGGGCAAGAAGGGAAGAACTTTCCCTTTGTGTTCCTGAAAATATACTGATAATCATACTTGCTAGCATATATGACTCAGGAAAAGATGAGAGTGTGCTGCTTTCACAGAATTCTGCCCCTTCACATACCAAGGAAAACATCTCTGAAAAGAGTTTACTGGAGATGGTAAACTCAGCCCTGAAAGAGTCACCAAACATAATACAAACTGTCTGTAAATTAAAACCACAGAAAATGCTGAGAGCTGCATTCTTCTACAAAAACTTCACAGGAATGGCAGTGGTGAATTGTGTTCTATTCTTTCCATATGCCAAAAGACAAAGAATAGTTCAGAACGCTGAGCATGAAGCTTGGAGGTTGAATACATTAGTACCACGGTAGCTTGGAAACATAAATATTAATAAATATCTTTAAATATTATAAATCAAGGTCAATAAAAGAGCTTTTTTAAAAATCCAATGTTTCTACAATTAAAACACAGACAGCTCTCTCTGCAGAAGGAAGTGTAAGAATGCAAGCAGGAGAAATCATAGAATCAAGCAGGTTGGAAGAGACCTCCAAGCTCATCCAGCCCAACCTAGCACCCAGCCCTAACCAATCAATTAAGTGCCAAATCCAGGTTTTTCTTCAGCACCTCCAGGGACAGCAGCTCCACCACTTCCCTGGGCAGCCCATTCCAATGCCAATCATTCTCTCTGTCAACAACTTCCTCTTAACATCCAGCCTAGACCTCCCCTGGCACAACTTGACACTGTGTCCCCTCCTTCTGTTGCTGGTTGCCTTGGAGAAGTGACCAACCTCACCTGGCTACAACCTCCTTTCAGGTAGTTGTAGACAGCAATGAGGTCTGCCCTGAGCCTCCTCTTCTGCAGGCTGCACACCCTCAGCTCCCTCAGCCTCTCCTCACAGGGTTGTGCTCCAGGCCTCTCACCAGCCTTGTTGCCTTTCTCTGGACATGTTCCAGTATCTCAACATCTCTCTTGAATTAAGGGACCCAGAACTGGACACAGCACTCAAGGTGTGGTTTGACTAGTGCTGACCACAGGGGCAGAATAACTTCCCTTGTCCTCCTGGCCACACTATTCCTGATACAAACCAGCATGCCATTGGCTCTCTTGGCAACCTGGGCACACTGCTGGCTCATGTTCAGCTACTATCTACTGGTACCCCCAGGTCCCTCTCTGCCTGGTTGCTCTCCAGCCATTCTGTCCCCAGCCTGTAGCACTGCTTGGGGTTGTTGTGGCCAAAGTGTAGAACCCTGTACTTAGTCCTGCTAAATCTCATCCCATTGGTCACTGCCTACCCATCCAGCCTGGCAATGTCCCTCTGCTGAGCCCTCCTACCCTCCCACAGATCCACACCTGCTCCTAACTCAGTGTCACCTGCAAACTTACTGATGATAGACTCAATCTCCTCGTCCAGATCATCAGTAAAGACACTGAACAGCATTAGGCCCAGCACTGATTCCGGGGGCACACCACCAGTGACAGTTACCAACTGGATGTGGTGCCATTCACCACCATTCTCTGGGCCCAGCCCTCCGGTCAGTTCTTGACCCATTTCAGAGTGAATCTGTCCAAGCCAGGAGTTGTCAGCTTTGCCAGGAGCTTGTTGTGGCAGACAGTGTCAAAGGCTTTGCAGAAGTCCGGGGAGACTACATCCACAGTCTGCCCTGCATTCACCATGTAAGAAAGAAAAATAATGAGTTGTGTAGAGAGTGAACAGTATTGAAATCCAGGAGTCAGAGGATGCCTCTTCCATGAGAAAGAAGCAGGAGTTAAGATAAGTGGCCCAGATGATCCAGGAAAAAACAAGACCAAAGAAGAAGCCCATTCAAAACAAAGCTGTACATCGTTCGCATTATGTTAATGCTCTGTCCGTACTGTGGTATAAAAGCAGCTCTGGCTGTAATAAAGTAGGATTCTGCATGCCCCCATGGAGTCTGTCCATGCTTCTCTGCAAGGAAGTTGTTTCATTTTGTGGTTGCTTTTCATTTTTTTTTTTCCCTCAGGGAGTACTTCAATGTCTACGTGGAAGATACTTTGTGAGTATTTGTATTGTTCCTGTCACTATGGCACACAAATTCCACAGAGGAAGCTAATTCCAAGAGACTGATACTTCTCTGTGTTAGTGAGGAGCTATGCCTGCCTTTGGCACAGCTGCACAACATCATCAAATCTGCTTCAATGCTGGGACAAATATTATTAGAAAAGGCATCACACAGGACATCACTATTTTTTTCTATCAGTCACTTCTGTGACAGAAAGAATGCATATCATGTTTCTACACATCAAGTCTGGAGAAGAAAAGGTTGAGGGGAGACCACATTGGTCTCCACAACTCCCTGAAAGGAAGCTGGAGTGAGTTGGGGTTGGTCTCTTCTCCCTAGTGTCAGGTGATAGAAGGAGAGGAAATTACCGGAAATTGTGCCAGAGGAGGTTTAGGTTGGTCATTAGGAAACATTTCATTGCTGCATGAGTGGTCAGAGACTGGAACACACTGTCCAGGGAGGTGGTTTAGTCACCATACTTGGAGATGTTCAAGAAATGTGTGGACATGGCACTCTGCCACATGGTTTAATGTCCATGGTGGTCTTAGGTTGAAGGTTGGAGCTGAAGATCTTGGAGATCTTTTCCAAATGAAACGGTTCTATAATTCTGTGATAAATATAAATATATCTTTTACCTTCACCACTGGAATGAGAACATCACCCCTAAACCCAAAATTAAATTGTGATTGAAAGAAAAAAAAAAATCCTTTATGGGGCTATTGGAAAGGGAGAGGACAGAGAGGAAAATACATGCACCTCTTGATTCTGGATCCCTGGCCAAGTATGAAGCAGTCAGTTGAATGGAGTCATTTTCTAAAGTTCCATCAGCTTTGCAGAAGCAGCATCACACTGCTCAATGGCATTTTGTTTCCATTACATGCATTTATGTGACATGGCAACTTAATACCACACACAGTCACTGAAAATAGGTAAATAAATTGATCTCCTCAGGGAAGCAAACATTTCTTACATATAAGGAAAAGCCTTTGGGAAACTTCTGACACCAGGCTATTTTTAATAACAATAAAGTAACATATGGCAATATTACCTGCACTCTACAACCTGAAATGTGCCCAGAAGTAAGATGAAAACCATGGAGCAATAAACAACCTAAAAGCAATCCAAGCGGTGCTCAGTCAGAGGGTGCTAAATATGGGGGTTCAATTCTACCAGCTAAGGAAAACAGATTGAACCAAGCACTTAAAGAATTAAAATGCCTTTGCCACAATGCACCAGCAAATCCTTCAAATGGTTTCAGAGCAATCATTTTTATGCAGCCTTTTCAAAGCTTTCTTAAACATTTCTCCTTAAACACATCCAATATGTTAGCTTCAGCTAAAACTTGCTCCTCACATAACTTCTGCTATAAGGAAGCAACAAAGGTCAATCACGAGTACATCAGATTCTTCTAATAAATAAATAAAATTTTTAAAAGGGGAGAAAAAAAGAGAGAAAAATGTCAGCTAATGTCATCTGGAATTCAGGGATAGGTTAGTTCTGGAACTAATTACCATTGCCAAATCCTTCTCCCAGAAAACCAGACCATAGCAGATGACGTTAATACATAGAGACATATATAAACAACACACTTATATGAGGTGCAGTGTAGCCAGGGACTGTTCCTACTTTCTCCTTTTTTCTTCTAACCTCTGAAGCCTCTTCAACAAATCTGCTCAGAAACAGCCTGAGAATCCAGAGAAGGGGTTTGTTAGTGCTTCTAGAAAAGCAGTAAGTATGTTAAAAGATTATGTATGCAACAGCCCTCAAGCCAGAGATCATCCACAGGAAATGGGGGAAATTATTATTAAAAGAATTTGTGGAAAGGAATAATGGCTTACAAATGTCCAGTGATGTTCAAAGCACCCTGAGAAACTGTTGGTCTTTTTCACAGAATAAGCTCAGAGGTTTAGCCTTAACTGAGGTTTCATGAGGTTATTTATCCCCATTGATAGTTTGGAAAAAGTGCTCACTTTATCAAAACAGTTTTATTCACAGACCTCTCCCTCAGGTTACCCAGCCTAATTGGGAGCCAGGAACTATACAAGCAGGTCAGCCATCCCTTCAACACCATCATGACCTTTACCAATCAGCAATCTCAAATAAGGAAAACTTTTCTATTGTGTGGGATGACACTTTGCAGAAGCCTATTTTTCCACTTGCACCTTAGTGTCACAGATGCTCACACTTGGCAGGATCTGTCCTTGTTGTCAGCACACCCTGGAATTCCCCATTACAGACAAGGATCATATTTAGAGGGTTCTACCTTATAGAGAAAGAAAACCTCTTAAAAGAAAGGGTTATGAAGCAGGACTCCTCTCTTGTGCTATCTTAAATCATTCCTCCTCCACTACTTCAATAGCAAGAATTTTCAACAGGCCAATGGATATCGTAAGGCTTAGCATTCCGTTCTGTACTTCTTGTCAAGGAACAAGAACCATACAGCAATTCCCATTTAGTTGAAATCAAATACGTAATTAGCAATCAAAAGAGACATTGAGTTTCCAGACAAGACATGACTGGAGACTGCTTCTGTGAGCTACGTTTTCAACCTTGCATAAAGCAGCCTGTACAATTGATTTACGATGAATATGTGAGGGAGGAAGAACAGAAGAAAAAAGGAAAGAAAGAAATTTCTTTTTTCCACCCACAAACTTCTCCCTTCTCCATAGCATTTTGCTACAACTAAAGCAGCATGTCCACAGGACAAACTGTATCTAATAGCCACCAGGTTGGGTAGCATCTTGAGCAACAGGGAAGGTGCAGAAAGTGTCCCTGCCCATGGCAAAGGCAATTGGAAGTAGATGATCTTTAACCCAAACCGTTCTGTGATTCTACGAAAAGTAAGTTTCACATGAGCTACTCTCTAATCTTTCTTGCAGTAGCAGTAACACCTAATTAGTTCAATGGTTCTGGGTTTCAATACACAACATTACTTTTAGGGAATATAACTACTCAGCTCTGGTTGGAACTAACAGAAACAACCTGTTTGAAAAACTTGAGTTGACCAGTGTCCTAGGAGATAGAATTGCAGAGGTAATATGCATAAAAAAAGTCAAACCAAGTGCACAAAATAAACTGGTCCTGTATTTTCAAAAGGTTTCTACTTTTTTTTCAACTCCACCACAACTCATACAAGGAGAAATTCATCTCCAGGTCAGGGAGTAGTTTTTCGTGCTAGCACAACTCAGACCAGTGAGGATATTTGGATTCACAGATTCTGCATTAGCCCAGAAATTCTGAAATCTGATTATCCTTTCGCTCTGATATCAAAGGATCTATGACAAGTGTACAGTCTTGTGACCTGGATAGTGGTCCCTTTTCAGTATCACAGTATCACAAGGTTGGAAGAGACCTCAAAGCTCATCAAGTCCAACCCTATACCACAGACCTCAAGACCAGACCATGGTACCAATTGCCATGTCCAAACCCACCTTGAACACCTCCAGGGACGGTGACTCCACCACCTCCCTGGGCAGCCCATTCCAGTAGCCAATGACTCTCTCAGTGAAGAACTTTCTCCTCACCTCCAGCCTAAACTTCATAGATTCTATAATTCTATGTAACTCTGCTTTTCTCAGCCAGGTGAGGAACATTGTTGTTCTGTGGATGACACAGTAAGATGTAGTCTAATTTGCTGCAACTCTATTAAGCCACATAGGAATTATCTACAGTTCCTGCAACTGCTGCAGGTATTTAGCAGAAATGTTCTCAGTCCTTTCACCGCCTGCCTGACTCCAAGCAATTTTCAGGACTTGATCACATTCCTTGCTAAGACTTTATAGCTAGGAGATGTTCTGCAGTTGTACTGCCAGATCCAGTCCCTTTTCCAAGCATCACCACGGGACACACTGACATAAGCCTTTCCTGTCAGCTGCCCTGTGGAGTAAGCTCTTGCCCCTCGTGACTTCAGCCACTAAGCTGCAGTAGCTTGAACTGCACATTCTGATGCAAACAACTGGGCTGCTGCATGGCAGGTGACTTAACCTGGATCACCTTCAACACTTTGAGGGCTCAAGGAGCCTCAGTCAAAAAAAAAAAAAAAATAGCATAATGACAAGAGCAAGTCAAAATCTGAGGGACAATTTCAAATGTAGCCATGAAAGGATGGGAAACTGCTGATTTGGTATGAGAAAGGACACCTGTCCTTAATAACCAGGGAACTTTTCTCCCTGCTTTCTTCACACAAAATCAATCCTTCAAGGTTCCTAAGTTGTAACTTTGAAAGAACAGAAGTGCCTTTAATCAGCAATGGGGCATTTATACTCTGCTCCTGAATATGAACATCCATTACAGATAAAAATAAAAATTAATGCTAGGGACTATAATATTTTATTTTCCACAGCCCCACCATACACCTAAGAATCCAAAGAGATCTTCTGAGCAGGGAAAATTTATTACCCATACTAAATCACTTTACTATAGAAATATAAAATTATATCTGCTCTAATTAAAATGTTGAGACCCTTACACCAAGCTAATCACTAAATATATCATTAAACCTGGAAAACTGCATTTACTTCTGTAAAATTCCCCAATATCTTCTGAGGTGAGAACTTAGTACAAATCAATTCCTCATATTTTAGTAAAAGCTCTTACCTCAGCTATCGCTATTCTGAAACTGTTGAATTCGGAACCTGCTGAAGCAAAGAATCAAATCTATTGGCACTTAGCAGGGCCTCTGGCTATATGCACTCCCTGGGAGGAGAAAGGTAAAACAAGTTTCATCTCATTAGCAAGTACAAAATGCTTCAAACTTAATTTCATGATCAGAAAATAATTTTTTTCTCCTTAAAAACTGGCATAGGGAAGATTCATTTGGATGTGTGGACGATATGTCAAGGGAAGGAAATGATGTACAGAAAAAGCCGCAAGAGATTGCACTGCTGCTGACTTTCTTCTTCAAGATTGGATGCTTTGAGTGTAGCAGAAGTAAATTATATTTCACTAACTGACAATTATTTTTTCCCCCTGCATTTCATAAAATTAGAAAGATTGAGATGACAACCACAGCACACAAAAAACTCCCAGTATTTTTTTTTTTTTTTCTGATTAACCAGCTCATAGTTTTTCCTGAGTAAAGAGAGAGAGAGCTCTCTTTTTGGATAACCTTTGTATGTCTCGTGCAGCACTTCTACACATCACTTGCCCCCAGTGGGATCCAAGCACTACTGAAAGAAGCAGCAAGGTGCTTTCATGTCTTGTTGCCTGACAGATGCCAGTGATGTGTCCTGCTTTTGTCAGAGCCCAGCACTGCTCCTCATAGAATCACAGAACTGTTTTGGTTGGAAAAGACCTCTAAGAGCATTGAGTCCAACCTTCATTCTAACACCGTATGGCCATTAAACCATGTGCACACATTTGTTAAACACCTTCAGGGACAGCAATGCCACCACCTTCCTGGGAAGCCTGTTCCAATCCCTGACCATTCTTGCAGGAAAGAAATTTTTGAAGTGTTGGAGTGGGTCCAGAGAAGGATCACAAAGATGCTCAGAGCGCTGGTGCAGCTCTGCTCTGAGGACAGGCTGAGAGAGTTGGGGCTCTGCAGCCTGGAAAAGAGAAAGCTTTGAGGAGACCTTAGAGTAGCTTTTCAGTATCTGAAGGGGGCCTACAGGAAGGCTGGGGAGGGACTATTGACAAGGTCATGCAATGACAGGACAAGGGGCAATGGGTTTAAATTGGCAGAGGAGAGATTTAGACTGGATGTTAGGAGGAAGTTGTTTGCAGTGAGGGTGGTGAGACACTGGCACAGGTTGCCAAGGGAGGTTGTGGCTGCTCCCTGCCTGGAGGTGTTCAAGGCCAGGTTGGAGGAGGCCTTGAGTGACCTGTTCTAGTGGGAGGTGTCCCTGCCTATGGCAGGGGTTTGGAACTAGATGATCTTTGAGGTCCCTTCCAACCTTCCCATTCTATGATTCTATGATTCTAAACCTTCCCTAGTGCAACTTGAGACCATTTCCTCTCATTCCATCATCTGATACTAGAGAGAAGTGACCAACCCTCACCTCACTGCAACCTTCTTTCAGGGAGAAAGCAATGAGGTCTCCCTTCAGCCTCCTCTTCTCCAGACAAATCAATGCTCTCAAGGATCTTATTTCACTCCATTAGAAGCCCAGAAAATAACAGGAAAGTGACTACAGCTTAATGTGAAGTAAGTCCCAGTATTTCCTAGCCAAGAGGGAAAGATTTACTTAGTGTATGTGAAATATATTCTAGGATCAAACCTCTCCAGCCCTCAAAAGCTATGATACCCTGTTCAAACATGGAATTATTTTCTAACTGCTGTTTATTTAATTATACATTTTTATTGCTTTATGATCTTCTTTCTGAACCTTAATGGTTTGTGTTTGCAAGCTTTATCTCTTTTGAAAGATTAGAAATTCAGTTTTGTAGACAATTAAAATGCTATACAGTAGTTTTGGTGTTACTGTCGTGTACATGCACAGCTTTGAAATGCTGCTAACAAGAATGATCCAATGTTTAATTTAAATACATGCCAATTGGAGAAGAAAAAAATGCTGTCTGAAGCTCCTAACTCACTGTTAGACTACACACACTGAGACAACTTTTTGCAAGTGAATCCAATATTTAAATTATTAAACACTTTAACAACACAAAATAATTCTGAGACTGCTTGAGAGAATCCCATGACAAGCTGAAGCAAAACTCTCTTATAGTTTCCTGCAGAAATGCCAGCTCCTAGTAAACCAGTTTGTTATGCTGGAAATAGCCACAGGAAAGCAGGTACTCAAAATTGAGATGTACTTTGGGATGTAAAGACTTATGACTGGGAAGAGACATCAAAATTGCAGGAAAAAGCAAGGAGGTGGCAAAACTGCTCAGGTGAGCAGGTAAGTTTGTGGTCAAGAAGGCCAACGCCATCGTGGCCTGCATCAGGAATAGTGTGGCCAGCAGGAGCATGGAGGTCATTCTCCCCCTGCACTCTGCACTGCTTAGGTCACACCTTGAGTACTGTGTCCAGTTCTGGGCCCCTCAATTGAAGAAGGACATTGAGGTGCTTGAGCATGTCCAGAGAAGGGCAACGAGGCTGGTGAGAGGTCTTGAGCACAAGCCTTGTGAAGAGAGGCTGAGGGAGCTGGGATTGTTTAGCCTGGAGCAGTGGAGGCTCAGGGGAGACCTTCTTGCTGTCTACAACTACCTGAAGGGTGGTTGTAGCCAGGAGGAGGTTGCTTTCTTCTCTCAGGCAACCAGCACCAGAACAAGAGGACACAGTCTCAAGTTGTGCCAGGGCAAGTTTAGGCTGGAGGTGAGGAGAAAGTTCTTCACTGAGAGAGTCATTGGCTGCTGGAATGGGCTGCCCAGGGAGGTGGTGGAGTCACCGTCCCTGGAGGTGTTCAAGGTGGGTTTGGACATGGCAATTGGTACCATGGTCTGGTCTTGAGGTCTGTGGTATTGGGTTGGACTTGATGATCTTTGAGGTCTCTTCCAACCTTGGTGATACTGTGATACCGCCAGGTACAGCAGCTAGGGTAGCACTCAGAGATGCCACTGCTCTATTGCCTGGATGCAGGAAGGAAAGACATTTTCACCGATGAGAAGATAAATTTTGAGTGAACTAATAAGTCTGGATAGGGAGTTAGGTTTAGGAAAAAAAAAATTCCTGAAAAGAGTGGTTGGGCATTGGAACAAACTGCCCAGAGAGGTGATGGAGTCACTGATCCTGGAGGTGTTCAAGAAGCATGTGATATGTCACTTTGGGACATGGTTTAGTGGCTATGGTGGGCTTAGGTTATTGGGTGGACTTGAAGATCTTAAAAGGCCTTTCTAACCGGAACAATTGCATGGTTCTGTATATAAGAAGTTAGGATCCAATGTTACTGCTTATTTAGGATGTACAGTTAAATCCACACCATAGAGAGTTGCTGGAAGAAGGTCTGAATTTGCTGCAGTTGACCCTGAGGCCAATAGAGCTGTAAAAGCATTCTTTGAGTTCAATCTGCCTGAACCTCCTGCAGCTGCAGGTTATCCTGTGGGCAGCAGAAATGCTTGCGTGAGCAGGCTGGAATCACACAGCTCTGCATGATCAGTCAGAGGTGTGCTCAGCCAGGACCACAAACCATTCCTCAAAATTACAGCATTGTAAATTCAGTTCAATAAGCTTCACAACTGGCACCTGTGTGTCACTCTCTGCCCTTCTTTCAAAGAATGGTATTTTTGACTGGGATACAAGGAAGCCACGTGGGACAACAGCTTTTAGGCTTCAATAATCTTCTGTTGACTGGAGCAGCTCAAGCTAATCACCTATGCATGTCTGATGCACCCAAACAAAATGCTGTTTTCTCTGCTGAAACGAAGTATGGCATGCTCACTGAGTGTGTGAGTGAAACAATATAGCCTCTGTTGAAAAAAAAAAAAAAAAGCCTCTAAGGAAATTATGGAAGTGAAGAAAAATCCCAAGGACTTGCCTGAGACCAACAAAAATCTAGGGCATCATTTACACATTGCCCAAAGCCATTCAATCTCAGGGCTGGGTTCTCTCTAAAGCAGTGTGCTTCTGCTGGTGTTTCCATTGCTGCAGGTCTCTGTGGATGATACATTTGTTTTGCTGCTGCTGCTGCTGTTTGTGACATTGACTTCACAGTGAGGTTCTGCTGAATAAAGTGCCATGATTTACCTCTTCAGAGACGTAAATATTGAAAGCACTACCCGCTGAAAATTAATATAGTCTCTGAGAAGCAGAAAGTTATTCTCCTACCTGCATCTCTGCCTAATATGTGCATGGCATCAGTCAATTTATGGTAACTGAAGACCTTTATCATGGAACAGTGAATTAGTTGGGGCAATTAATGAGGCAGGAATGATAAAATATGTAGCCAAAAAAACTTTGCCCACAAACTATATACAAACCAGTTAAATATGGGTTCTAATTTGGTTGGGAAAGTCTTCACAAGGATGCTTACAGGCAATTTAGTAATTTAGGAGAATCAGAAAACTGGAAAAGGTTTAGCCACAAAATGGAAAAGGTTTAGTCACAAAGTGCCGCATCCAGTCTTCTCTTGAACACGTTCAGGGACGTGACTCCTCCACCTCCCTGGGCAGCCTATTCCAATGTCAATCACTCTGTCAACAACTTCCTCCTAACATCCAGTCTAGACCTCCCCTGGCACAACTTGACACTGTGTCCCCATCTTCTGTTGCTGGTTGCCTGGGAGAAGAGACCAACCCCACCTGGTTACAACCTCCTTTCAGGTAGTTGTAGACAGCAATGAGGTCTGCCCTGAGCCTCCTCTTCTGCAGGCTCCACACCCCCAGCTCCCTCAGCCTCTCCTCACAGGGCTGTGCTCCAGGCCCCTCCCCAGCCTTGCTGCCCTTCTCTGGACACCTTCCAGTACCTCAACATCTCTCTTGAATTGAGGGGCTCAGAACTAGAGTTCAGTTCAAGCCCTGGTACACAAAAAGTTCCTCAAACCAGCATATCAAAACAAGAGCTTCTTATTTTTTTTCTCTCATATAAAGTAATTTGGCAATGCACAGATTGGTTTTGCAGACGAGGCAGACTTGCAGCACAGTAAGGAATACACGTGTAAGACACACTGCCTGCAGCCAGCACTGCATTTGGCAACACAAATCTTTACTCACAGCAGTACCTCTTTGCTTTTTCTGGGAATTTTTATTTTCCCTCATCCACAGACAATGGAATACTTCTGTACTAATAAATTTGGTGAAGGATTTCGTGCTCATCTGTATATGCATTTGTGCTTGATGAAAACCACTTTCTTTTAAGCAGTATATTGACAAAGATAGCCTGGTGTTTGTATTTACACTCCACACAATCTATCATTTATGGTAGCACACAGACTTATCAGCAATTTGATATAAGTTTTATAGCTAGAGTTTTGAGAAAACAGTGCCTGGTTATTCCCAAAAGGCTTCTCTGGGACCTAACAGCTGTAGATTGCAGGTTTGCTATTGGCTACACAGGTACAGCTGCAATGCACAGATCATACAATCATAGAATGGCTTAGGTTGGCAGGGACCTCAAAGCTCATCCAGTTCAAACCCCCTGCCATAGGCAGGGACACCTCCCACTAGAACAGGTCACTCAAGGCCTCCTCCAACCTGGCCTTCAACACCTCCAGGGAGGGAGCAGCCACAACCTCCCTGGGCAACCTGTGCCAGTGTCTCACCACCCTCACTGTAAAGAACTTCCTCCTAACATCCAGTCTGTATCTCCCCTCTGCCAGTTTAAACCCACTGCCCCTTGTCCTGTCATTGCAAGAACCCTGTAAATAGTCCCTCCCCAGATGTCAGAGTAACAGATGCCTGATGACAGCACAAGGGGCAGTGGGTGGAAACTGAGGCATAGGAAGTTTAATTTAAACATGAACAGGACACTGGAACAGGTTGCCCAGGGGGGTTGTGGAGCCTCCCTCTCTGGAGATATTCCAAACCCACATGGATGCATTCCTGTGTGATCTGGTATAGTCGATCCTGCTCTGGCAGGGGGATTGGACTGGATGAGCTTTTGAGATCCTTTCCGGTCCCTGACATTCTGTGAGTCTGTGATTTTGTGATTCTGTGATGTGTGAAAGCATTAGGTATAACTCACAAAATGTACTGAGCTATTGAAAATGCAAATATTAGATAAGTTTACAATTTTGCCTTCTACAGAAGTAGTATCAGAATGGTACATCCTCATGGAAACTTTCCTTAAAATCAAAACCCACACATTTCTGATCAAATGCACATCACAGAGTGCAAACGACCATGACTACAGGTTGCAGTTCAATGTTTCTAAATCAAGTCTTGTTATGTTTCACCTTTTCTTGTTCCAAAACATTCCAAATACTAGATAACATTGCATTTGGATTTGAAAAATCTCTGCTGACAACATTCCCCACACCTGTGTGCCACTGATCACAGTCACTGTGATTTTTAATGAGGGCATGAATCATAGAATCATAGGACTGTTTCAGTTGGAAAAGACCTCTAAGAGCATCAAGTCCAGTTGACAACCTAACATCACCATGACCATTAAACCATGCCCCGAAGTGCCATGTCCACGTTTCTTGAACTTCTCCAGAGACAGTGACTCCACCACCTCTCCGGGCAGCCTGTTCCAATGCCTAACAATTATTTCAAGAAAGAAATTGTTCTTAATATCCAGCCTAAACCTGACACAATTTCAGGCCATTTCCTCTCCTTCTATCACCTGATTTAGACTAGATGTCAGGAGGAAGTTCTTTACAGTGAGGGTGGTGAGGGACTGGAACAGTTTGCCCAGGGAGGTTGTGGCTGCTCCCTCCCTGGAGGTGTTCAAGGTCAGGTTGGAGGAGGCCTTGAGTAACCTGTACTAGTGGGAGGTGTCCCTGCCTATGGCAGAGGTTTGGAACTAGATGATCCTTATTATTCTACATGATTCTATGGTACTAGGGAGAAGAGACCAACTCTCACCTCACTCCAGCCTCCTTTCAGGAAGTTGTAGACAGCAATGAATCTCCCCTCAGCCTGCTCTTCTCCAGATTAAAACAACGCCAGGTCCCTCAGCCACCTCCTCACTAGACCTGTTCTCCAGATCTTTCACCAGCATCATTGCCCTTCTCTGGACATGCTCCAGTACCTCAATGCCCTTCTTGTAATAAGATGCCCAAAAGTGAACTCAGTATTTGATGTGTGGCCTCACCAGTGCCCAGTAGAGGGGCATGATCACTTCCCTGGTCCTTGTGGGACACACTATTCCTGATCCATACCAGGTTGATGTTGATCCTCTTGGCCACCTGAGCACACTGCTGGCTCACGTTCAGCCTGCTGTCAACCAGCACCCTCAGGTCCTTTTCTGCTGGGCAATTTTCCAACCAACATGCCCCAAGCCTGTAGCATTTGGGAAGAGGAATAATTGGAAGGAAACCCAGCTGAGTAAAGAAGCTAATGAACTGCCTTTTTTTTTTT
>VWZE01002665.1:108546-124210 GCA_013396675.1 Eubucco bourcierii | reverse complement strand
AAACCCCGGGGGAGAAAGAAATGTATTATCTTCTTTTTTTTTTTTTTTTTTTTTTTTTTAGCACTGATGCAGTTCAGCTTTTTTTTTAATGTACTAGTGGCAGTGACAGCACTGGGTTCTGCTGCCACTGCACCCTAAGGGAGGGTGCTTTTAAATGCTCTGCATTCCCAGCACCAGAGGGGCAATGAGGGCTGATCCGTGAGTGTTTGAGTGTCATACCCCCAGACATGGCTCTTGGCATCACTGTGACCATGACATTGCTGTAAAGATCCTATGCCCTTCAGTGTGGAAGCCAAAGAAAATGAGGGCACTTCAATTACTGATCAGTTTATAAGTACACTCTTAGCGTACTTACCGGGTTCAGCCTCCTGCTGCTGGCCACTGCCTCTTTTAAAAATCTCGTTTCTGACTTTGGCAGTAAAGTGTCTGCTGGAGAAAAGGGTGCTTATATCAAAGGCTGCTGTGGTCATTAGCTGTTACAACCAGGTCATTCCCCTGGTGCAGCACTGCCTCTTACAGAGGAACACATTATGCACAAACCTCACTTCACCTGTTAATCAGTGATCTTTGGGTAGCACTAAAACAGTTAAAAGCATGTAGTTGGTTTTCCCTCCAGTGCTCGCTCTTACTGTGACTCAGGGCTTATCTTTTTGGCCAGACAGATCATTAATTTTCCCAGGTGTTTATTATTCACATGAAATGTCCTATAATTCTGGTAGCAAGTGTTTGATATCAGTGCCTTCACCAGTGTGAAATCAGTGAGATGACCAAAGACCTTGATATTAGCCTGATGTTATTACTCAATATGACATCTCTATGCCCTGGTCCCCTGAGCATAGTAGAAGTAGTTTTATAGTCAATTTTGTTGCTAAATAAATCAAGCCATAATCCCTTGCCCTTCCAAAATCCACTTTTTTGGTTGGTTTTTTCCCTTTTTTCTTACCCTGAGGTAGTCTAGGCACCATAAGATACTATATGACTAACTACTCAACTTCAGACTTCCAAAGCAGATGATGAATTGCTGTAGTTTATTAGACAACTCAACTGTCTACATGTGCCAAACCACATAAAACCTGAAGATCTTCTGCTTAGACTGTCTGCAGTTTGTGAGGGTGTGCTCTTTTCCTAAAGACCTTGCTTTTAATGCTAAAAGCCCTGCCTGACAGTTTTATCTGTTAACTAAGGTGTAAATCTTCAGAGAAGTGACAGGTGGCCACACGTCATATTAAATTGGTAGTAAATCTATTTCCCTGGCACACTCAGTAAGCTTTGTTAGATGTGTACACCTCCAGAGGAGCAGGAATAATGGCACGGCAATGTAGACATCATCTTTATACCATAGAGTACTTTTTCTTTCTGCCTTTATCACATATTATCTTAAGTACATCTTCCTCTGCTTCACCCATGAGGTGTCAGCCTCTGAGAGCTGTCGCTTCAAATAGCTTAGTTTGCAGTTACAGCTTGATTTCTCACATTATTCCCAGCATAACTGGGATTCATCTTTCTTATCAATACATAAAAGGTGACCACCAGGAGGATGGTGACTCTGTTTTTACAAGGAGTCACATGGAAACTGCATGCTAGGAGGAAGATCACATTCTGTGCTTCTGTGCTCCACATCCTTCCTGGAGGTGTTCAAGGCCAGGTTGGAGGAGGCCTTGAGTGACCTGTACCAGTGGGAGGTTTCCCTGCCTATGGCAGGGGGTTGGAACTACATGATCTTTGAGGTCCCTTCCAACCTTACCATTCTATGATTCTATGAAAAGACAAGGGGTAATGGCTACAAGTTGCTACTGGGGAGATTGAACTCCAAAATAAAAGTGTTCCTCATGAGAACAGTTAGACACTGGAATCATCTCCATGGGGAAGTAGTGGATTCCCCTATATTGGACAGTTTCCAGGTTCAGCTTGACAGAGTCCTCTCTGTCTCATTTCAACTACACAATCACCTACAAAGGTTGGACCAGATGATCCTTGAGGTCCTTTCAGCCTGGCATCTTTGACTCTTAGAATCTTACTTTTGTCTTCTAATGATTTCATATACGTCTCTTGTGCCATCCAGCACATTAATGCTTTGTTTCCTTCTCCCTCTTCTATTTACATCAGCTATGAAATGCCTTTTCACTTGGAGGCACAGTTCCAATGGCAGTAAATGAAAGTATCTGAATAAGTCTGGAACATAATTTGGAGTAAAACTCTGCTAATGTTATTCTTCATCTATTTTGTGATGCTTTTAAATGGAGCCACACTTCAAGGAGGCTTTTGGTCTGCATGGAATATGAAGATTGAGGACTTGATTTATGGAAGTGACTCACCCATTTAACAGATTTCTCTCCCAGAGGACAGCACTTGCCATGCATTTAGGAAAGACATTTTTTAAACATTGTATGGGAACAATTTAAGTTCCACAGTCACAGAATCATAGCATCATGGAATCAACCAGGTTGGAAGAGACCTCCAAGCTCATTCAGTCCAACCAAGCACCCAGCCCTAGCCAATCAACCAGACCATGGCACTAAGTGCCCCATCCAGGCTTTGCTTCAACACCTCCAGGGACAGTGACTCTACCACCTCCCTGGGCAGCCCATTCCAATGCCAATCACTCTCTCTGTCAAGAACTTCCTCCTAATATCCAGTCTATATCATTCAATGCTTAGGATTTGTGAGGGATAACAGCATTTTGCTCCCAATGGAGCCTAGATACCTTTCTTTCTCCTCAGGGAACTGGTCTGTGCTCATTTCTGACAGCCTCATTGCACAGCAGCCTTATGTTGCAAGGTCCTGACCATTCCTGGACTATGAGAAGTTTCACCTGCCACATACACATGAATTATGTGGGTCCTAAGGCTGATAGTAAAGAGAAAGGATAAAGAGGAACAAGGAAATGCAAAGGAAACACCTGAAGAGGTTTAACTGTGAAGGACATAGAACTGTTGGAGAGAGTCCAGAGGAGGGCCACAAACATGATCCAAGGGTTGGAGCACCTCTGCTTAGGGATAGACTGAGGGAGCTGGGGTTGTTCAGCCTGAAGAAGAGAAGACTCTGGGAAGGACCTTAAAGCTGCCTTCCTACACCTGAAGGGAGCCTACAGGAAGGTTGGAGAGGGACTATTCATAAGGATGTCTACTGACAGGACAAGGTAGAATGGTTTGAAACTGAGGGAGAGTAGGGTTAGACTGGATCTTAGGAAGAAGTTCTTCAATGTGAGGATGGTGAGACTATAGAATAGGTTGCCCAGAGAGGCTGTGGATGCCCCCTCCCTGGGGATGTTTAAGGCCGCCTTGGATGAGGCCTTGAGTCAAGTTGAGACAAGTCTCTGCCCACGGCAGGGAGGTGGGAGTAGATGATCTCTAAGGTCCCTTCCAACCTAAACCCTTATTTGATTGTGTGATTCTGTGATTGTGCTGCAAATGCTCTGATTTGCAAGGAAGTTGATTTGAACGCACAGAAAAGGGTTGGGCCCTTCTCCACTACACAGCCCAGCAGACTTTGCCTTGAAGTCTGAGACTCTCCATGCACTGCTGCTGGGGAGACACATACACAGGAGCAAAGGACACCAGATAGTGAGGCGTCAATTTGTATGAGTGCTTCCAGCTTAGGAAGATGAAGAAGATAATGCAGTAGGGCAAACTGGAGATGCATGCTGCAGAGAGCTGCACCTGCTCCAAGGAATGCTGCTCTAGTACAGGCAAGCAGCCAGGCTCAGACCTGCTTTCCCACTTGGCTACAGCTGCACCTCTCCTGTAAACCTTCACTGTAAGTGCAACTGCTTAAATTGCAATTCCACCCCTCAGACAGCTTTTCTATTTCTAAGAGAATACTGCAAAAACCAAATGGCAATAACACAGCTGAGACAGAAGTAGCATTGGGCTTGTCTTCAAATGCAACTTTTGAAAACAAGGCTACTAAATGAAAGAAATATGCAAATCAAGCCTTATCTCTTCACCCATATGCTTACAATGCATACACTCATTTGCCTTAGTACTATCTACAAATGTCCTCCAGTAAAGCTCTAAGCTGGTGCCACACAATTAAGCTCACATCTGTTAAGTTTCATAAACTCTTTGTCCTTGATAACATCACCCTTTTAACACTGTGCTTTTATTTAACCAGTTTTAAGCCCATAAACAAACCCATCTGCCACTTAATTACCATCAGTCACTACAAATACCCTCTTTGCCTTGTGAGAAGATCAAGACAGACATCCAAACTTTCTCTAGCCACACTGTCTGACCACACAGATAGGAGTCACACAGACTAAGAGTCCTTTTAGCCTTCTCTTTGAGCCCTCCAATATCCTCCTAGCAGAAAAGCTACAACTCCATAGAGGTACCACAGCTGAAAGCAATTCAACCCAACTAATACTGTGATGGTACTGGCAGGACCTGAAGAGAACAGTTTCTTGCTGTCCAGTCAACAGTATGCAGACCACAATTTTTAATCTCCCATGGGCAACACTTGACGAGGTAGGAAAAGGCAAGGGCCTAAATTAAAAATAGCTGCAGCATGGAAAAATGTGACATTGTGTCATAAACTGAGAATGAGGAGACAACTAATGCTGATCAGAAACTGGTATTTGGTAATTGACAGAACTAACTTCTGCATATAGTCTAAAAACCAATCAACCATCTCTGAAGATACAAGGTAGGTAGGACAAGGTAGGAAAAAGAAAGGGCCTAAATTAAAATGAGCTGCAGCATGGAAAAATGTGACATTGTGTGATAAGCTGAGAATGAGAAGACAACTGATGCTGATCAGAAACTGGTATTTGTTAATTGACAGAACTGACTTCTGCATGCAGTCTAAAAATCGACCATCTCTGAAGACACAGTTGAAAGCAGAGTCTAACTGGTTGTTTTCAATTCTTGTATCTTGTAGCAGAGATTTAAGAGGATGAAAGTTATGTCATAATATTAAGGACAAACTGATTCCTGTCATAGCTACTTGAGTGCACTGTGGAACAGTTTTCTTCACAGAACTTGCTGTCTGTGAAGAGTGGTTTTGTGAAAGCAATCTAAATATTGTTGTCCTTGGTTTATTACGTAGCTTTGTATCAATACTAGCACACAGGGGTCTTAATAGAGGACTCTGCAGCTTTTGACTCAAGTGTTATGAAACACACACTTTCATGTACCTCAGGCTTCTGTTAATGAGCCAGCTCAAATGTCCTTTCTACAATAAATTTCTTAGCAGTTGGGTTCCTCCCTTCAGTAACAGTCCATCATGAGACTGAAAGCTGCCTGTTTATTTCCCTTCTCTTCCAAAATAAAGTATCGAACACATCTTAGCTACATTTATATATTTATATCACAGAATCACAGACATTTATAGAAGTTGGAAGGGACCTCCAGAAATCATTGAGTCCAACCTCTCTACCATTCACTCCAGAAAAGGAAGAAGACAATAGGATTTTGGCCTAAGCATTTTCCATCAACATTCTCTAATGGAAAGTTCACACAGGGAGGACACAAAGTGAGGACACGGATATAGAATCATAGAATGGTAAGGTTGGAAGGGACCTCAAGGATCATCTAGTTCCAACCCCCTGCCATAGGCAGGGACAACTCCCACTAGAACAGGTCACTCAAGGCCTCCTCCAACCTGGCCTTCAACACCTCCAGGGAGGGAGCAGCCACAACCTCCTTGGGCAACTGTGCCAATGTCTCACCACCCTCACTGCAAACAACTTCTTCCTAGCATTTAGTTTCAATCTCCCCTCTGCCAGTTCAAACCCATTGCCCCTTGTCCTGTCATTGCAAGACCTTGTCAATAGTCTCTCCTCAGCCTTTCTGTAGGCCCCCTTCAGATACTGGAAGGCTACTCCAAGGTCTCCTGGAAGCCTTCCCTTCTCCAGGCTGGAAAGCCCCAACTCTTGTAGCCTGTCCTCAGAGCAGAGCTGCTGCAGCCCTCTGAGCATCTTCATGGCCTCCTCTGGACCCACTCTAACAGTTTCATGTCCTTCCTGTGCTGGTGGCTCCAGAACTGTACACAGTTATGTATAACACAGGGAAATGTCTCTACCTGACCAGCTCTTACACAGTACATCAGTGATAGCTAGATCCTGAGAGGAGGTAAAAGCTAGACAGCTGGAAGTTTGCTTTCCTTTTACCATGTTTTCAGTGTACATAGAGACACACATAGACACGTGTGTGTATATATATATATATATACACACACACACACACATATATATATACATATCTATATATAAAATCATAGAATGTCAGGCTGGAAGAGACTCCAAGGGTGATCTGGTTCAACCTTTCTAGGTAGTATTCTAGTCAAAACAAAATGGCCCAGCACCCTGTCATGCTGAGTCTTAAAACTGTCCAATGAAGGCAACCCACTGCTTCCCTGTGGAGATTATTCCAATGGAAAAAAAAATAGTTAAACACATTCCACAACTTTTACAAACTTCAGACATTTGAAATTACAATTCAGCAAAGCAGGCACAACCCACTGCTGGCAGATGTGCTGCCACAAGCAGCAAAATTCAGTAATACAAATCCTCCTCTAATCTTTAATAATTTTGATAGTAGTTATTATCCAACTAAGCACTCAGTGTCCCCAGAGGAGGCAGCTGGTATGTCTGACCTGCAAAGACAGCTCTCAGCTGCCCATTTGGGTTTTAATTGCAGACAGTCAAAAAGAAAAAGACAAGGTAACTCCCACAACTGAGGAGAACAAGCTGAATGGGTGTTTTATAACTACTACCTTCAAGGGACAGTCACTCTTAAGAAGTAATTTTCACCTCTCCCAAGAAGTATGTGATTAATGGCGACAAAATCATAAAGAAGGAGTCTAAAGGTATTAGCTAATCTGAGCTCTATCATACCACATAGGTAGAATTCACAAACCCTATGAAGCAGTTTGACCAAATACCCTCTTCCACTAGGTGAACAGTTGTCACTGCTCATGGAAATAATGCATGAATAAGACAGACAATGCAACACAGACTCAATAATTTCCTTTGAAAGAGAATCAACTTTGTATTGGAGGGTCTGAAATCCTATGAACCCCCCAAATGACTTTATGAAACAGTACTTTATTAAATGTAGTCTTTACATATGCCATTTGAAGTTTTATAATGTGAAACTCTGATAACATCCCAGGGTAATCTACACTATAACAGAGCTTTGAGTAGTTTTATTCCTTCCTGAATGCACATTTTTTTTCCTTACATCACATGAAAAAGAATCTGAAAGCCTGTATTTTAAAAGTCAAAATAAATCTAAAGCAACATTATCTCACACATGTTGACTTGCAAAAATGATTACTCAGGAGAGACTGACTGGTGAGCAAAATAATGTAACCCTGGAATCCCAGATGTGAGTAAAGGTTAGGGCCACAGAATGAGCAAACTTACATAACCTCCTTGTGTGAGAATCCCTGGAAGGTTAAAAACTAGTAAAAAAATAGTGAATAAAGATTACACCAAAGAGCACATAGCAGATACAGAATAGAAAACTATAGTGAGAATAACTCTGCAAGGGAAAATTTCCCTTTACATCTTCTTAGAGCAGTTAACACATGGAGGACAACAGAAAATCCTTCTCCAACTTAACTGGGCTGCAGTTAAACAGCAGAAGGAGGAATAAAATCTCCATTATAAGTGTAGAGTCAAGCAGTACAGATAAGTAAAGAAAAATCAATGCCTTGCTGTGTAGACCTAATTGGAGTCTCTAGTTATCCCAAATAACTGACACATTTGACTTCTCCCAGCAGGAGAATACACGTCAATAACAGCATTTTAGCCTGCTAAAAACTACAATCATCAAAAGAAGATGGAAAAACTGGAAAAAAATGCAACAAAGGAGAAGCAAAAGTATTCAGAGGTTTGTAGATTCAGGCATCAAAGAAAAGATTAGGACCTGGCTCCTGGCAAGTGGGGAAAAAAAAAAGGAAAAGAAGCAGAAATGCTACTGACGTGAATCAAATAGTGAAGGAAAAAGGGCAGAGTAATATGAACCATGGAATCATTTAGGTTGGAGAAGACCTTCGAGATCATCAAGTCCAACCATGCTTTTAGAACAACTGACTGAAGAACAAGAGGTTGTATGGGAGGGTACAGAAATGAACTAACCTGCAAGCAATTAGGTATTTTTGTCTGAACGGTTGGGTTAAAAAGAGCCTCAAAAAGAGGGCACTGGTGGGAAGCATTATATAAACTGTACTGTGTGCAGTTCTGGAGCCCTCAGCACAGGAAGGACATGGAACTGTTGGAGCAGGGCCAGAGGAGGTCATGAAGATGCTCAGAGGGTTGCAGCAGCTCTGCTCTGAGGACAGGCTACAAGAGTTGGGGCTCTGCAGCCTGGAGAAGAGAAGGCTCCCAGGAGACCTTAGAGTAGCCTTCCAGTATCTGACGGGGGCTACAGAAAGGTTGAGGAGGGACTATTGACAAGGTCTTGCAATGACAGGACAAGGGGCAATGGGTTTGAACTGGCAGAGGGCAGATTGAGACTGGATGTTAGGAGGAAGTTCTTTCCAGTGACGGTGGTGAGACACTGGCACAGGTTGCCTGGGGAGGTTGTGGTTGCTCCCTTCCTGGAGGTGTTGAAGGCCAGGTTGGAGGAGGCCTTGAGTGACCTGTACTAGTGGGAGGTGTCCCTGCCTATGGCAGGGGGTTGGAACTAGATGATCCTTGAGGTCCCTTCCAACCTTACCATTCTATGATTCTATGATAAAAGATAGAGACAATTTTTGTAGCAGGGTCTGTTGTGAAAGGACAAGAAGAGGTAGTGGCTTTTAACTAAAAGAGGAAGATTTAGACTATAGAGAAAGGAGAATTTTAATATATTGAAGGTGTTGAGACACTGAACCAGGTTGCCCAGATAGATGGTAGAAGCCCCATCCCTGGAACCATGCCAGGGCAGGTTGGATGGGTCTCAGAGTGACCTGCTCTACTTGCATATGCCCCTTCTCGTTGTTGGGGGGATGTTGAATTAGATAACCTTTAAAAGTCAACCTAAAGCATTGTGTGATTGTACTAAAAGAAGGAAGCCATGCCCAGCTTGTGAAAGGCAGCACAGTAGATAAAAATGCTGTCCTGAGGAAAGTCAGACATCCTGTGACAATGCATATCTATGGCATGCACTAAGCTTGCAGTGCTCTTCTTTCATTGCAGCCAAAATAAAGTGGTTCAGTATGTACACAAGATATCAGGTAGGCCACTTCTCTATTCTCTGTGATATTTGTAGAAAGGGAAAAAGCAACCTATGATTCCATTTCCTTAGAACAGAATACACATGAAGCCTGTGAACTGTTATCAATAAACTATGTGAAGATCTCGCTCTTCTCCAGTGGCTCAATACCTGATTTAGATTTGCCTGTCAGACGACACCAATTGAGAAACATATCCAGTGTATTCAATAAAACAAATGTAAGACAAAATTCATCTCTTATCTCTACAGAGATTATGATTTTTCCCCAGTGGGGTAACCTAATTGCCCTGTTTTATCTTGTAATTTCCACTTTTCTAGAACCTGACAGAATGTTTCCAGATTTTTTTCCAGTAACTTCCATGGCAACTGAATTTGGATCTACTTTGTATATTTTTGGAAGTTCTTGGCCCCAGAGAAGGACCACGAGGATGCTCAGAGGGCTGAAGCACCTTTCCTACGAGGACAGACTGAAAGAGTTGGGGCTGTTCAGGCTGGAGAAGAGGAGGCTCCCAGGTGACCTTCTTGTGGCCTTCCAGGATCTGAAGGGGAGCTATGAAAATGCTGGGGATGGAATTTTTAGGCTGACACGTAGTGACAGGACTGGGGGGAATGGAGCAAAGCTGGAGGTTGGGAGAGTCAGCCTGGAGGTGAGGAGGAAGTTCTTCAGCATGAGAGTGGTGAGAGCCTGGCATGGGTTGCCCAGGGAGGTGGTTGAGGTCACATCCCTGGAGACGTTTGAGGCCAGGCTGGATGAGGCTCTGGGCAGCCTGATATAGGGTAGGGTGTCCCTGCCCATGTCAGGGGGTTGAAACTAGATGATCCTTGTGGTCCCTTCCAACCCTGACTGATTCTATGATTCTACGTTCTCTGACTCAAACCACTTCCAAAATAAGTTAAAGCCTACTTGGATCCATGGGAAAGTGTTATTTTATTCTTGTGAGAGTTTAAATCAAAGGAGTTGACACCTTTTAAATCTATTTCCAGTTCAGCATAACAATAACATCATCTTTGCTCCTACTGAGCCTTAGCATTGCACTAATTGGGAATACTGCAATATCAGATCTGATTATCACCCAAGCTAAGGGACACTATCTCCATTCTTCCTGTTATTGTCAGGGTAAAGCACCATACAAGATAAAGTGCCAAGTGCCTGTAAACAGGAACAGTCACTAAATCATCCCAAAGTGGACAGGCAGGGAATAAAGGATTGGAACAGACCTCCCAGGACTCTCTGTGCAGTCCCCTGCCACTGCACACCAGTCATTGATTAAACTCTCTCTATTTATCAAGCTGTATTTCAAAACACAAGGACATTTTCTGTGCCTATGCTCTCCCCACCCGCCCCAGAAAGACTTGTTTGAAAAAAACTCAGCCCTGTGATGACCTGCACATGATTTCTGCACTTCCTGGACTATTTTCTCTATTTTCCAACAACCTCTTTCACCTCTCTTCCCATCACACCATTGCTATCCCTACTCCAGTTAGTTTCCTACTCTCTGATCAATCCTCAACTTCATGACTGCCTTTTTATATTTTATTAAGCATTCCTCGTGTGAGAGCAAAAGTCTTTTTCAAAGTCCACACGTGCTACACTACAGAGAGACACAGTTAATTCTGAGCATGTTGTGCTTTGAGCATTTCCAATTACACTGACCTCTAGCCACTGCTGGCTTCTCCACTGCTACCCTTGCACTCTCCACATATACAGGGCTAAAGTTTGCTTCTTGTTCATTTGCTTTGGAGAGCAACATTTTTCAACCTGAAAATACATTTTTTTTTTAACTGCTAAATCTCCTTTTCAATTCCCCAATAACTTTCTTTACACTAAATAACTTTTGAAGTGTTAGTCCTCACAGATGCCTAGATGCTTCCCTCCCTGTTCCCAGACTGTCAGTTACAAGGAGGTTGTCCTCTCTGACCTAAAGACATTCTTGTCCCCTCACATGCAGCTTGATTTGATCCCTTCAGCATAACTCTGCTTCATCTAGCACCTTCAGTTGCTATGAATATATCTCACACATAAAAGGAAGACACTTCTATATTTAGATGAAAGCAAAACAAAACAAAGGAAGAAACAACATCCTGGAAAAATATTCTTCTTTACATCCAACCTTTCTACTTTGCTCGCTCTAGCAAAG
The DNA here is from genome assembly GCA_013396675.1 of Eubucco bourcierii. NCBI lineage: Eukaryota > Metazoa > Chordata > Aves > Piciformes > Ramphastidae > Eubucco > Eubucco bourcierii. The sequence continues at coordinate 112,911 of VWZE01002665.1, read as the reverse complement.
GAGCTGCAGATATGAGCTACTGGAGTCTGGGATTCGTGAACTGTATTTTTGGAGAGGCAGAAGAAAAAAGGAACCACATCAGTAGCAACTCATACAGAAGACACAAACACAATGGATAAACACAGCAAATAAAAGAAGATAAAGAGCAATAATTAATATCAGAAATTTTAGAAACCCCAATGACAATCAGAATATGATTTCTTAGAGAAAATAAGTGAAGAGTGTAGAATTAAACCTTAGTAAAGTTAACTGACCAGGAAGAAAGGTACCCAGCTCCCACACACAGTGGAGATGGACAGTGAAAAAACAAGTTCATTACAAGGAATCCAAAGCCCTCCAAGGAAACAGATCTGGTAACTGAAATGGGTGGGAGTCAAAATGAAATTCCATGATTAAATAGCACAGGCAGCTCAAACGCTATTCAATACCTGGCATCTGGTGTGTGCCCATAGGTGGGAAAGACTCAGCTTCACTGACAGAAACTCACTTTTCACAGGAACTGCTCATACACCATATGCTGCCATGTGCTGATGCCAACCTTGGGAGTACACACACTATTCTCCTCTGCAATCAAAAGGAAATGTTCTGGATATAATCATCAGGTAAAAGTATAGTATATCACATCCTGGATGTGGAAATGATTCAGGAACTGAAAATAAACTAAAAATAAGAGGGGTAGATGACAGGCCATGGCAGCAAATGAAGGAACTTCACTACTGACTTAGGAAACTGTGAAAGGAGGAGTGCAAACAGTTCTGTATCACAGTATCACCAAGGTTGGAAGAGGCCTCAAAGATCAAGTCCAACCCATTACCACAGACCTCAAGACCAGACCATGGCACCAAGTGCCACATCCAAACGCGCCTTGAACACCTCCAGGGACAGTGACTCCACCACCTCCCTGGGCAGCCCATTCCAGCAGCCAATGACTCTCTCAGTCAAGAACTTTCTCCTCACCTCCAGCCTAAACTTCCCCTGGCACAGCTTGAGACTGTGTCCTCTTGTTCTGGTGCTGCTTGCCTGAGAGAAGAAAGCAACCTCCTCCTGGCTACAACCATCCTTCAGGTAGTTGTAGACAGCAAGAAGGTCTCCCCTGAGCCTCCACTGCTCCAGGCTAAACAATCCCAGCTCCCTCAGGCTCTCTTCATAGGGCTTGTGCTTGAGGCCTCTCCCCAGCCTCGTTGCCCTTCTCTGGACACGCTCAAGCACCTCAATGTCCTTCTTAAATTGAGGGGCCCAGAACTGGACTTCTACCACTCTGGTGGTAAAAGACAGGGTTCGTCCATCAAATGAAACTGTTAGCTGGATACATATGCAGATAGCCACCAAAATCACTGGAGTCTAATTTTTCATGGAATTGCAGAATGGTTTGGGATGGAAAGCACCTTCAAGATCATCTAGTTCCAATCTTGTTGCCATGGGAAAGAGCATCTTCCACTAGTCCAGGTTGTTCAAGGCCCTGTCCAACCTAGACTTGAATGCTTCCAGGGAGGGGGCATCCACAGCCTCCCTAGGCAACCTGATTCAGTGTCTTACCATTCTCACTGTAAAGAACTTCTTCATAATCTCCAGTCTAGATCTAAACTCCTCAAGCTTGAAGTCATTGCCTCTCATCCTATTACTACAAGCCCTTTTAAATTGTCCTTCCCCAGTTTTCTTGTACTGAAAGTCTCCCAGAGCCTTTTCTTCACCAAACTGAAGAGCCCCAACTCTTACAGCCTGTCCCCATAGAGCACCCTCTGATTATCTGCATGGCGTCCTCTGGACTCAACAGTTCAGTGTCCTTTCTTTATAGTGCTACTATCAACAACTGCAACCAGTTTTGGTTTTTTTTAACCCAGTTATACAAAGGGATATTTGCAAAGGGCCTGTTTTCTGAAGGTTTTCTGAAAGGTTTCTGAAGGTTTCCTTGGAGAAACGCACTGGATTTCTAAATGAGTGCACTGCTCCCTAAGTCATGCTTATCTGAAAAGCCAATCATTTGCACTTAGAGTACCCAGCCTTTCCATTTATAGCTCTTGTTCTTAAGTGAGAGGTCTGCAAACAATAGCAGTGATAAGGTTATAAAAAGACAGCCAACGATTAAGCCATTTCAGACATCTGGAACAACAGCTGCCTAGCCACATTTTCACAGCAGGTTGCATTTGGAGACCTTACTTATGTTTTGCTGTATACAACACAAGCTTAGTCATGCAGTTCTAATCACTTAAATGGGACTCAAATTTCCTTCCATCATGCTAAGCATTGCCTTATTACCTGCAGATCACACATCTCCTATATCTTTCACTTTGCACCAGGCTAACAAATCTCCTCTTCCATGTTATGCATACAAATAGCCACTCTTGGGATCCTCCTCTGAAGTAGTCCCTGCACTCCCAACCTGAAATGTAAGTTACAGCATGATTTAACTCTACCTATGACTCTTCTTGTCTTTGCTTCTAGTGGTCACATATCTCTCATTTCCAACACAGTTGCCTCAATGCTGTAGAACACACAAACAGATTCAACAAGCTAAGCAAAACGTTCAGGGGAGGGCCACGAGGATGATCAAAGGGCTGCAGCATCTCTGCTATGAAGACAGGTTGAAAGGATTTGGGCTGTTCAGCCTCAAGAAGAGAAGGCTCCAGGGAGACCTTACAGCAGCATTTCAATATCTTAAGGACACCTGCAGAAAGACTGCAGAGGGGCTGCTTAGAAGGGCTCAAAGTGACAGGAGGAGGAGCAATGGTTAGAAACTGGAGCAGGGCAGATTTAGGTTGGACATCAAGAGGAAGTTCTTTACAATGAAAGTAGTGAAATACTGAAATAGGTTGTCCAGAGAGGCCTCAACCCTGGAGACATTCAAGACCAGACTTGATGTGACCTTGGACAGCCTACCGTAGTTGAAGGGGGCTCTGTTGAATGCAGTGGGGCTGGACAAGATGCCCTTTAAGGGTCCCTTTGAACTCGACGCAGTCTGTGAATCTGTCAGGTTTTACTCCAGCTTTGTCCAAAAAATCAAGTGTCAGTACCACTGCAGGACTGTCAGCTTTGCTGTTTTTCACCTACTAAGAAAGAAGTCATGAAGGCCACCTTCTTCAAAATTGAGCACAAGTGACATTTGACAAAAAGCTGTCAAAACATTATTAGTAGTATTATTACTATGTGACACCTAGAAGATCTCACATTATTTAAAAATACAAAACAAAACAAATTAACAAAACAAACCCAACCCCAAAAACCATAGAGAGGAGGCTAAAACAGAAAGCCTGACCAGTCAATAAAGGAAGAAGCAGTTAGTACCAGAGATGCCAGTAGCAGCTCTAGCAGAGCACTTTCTGAACCACCCCACCACAAGAAATCACATAAGGCAAAGGTTCTTCCATTTTTCTCTGCCATTTTCCTCCTCTTTGGGAATTCAAGACCAATCCAATCCTAAGTAATATTATTTTCTGAAAAAAACTAAGAACTATAAGAGGAGAGAAAATTGACATATGTACATCCCCATCCATCCACACAACAACTTCCAGAATATCCCAGTTCCTGAAGAAGATGTAAAGTTTCATTTCATTTGTGACAGCATGGACTGTGGGACCCATCCCTCCTGTAGCTTTTCAGAGCCTTAAGCGCTGACATTTTCTTTGAGTAATAACAACAACAAAAATTTATTTATTTCAAACCTCCTGCTAGGCAAACAGAGAGAATAAAAGCAACGGCTCATGAAATATTAGGATGAAAAGAATCTTTTATCAAGAGCTGGGTGGCTTGCTGATAAAACCGTCTCATGCAACCTAAATCCTAAAATGGTTTCTCAGTCCTGCCAACAGTGAGAACCTCTTCTGCTCTCCACATGTCTGGGAGCCACCCAAGTAGAAAGAAGTAATGTATACTGACTACAAAGGAATAATAATGAGAGCAGCAAAGGCCAGAATCTCACCAGTAACCGTAGGTGGCAATCACAGGGGACCAGGAGACACATTTAATACACCAGATCTGGAAGGGTACAACACACAAGGTTCCCTCACCGTTTTCTATGCACTGTCAGGGTGGACCCAGGGCAACAGCAGAGGAGTCTTGTGCAACTTGTCTGTAGCACACCAAATTCAGGTTGATACAGACATGTTACGAGAGTACAGAAAATAAAAACCAACACAGATTTTTAAATTTGATTGTTAATATCCGAAGATTAAAGCACTCACAGAACCTCAGCCTGGTAGGAGTTGGAAAGGATCTCTGAAGATCAGGTGTATATAATATTTATAGAATCATAGAATGGTAAGGTTGGAAGGGACCTCAAGGATCATCTAGTTCCAACACCCTGCCATAGGCAGGGACACCTCCCACTAGTACAGGTCACTCAAGACCTCCTCCAACCTGGCCTTCAAC
>VWZE01002665.1:86139-102551 GCA_013396675.1 Eubucco bourcierii | reverse complement strand
CCAGACAATCTAGCCCAGGGCACAGAGGAATGCATCCAGACAGGCCTTGAAAGTCTCCAGAGAAAGAGAGTCCACAGCCTCTCTGGGGAGCCTGTTCCAGTGCTGTGACCCTTCCAGTAAATAAGTTCCCCCTCGTGTTGAGCTGGAAACTCCTGTGCTGCAGCTTCCATTCATTGCTCCTTGTCCTATCCCAGGGAGCAAGTGAGCAGAACCTGTCCCTCCCCTCCTAAGCCCCTGGTCCTCAAATATTTATAAACATTCATTAAATCCCCTCTCAATCTTCTCCAGACTAAAAAGCCCCAGGTCCCTCAGCCTCTCCTCATCAGGCAGTTCTTTCAGTCCCCTCATCATCCTTGTAGCCCTCCACTGGACTTTCTCCAGCAGATCCCTGTCCCTCTGAATTCCAACTCCACCGCTGTGAGTAGCGCAGACATTCCCTCCAGGCTGCCTTTGTTCATAAGTGCAGAAAGCTATTTTTTTTTTTAGTAAACCCTTTTTCAAATTTTCTGATTTCTCTGAATTACTAAATTCCCTGGAAGCATCCTTGTGAAAGATTTTCCCAACTGAATTTCTGAACCCCATCTAATTAATTTTATATAAAGTTGTCGGTGGGGCTTTCTGGAAATAAAATATCTGCAGATTTTATAATTCTTGCCTTGTGAATTCCCATAACCGAGTCACACACCTATACAGCCTGTGATGGCAGAGCATCAAGCAACTGGGCTAAAGAGAGAGTTGGACAAGCAGTCTGTCACTCTGCAGAAGACCTTGCCCTTCTCTGCTGATTCACAGGCTGCCTGTGCACATCCTGATTCAAATCCTACTCAGTGATGATGGGGACATGCTCTAAGAGTTCAGTCCAGAGAAAAGAATGATATGGGGAGATACTGTAGTAGCCTTCTGGGACATGCAGGAGGCTACAGGAGAGATGGGAAGAAGCTTTTTACAGAGGCTTGCAATGACAGGAGAAGGGGCAATGGCTTTGAGTTGGGGAGATTTAAACAGGAGATTAGGAATAAATTATTTAGTGAATTTATCAGAAGAAATTCTTTGAAAGGGGTGATGAGACACTGAAACAGGTTACCAGAGATGTTTTAGATGCTCCTTCTCTGGAGCTATGCAAGGGTAGATTAGACAGGGTCTTGAGGAATCTGGTCTAGTGGAAGGCATCCCTATGACTCTATAATGAATGATCCATCTGGTCTATGCCACAAATAATATCAACAAGTGAAAATGAAGCATACTACGGTGAGGAGGCCTTTATCGTCATGTAGCCCCAGCAGTGCTCTCAACACACCTGCCCATTCCCAGATAAGGAGACAACAGTACCCTCAACCCACCAAGCGTAAAGTCTTTGATTAGCATAACTTTCACAGCCCCAAAGTAGCTTCTGCTATGCTGTTCTTCCTTCAGCGAAAAAGGAGAGTATTTTCTCCTTCACTTGTGCTGTCCCTTTTCTGATCCTGTGAGGATATCACTCTACTAGTAGATTTTCATTTCCTGAGCCCAGGTCAAGGACTACTGAGACAAATGCGTCTTACAAAAGGGGTTACTCTATCTGCGGTTGCTAAAAGGTCAGGCACACAAAGCACACATTTCATTAGCATTTGAAAGGGTTGACTTGAAACACTAATAGTACTGCCTTAAACAAAATGCTGCATTTCTGTAATCCCAAGAACCAGCACTGGAAGAATTCAGCAGAAGTTATGTGTTTCCACACTGGTGTAGCTTGTGCTTTTGACAGCACACCAATGGAACTGGCACTGATACTTGCCTCTAGGACTGGTCAGGCTCTGATCCCACAGTAATGGCCATGCATGGGTACTGCCACAGCACAGCTGAGACCTGGACCAAAAGGTAAACATTTAAACCAGCTCCAGTTCAAGCTCCTGCTGTGACCAACCCAAGCCACAATCATCATCACAGAGCAGCTGCCCTAAGAAGCACAGCGCTCTGATTCCACTGCTATCTATCAACAGCATGGATATGATATAGTAGAGAGTTTGGAGGCTGAACTGGCTTCAAATTCAGCACTGTGGAGACAAGGAGAAAGGGCAGACGTTTATTATTAGTGCTGGCAACCTGGAAAGATGATGTTTTCCTCTACTGGCACCCTCAGCCTCCCCATCATGTAAAGGAGAGCCACAGGCTGGGACAAACGTTATGAATGGAAGTTGTGCCATCAGGGTCTGTTTCCCCTCCCCCCACCACCCTTAACCAACTAAATTAGGGTGGCCTTGTATGTGTGCAGCTCCTGTCCCCAAGGACAGCATGATCATAAGCTTTACATTTGCACAGGTAGCAGCTTTTTCTGGCCACAAATACAGGAAGCAGAAGTCAGTTTGCTGCCAAATTAATAATACAGTACCGATGCAGCGTGTCAAAACAAACAGACAAAGCAACCAAAACCACAGACCCAATTAAAAATGAAGCAGAATACTTCCAAACCCCATGGATCTCATCCAAGCAGTGTGAGGAAACTACTAGATATATGCAAGAAGTAAAAAAAATTAAATTAATTTGAGCATCATTAAGCACACTTGAATTCAACTTTATTACCACAGTGCCTTGAACACAGAATAATTTATTTACCATTTGCATTACTGTCAATACTTCTGCTTGTCTTTTCTTTATGCAGTACTTTATTCTGCTAGTCAATTAGCAACTTCTTGGTGTATAGCAACACAGCTTATTAAAAGATTTTGTATTAAGGTTTTGTGGGGTTTTTTGTGTCATGTGAAGAAAGGCTGAGAGAATTGGGTTTGTTCAGACTTGGGAAGTCCTAGAGGAGACCTCATTCCCCTGTACCAGCACATAAAGGGTGGCTAGAAGGCGGATGCAAACTGCTTTTCTACAAGGAGCCCCATGAAAAAGACAAGGGGTGATAGGAACAAGTTACTGCTGAGGAGATTCCAACTGGACTCCAGAATAAAATGTTTCCCTATGAGAATAGTTACATATTGGAATAATTTCCCATGAGAAGTAGTGGATTCCTCTACACTGGTCAGTTTTAAGATTCAGTTTGATAGGTGCTGGGCCATCTCATTTCAACTCTACTGCTGTCTAGCTAGATTGGACCAGATGATCCTTTGGGTCTCTGCCAACCTGCGATCTCTGCCAACCTGCCAGTCTGGGATTCTCTACTATAATAGTTTGTATTTTACAGTAACAGCACACATACACACACATACAAGAGAATAAGGAAAGAAAAAAAGAAAAAAAACAACCCTAAAATCCTCACAGACATAAAAATCATCAAGGTTCACAAGGTGAGAGTAAGAAAGGGCAACTCTACTGGTAGTCAGTCCTAATGGGGGTCAGTGCTGAGAGAGGACCAACTCTAGCGCTTGATCTCTTCCCTGGGTCCAGTTGCACTGCTCCACAGCCATGGTTACAAAGTCAATACAAAGTCAAGTGGGATATCATCAGGCTGTTGACATTCCATGACAGCAAGGGAACCCCAAGGGAAGAATGCAGCTCACATGGTGAAAGGAAAATTACAATTAATACATGAGGGGTTTTTTTGGTTGTTTTTTTTTTTTTTTCTTGATGCTTCTGCAATTCTGTCTTTCAAAACTCTTCATGATGTCAAACCAGAAGATACTTCAAACACCCTTCACTGCCTTTTGGAAAGTAATTAGACTGATGTCTTCTGAGAGGAAGATATTGTGATGGGTTGTTAAATGTACAGTTCCACAATAGTCAGTAGCCTACGGTGTCATTCAGATCTGCCCCATTCAGCATGAATTATTTTCTATGCTTTAAATAAAAAAAAAATCAAACCAAAACCAAAAAACCAATGGTGTGGCCTTTCCAGAACATTAGGAAATTGGATTTCTGTAAATGTCCTTAATTGTTAGCATTTCTGTATTCCCTTAGTGTTTCAGTATCCCCTCACAGTTCAGCTGTGTTTGTCAGACCTGTTCACACAAATGAGGCTGGTAAAGTCTATGGTTATTTGTTGTAGGCACACAGCTCTGGTATAGCAACCACTTAAACGTTGTACTGGGAGGGGAAAAGAAACCAGAAATCAGAAAAACACACAGGAGAAAAAAAAATAATAACAAAAACAATAATAATAATTTTTAAAAAATAAGAATAAAGATAAAAACAAAAGTAAAAATAAAAGCCAGTCCCAAAAAGTACAGGTCATTATCACAGTGAAATCAGTGAAAATACTCTCAGGATGATTAAAATGACATCCATGCCAGGTGTTTTTCCACAGTTCATGTCAGTCAACACTCCTCTAGAAACATTGAGAGGTGATGACCCTGATTGTGATATACTCAGGGGATATCAGGGAATCATAATTTACTTCTGTAACATAGGCAGTTTGGAAGAAAATACAGGACTGTGGAGGATTCTGCTGAGGCTAGGAGAACAAATGGGGTATGAGAATTCAAGCCATGCACTGACAGCTCAAAACAATATCCTCCAGTCAACTACATCTTGTTTTCAAGAACAAACAACAGGTTGCCCAGGGAGGTTGTGGATGCTCCCTCTCTGGAGGTGTTCAAGGCCAGATTGGATGAGGCCTTGAGTAACCTGTACTAGTGGGAGGTGTCCCTGCCTATGGCAGGGGGTTGGAACTAGATGATCCTTGAGGTCCCTTCCAACCTTACCATTCTATGATTCTATGATTCAGGCAGAGAGAAAGATCTGAGAGTGTCACTTCCAGTTGGATACATACAGGACAAAAAAAATGTTCTGCTCAGGATGAGACATTTCCAGTTCAGAAAGAATCACAAAATGGCAGGGGTTTGGAAGGGACCTCTGGAGATCAAGTCCAACCCCCCTGCCAAGGGAGGTTCATCCAGAGAAGGTCACACGGAAATACGTCCAGGCAGGATTTAAATATCTCCAGAGATGGAGACCCCTCTCGGGACAGCCTCTTCTAGTGCTCCATCACCCTTAAAGAAGCTACTCCTCATGTTTAGATGTAATTTCTCACATTCAAATTTGTGGCCATTACTCCTTGTCCTCTCACTGGTCAGCATTGAAAACAGACTGGTCTCACCCTCCTGACACCAACCCTTTAAATATTGAGTAACAAGACACCCCACTCCCCAGGTTTCTCTTTTCCAGGCTAAATAGTTCAAATTCTCTCACTCTTTCCTCATCAGAGATATGTTCCAGTCCCCTCAGCATCTTTGTAGCCTTTTGCTGTATCCTCTCCAAAAAGTCCTTTCTTGAACTGGGGAGCACAGAACTGGACACAGTACTCCAGATGTGGCCTCACCAGGGCAGAGTAGAGGGGCAAGAGAACCTCCCTTGACCTGCTTGCTGCACTCTTCCTGATGCACTCCAGGATGCCATTTGCCTTCTTGGGCACATTGCTGGCTCATGATCATCCTTTAGTCCACCAGGACTCCCAGGTCCTTCCCTCTATCCAACAGATCAGTCCCCTCCAACCTGTACCAAGCTTACTAGACAGATTCCTTAAGGATAGCTCTGGGGCAGCAGCAAGCCTTCAGAGCAGATCTGTCACCTTCCCAGTGAAAAAGGAGGCTGAAAGAAAGAGATCTCCTGTCTCAAGTCAATCACATGTTCTCAAATGTTCTCTTGAAGCCCAAGGGTGTCCTGAGCAACAACCAAGCACTAGAAGATTAGACTTAGCTTTTGTGAGTGACTCTTGTTGGAAAGATTTTAATTATTTGTATTGTAAACACTTCAAATAGCCAGGTCTGAAATCACAGACACTTCACAGTGATGGAGAGAGTAAATGAAGGTTGGCTCACCTGCAGTGGAGAAAACCTGTTGCAGATCTGCATCCCTCTTTCGCAGAAAGGACAAAGGAGGGAAGCAATTTGAAGAGACAAGGATACAAATATCACTGAATTGTATGTGACACTTGTCAAGGCTCAGTCAAATCTCTTTTCACTTGTGCATATAAAATCCATAACCAACAAACTAAAACCAGAGAAATTCTCATAACCTCAGAATGAAAAACTCAGTGTTGTCTCATTCTTGATCATCCCTGACATTCACAAATGCTGCCTCTTTGAGATCACGTCAACAGTTCCTTTAGCCTATCCTCTTCCTAAAGTTCATTTTAACATTTAATAGCAGTTTTATGAATCTGAAAATTTTATCTGGTCTAGCAGGAAGACATTTTGAACTAGAAATTGCAAGCACACTTTGGGGGAGAATTTCAGATGTGCATAATGAGTTTAATTTTGTGAAGCAAATCTTATTTATTTCCCCCCTCAGGAAAATGTAATTTAGCACAACTCTTCTTTACCCAGGATATTAACACATTCATATGTATGGAGACAGTCATTAATTTTCTGCATTGGGTGCCAGCAGATCCCACACTCATCCCTGACAAAAGTGGGAGTGAATTGAACAGCTTTCAGTTGGAGCAGAGCAGACCCCAGTCATTAATACCTAATGCTACCTGACTTTCTCTAGTTTGAAATGGATGTGCTGCTGTGGATCACAGAAGGAAAATTCATAACTCAACACCTCCTTCACAGTCCAGCTCTGCCATGGCAGGTGCTTTCACCCAGCATCACCATGAATCAAGTTTCCTGAGCAAGGCTTTTGCTTCCTGACCGGGATCTGCCATTGGGTAGACGTAGCAAAGGGAGTGGGATTCATGGGAATGGAATTGTCATTATATGGCAAGGCAAACAGAAACGTTCACAGTCATGCCTGACTGTGGAAGGGGGAAATTCGCACATACTTGTTTCACAGCCTTTGGATCCTTTCTCTGCCACAGGCAACTCCATATCACATAATGGGTTAGGCTGGGTTGGAGGGAACCTTGAAGATCACCTAGTTCCAAACCCCTTGTCAAGGACACCTCCTATTTGACAAGGTTGCTCAAGACCATATCCAACCTGGTTTTGAACACTTCAAGGGCTGAAACCTCCACAACTGCTCTGGGCAACATATTCCAGTGTCTCAGCACCCTTGTGGGAAAGAATTCCTTCCTAACATCTAGTCTAAGTACAGCAAATTTAAACCAAATTGAAATCTGAATCATCTAACCTAGTGCACCTGCAATTTAACAGTCATTTTCAACTTGTAACCAACCCTTACTACTTTTGGAAGAAGTCTGTTTTTATTTTAAAATACTCAATTTTTGAGAATAAAAAAAAAAAACAAAACCCAAAACCAAACCCACAAACTAATAATGACCAAAAAAAAAAAACAACCCAAAAAAACCCAACCAAAAAAAAAAAAACACCAAAACAAAAAACCCACCAAAAAACACCCCAAACCCAAAAACCAAACAAACAAAAAAAAGGAAAATACCTAAACTACATTTTAGAGAAACTTGAACACACAAAGATTCTTACATGTAGAATGTTAAAACAGAGGTAGCCATCCTCAGCAGAATGGTGTTCCAGTAGAAGTGCTAAGCACACTGCAGAAGAGCCCTGGCTTTAACATAGTGTACACAAGAGAGACAAATCAAAGTGTGCCTCCTGTAACACTGCTATATCTTGCCAGGAACACAGAGGATCCATTGGGCTGATAGAGAGATTTGAATGAAAGGAGAAAAGGAGATTGAAAGCAGAGAAGTGTAGATATTGGGTCTCAGCTCTTTCAAAGGAGATCTGTACATTTCATCAGTGCTTTAAGAAGCAGTGCTTGGCTTCCTTGGCAAAGCAAACCCTATCTGTCCCCGCTAGTAAACACACTGCACATTTAAAGCTGAGTTTGTCCAAATGAGGTTTTCAGGAACAAAAGGCTTCAGTAAAAGTTCAGTAGCTTTAGAGGAGTAATATCATTACTCTACATGACCAAAGCATTGTGCGATGTATGAGGGGAGACCTCATAGCAAATTGGAGGGTCAGTCTCCTCTCCCCAGTTATCAGATGACAGAACAAAAGGAAATGGCCTGCAATTGTGCCAGGGGAGGGTTAGGATGGAGATTAGGAAAAACTTCTTTACTGCAGGAGTGGTCAGGCATTGGAATAGGCTGTCCAGGGAGGTGGTGGAGTCACTGTCCATGGAGGTGCTTAAGAAATGTGTGGACATGGCACCTGGGGATATGGTTTGATGGGTGTGATGGTCTTAGGTTGTTGGTTGGACTCAATGGTCTTAGAGGTCTTTTCCAACCAAAACAACTCTAAGATTCTATGATTCGTCCACAAAACCTACTGACTTCACTTGATTCAAATCCCAGGCACCAATACAGAGTGGGCAGTGACTGGCTTAAAAGCACCCCTGAAGAGGCTTGAGGGTGCTGGTGAATGAGCAGGTCAATATGAGCTGCCAGTCTACACTTGTTGCCCTGAAAGCCCACCAAATCCTGGTTGTATCTAGAGAAGTCTGGCCAGTAGGTTGAGAGAGGAAATTCTCCCCCTCTACACTGCTCTCCTGAGACCCCCACCTGGAGTAATCTGTCCAGTTCTGAAGCCCCTATTACAAGAAATATTCTCCAGAAGCAACAGTCTTTTTGATTCTCACAGAATAATTTCTACAATATAAACACTGTGCTAATCATGCATGCATATTTCCTAAACCTCAGCATCTTTCATTTAAAAGCTGTGCTGGTTTGAGGCTAATTGGAATATTCTAATGAAAGAAATTAGATCATTGGTTGTAAAATACTACTAATAACAACAACAATGACAACAACAACAATAACAAAGTTCACACAATTATTTGGTTTGTTGAAAGGGATAAAAAGCTAAAATGCAAATAATTTGTCCCTCTTTGCTCTGGGATGCTTCTCCCTTCACTTCTTTGCTCCAAAATCTTGCACTAAGCTTGGCTAACTAGATAACAAGTAAGCTTTGCTGGTTATTTTGGTTTGTGTCTGGGAAGGAAGAGAGTGGGAAAGAGAGGCTTTGAGCCCCTTCTGGGCTTCTTTTGTTTGTCTGGGAGGGAGTTTGGATTTCTTTATTATTTCTAAATTGTATGTAATTGTAAATAGTTATAAATATATTGTGTATACGCTTGCAAAGTTTGCTTGGCTGTAAATATAGCTTTATCTTGCATCCAAGGCATCTGAGATGGTCTGGTAAATTTCAGTAGTGTGTGTCTAAGTTCCTAATCCACCACAAAAGCTCAAAGTCTGCTATTGCTATTAAATTTTAAAGCTATGACAACCTCATTTCCCCAAGCTGTGGCTGCATTGACACTCACCAGAATAGAGCAGCGTAGCTTCATACTTTATATATTTAAGTAAATCTAATAAGGTTTAAAATCAAGTACCACACAAAGTAGAATACACCACAGAACTCCTCTGTATTTACACATAAAGATGACTTAAGCACAAAGACACACACACCTGTTTGAACACAACCCATCAAGAGAAGCAGCAAGTTGTAAAGAAAGTTGTCACCACTTTGCTTTACTCAGAGGTATGTCCCAAGGTATCATCAGGAAGCAGCTATGAAACACAACTGAAGATTCCTGTGCAAACCAGTGACCCATCTTTACAGTTCATGCCTCTAGGAAACAAATTAATGTCCCAGGTGGCCAAATGGGAAGCCTGCTGCCAGGCTTCCTGCTGCCAGGACACCTTGGGTCCCTGTACCATTGGGACAGTGTGGAGGGTCTACTGTTTGTCAGGACGAGATCTCTGCTGCCTTGGAAATAGTAGAAAGTGACTTCTCTGCAATATTGCAATGAATTTCATTGAAGAAATAATTCAAACCAGTAACTTCCCCTGGTTGTACTGTCTTATGTGCTATTTGGTAAGTCATAGAATCAAGTAGGTTGGAAGACATCTCCAAGATCATCCAGTCCAACCTAGCACCCAGCTGTAGCCAATCAACCAGACCATGGCACTGAGTGCCCCATCCAGGTTTTGCTTCAACACCTCCACAGACTGCAACTCCACCACCTCCCTGGGCAGCCCATTCCAATGCCAATCACTCTCTCTGCCAACAACTTCCTAACATTCAGTCTAGACCTCCCCTGGCACAACTTGACACTGTGTCACCTCTTTCTGTTGCTGGTTGCCGCAGAGAAGAGCCCAACCCCACCTGGCTACAATCTCCTTTCAGGTAGTTGTAGACAGCAATGAGGTCTTGAGGTCTGCCCTGAGCCTCCTCTCCTGCAGGCTGCACACCCCCAGCTCCCTCAGCCTCTCCTCACAGGGCTGTGCTCCAGGCCCCTCACCAGCGTTGCTGCCCTTCTCTGGACACGTTCAGCATCTCAACATCTCTCTTGCATTGAGTCTAGGTGGCTCCAGAAGAATGATGTGCATTTTCACAGAAATGGCAATTTACATTTTGAACTTCGGCATGCTGAGGTTGATCCTGTTCTCATTTGAAGTCAGTTTTACCTCTCCCATTGACTTCAGCAAAAATGGAATTAAATGCTAACGTATTTGCATGTCAAATCTCTTTTCTTGCAGTTCCAGTGCTTTCACCCATGACATCTGCAATTTAACGGTACATTTTCTATGAAAAAGCAATGCTACGTTTCTTTGAAAGGCAGCGGCAATGCAATAACATCGGCCAAAACAGGGGAGATTAACACAGAAAGAAACACCCAAACCATGTTTGTGACACTGAAACTCTACAAGGCTTTCATTTATAATGAGAACATAACCCACACAGCAATTTCTTTCAGCAATTTCAAATAAATAAAAGACTCCAAAGCCTTCTGGAAGAGCGCTGAGAACAGGAGACAGTCAAAGAAGTACACACATGCACATAGAGGAAAATTTAAATGTGCTTCCAGATTTGGATCTGTTGTAAGACCAAAATAAAACACAGACAGAATATTACTATGGCTCAACACGCTGACAACCATCTAATCCAACTTACTGCAGCATCATGCTAGTGTCCCACCACCTGCCTTGGCGGTGGGACACTAGCATGATGCTGCAGGAAAGTGACATTAGTCATCCACTTCATTCACTGATTGTTCAAACGCACACAAACAAGCTGAAAGAAAACAGAAGAGGTTTTCCTTGCTCACAAACAAATCATCGTTCTTTTCTCCCAAACAACAAGTGATAGGACAAGAGGAAACAGGCTCAGGTTGGGTCAGGGGAGGTGTAGGTTGGATAATAGGAAAAAATTCTTCCCCAAAGGGCTCTTAAGCCCCAGAACAGGCTTCCCAGTGCAGTGGTGGACTCCTCATCACTGAAGAGAGTTAAAAACTGTGCGCATGTGGTGCCGAGGGACATGGTGTAGTGGTGACTTGTCAGTGCTTAGTGAATGGGTTGGATTTGATGATCTTAAATATCCTTTCCAATCTAAAAGATTCCATTATTCTACTAGACAAGATTTAACATGTCCACAGTTCCAGTTTCTTTGTCAGTTTGATTAGATTCTTTAATACATACTGTGGAAGCATCCCTTGAAGCATGCCTGAAGACAAATATAAACACCAGATCAAATGAGAGCCATGAGCGCAAAGGGTCATCATCCTAGTCAATACAACAAGGTACGGATGTATAAAGTCCATCCACAGCCTTCCTGTAGCCCCCCTTCATGTACTGTAAGGTCACAAGAAGGTCTTCCCCGAGCCTTTTCTCCAGGCTGAAGAGCCCTGACTCTGCAAGCTGTCCCCCTAGGGGAGGTGCTCCAACCTTTTGATCGTCTTCGTCACTGCCTCGAAGCAAAAACACACAGCACAAAATGTCTCTTGAAGCAATTCTGCTGTTGAACTGAATTCACATGAACCATTTGCAAGATTAAAAATAAAACATGTGCCCTTTCTGGATCACATATTGATTATTTAATTATTTTCCATTTTAAAGGAATGCTAATTTTGGCACAGGGTATTTATAATGGCTGAACACCACAATTAATCTTCTTGAATATCTATATGGCAAAAGTCAATTATTCAGGTGGCAGCTTTAATGTTTAGATTCTCTTTAAACATGATTAACTTCTGAGTTACTCCTTTTCAAAGATGTTTAGAAGCAATCATACAGTCTTATTCACCAAAGCAGTTCTCATTTAAGTATTTCTAGGTTGTGTTTTGCATCACCTCACAGTAATAAATGCACATTGCTGTTTATACACATGAAACGCAGAGATATTTGTGTTATTAGTGCTGAGCTCCAGTATACTTTAAAGCTTCCCCACTCATCAGCATTAGCATTGCTCTTTCATGTTTTTCTCTCACATCCTTGCATTAAGGATGGGGATGTCATGTAGGCAGCTAAGAGATCACTTGGGGTTATTCTGCTCTTTTCTCCAGGATTTGCAGTGTGGCAATGAAACGCGACACAAATTATCTATTTAAAACTTCTTTTCTCAGATCAATTCTTCGTAAATCAAATGACACATAATAGGAAGAGAATTACCTGATTATTATGGATTCGTATTCTCTTATCTAAGCTATTTATGAAGTGTATTGCTCTGATTAACAATACCTTTAATTTCAGTCAATCCATGCTGCTGCGCTTTCCCTACAATGATGATGTTAGAATGTCTCCATACACGGTGTGAGCAAGCTGAAATGAATTATAATTACCACTGCAGACAGAGCAAGCTTCTCGATCCAATCCGCTCGTTCAGCATGACACTGATAGCACAAAGCAGGTGCAAAGTCAGTTTATGCAGCTGGCAAGGGGATGAGCAGATGGCAAGCAAGGCACAACAGGAGCAAAAGGATCCTGCTACAGGTACTGAACTCTACCAGCTGCCAGATCTCTGACAGCTGGTATGTGATACTACCCTGAGATAAAACCTGAAGAATGGGACTTGTGAGACACAGACTCCTGACCAGAGTCAAGTAAAGCAGGCCACTAATAGTTCATTCAAGCATCTCTGCTGAATCCCTCCCCAAGTTCTCATCCTGAAAGCAGCCCAGCTGAGGCAGTGAGGCTGCAACACTCACGTTTATGCTTTAACCACTGCATTATGCAGCACAGACAACAATCTGCCATTCTTTCTCCAAGCTGTCCTACCTTCATGCACACATATATGAATCCAACAGGAATTATGTAGGAGTTTGTGAGAGCCAAATGATTTGATGAAAGAGAAGAAAAATGGTTAAGTAGTGTTGAGAAATAAAGAGGTTTGCTAAAATGTTCACCCTGGGTCTCTTCCAAAATGAAAGGATGGGCTTACAACACAACCCAGTGGAGGAAGATTCACTGCCTGATCATGAAATCACAGAATGATGAAATTATTTTGGTTGGAGAAGTCCTCTAGGATCAAGTCAGTTGGACACCCTAACACCACCATGGCCATTAAACCATGTCCTCAGGTGCCACGTCCACACGTTTCTTGAACACTTCCAGGGACAGTGTGTCCACCACCTGCCTGTCAGTCTCTTCTAAGGCCTGACCACTCTTGCAACAATAATTTTTTTTTCCTAAAATCCAACCTGAACCTCCCCTATCACAATTTCATGCCAGTGTAATGGGTTTCAGGCCACAATGTCCTGGATAAAATTGAGATGTAAAGAGAATACCACACATATTCTCAGTTCCCTGATATTTGGGATCCTGTTCCTCCACTTTTGTCTCACTACTTTAAACGGACAAACACAGAAGCCTGATCCAGATTTGACCCCTGGCAGTATTCTAGCCACAGGAGAAGCCTGTTTGTTATTTAGAAAGAAACAGTATATACATCAAAAACCAGCAGAGTGGATGGACTATTTTGTTTACTATGGCTTAAAATATGTTGTCTTGCAGCAGCTAATTGGCATGTTTTCATTGCAGGGTAAATAGATGTTCAGAAAACTCATAAGTCAGACTACTCTGTTTGTAAGCAACATTTCCATATCAGACTTTTCTTTTTTTTTTTTTTTTTTTTTTTTTTTTTTTTTTTTTAAACTTAAAAATCAAGCTGTTGAAATACCCAAACTACAACTGCATTCATCCATGACCGAGTGAGACACTCTGGATAAAAACTGTTATTGCTGCTTCCAAGACAGGAGCTGTGTAATAGCCAAACACAACATTTCTTAACAATTCAGCCTTGCAGCTGAAAATGAATGGGATTTTTTACTAAGGTAGGAAGTTAGGCCCCTAAATAATTTATCTGAAAGAAATCAATTTCTCTATCTATTTATGAAAATTTGCTTGCAGGATTTATGGCATCATTTATAAGAGCCATAATCCAAGCATTTCCCAAACAAGAGCTACAACAGTTTCCTTAATTCCAATAAATATCAATTAAATGTTGAGTTTTTCCCTTTAAGTTGGGAAAAAACAAAACAACATCCAGTATCTCAACAGTAAAAATATATGTTAATGATGAATATAGACTGTCAAAGTTAACCACTGTGATGGGACTAGGAAGGAAAGAACAGGGCACTTTCAGAAATCATAGAATCATTTGCACTGGGAAAGACCTCTAAGGTCATTGAGTCCAACCATTACCCCAATATTACCATGATCACTGATCCACATCTACAAATGCCATGGCCACACATGTCTTGAACACCTCCAGGGATGGTGACTCCACCACCTCCCTGTGCAGCCCCTTCCAATGCTTGATCACTCTTACAGCAAAGAAATTTTTCCTCAGCTCCAACCTAACCCTCCTCAGCATAATTTCAGGCCATTTCCTCTCATCCTATCTCCCGACACTAGGGAAAAGAGACCATGCCCCACCTTATTCCAACCTCCTTTCAAGGAGTTGTAAAGAGCAATGAGATCTTCCCTCAGCCTCCTCCAGACTACAAAATCCCATTTTCCTCAGTCACTCCTCATAAGGCTTGCTCTCCAGACCCTTTCACCAGCTTAGCTGCCCTTGATTTATGAGTTCCCACATCAGGCAGCAAAAGATTGTAACAGAAAAGGCTCATTTTCTCTAAGGCTGGGCTGCAGAAGGAGCAAAAGTAGAATCACAGAATCATAGAGTCAAGCAGGTTGGAAGAGACCTCCAAGATCATCCAGTCCAACCTAGCACCCAACCCTACCCAATCAACCAGACCATGGCACTAAGTGCCCCATTCAGGTTTTGCTTCAACACCTCCACAGATGGCAACTCCACCACCTCCCTGGGCAGCCCATTCCAATGCCAATCACTCTCTCTGGCAACAATTTCACCTGGCTACAATCTCCTTTCAGGTAGTTGTAGACAGCAATGAGGTCTTGAGGTCTGCCCTGAGCCTCCTCTCCTGCAGGCTGCACACCCCCAGCTCCCTCAGCCTCTCCTCACAGGGCTGTGCTCCAGGCCCCTCCCCAGCCTTGCTGCCCTTCTCTGGACACCCTCCAGTACCTCAACATCTCTCTTGAATTGAGAGGTCCAGAACTGGACACAGCACTCAAGATGTGGCCTGAGCAGTGCTGAGCACAGGGTCAGAATAACCTACCTGGTCCTGCTGGCCACACTGTTCCTGATACGGGCCATTGGTTCTCCTGCCCACTTGGGCACACTGCTGGCTCATGTTCAGCTCCTATCTAGCAGTACCCCTAAGTCCCTCTCTGCCTGGTTGCTCTCCAGCCACTCTGTCCCCAGCACTGCTTGGGGTTAGACGTAGTAGAGAAGAGCATCCTTATGTTGAATTCCTCATCAGGTATAGGCATGGCAGAGAGAGGTATAAGCATGGCAGAGAGAGGTATAAGCTTCACATGAAGTAATGAGTGCCTTAGCCTCTAACCAACAGATGAGCCAGGGCAGGGCACAGATGTTGCTAATGAGTAGCTCATGCCAAAGGACCAGCCATCTCCAAACTGTTATAACTCAATCTGAGAGTTAATTCTCACTAGAAATTGTCTTTTCTAGTGAAAGTTAGTGAATTTTAACTTGAAATACTTCCAGCCCCTGAGAGGCTTGGGTCTTTTCTTCTCTGATTTTTGAATATGAAATCCAACCTAATGAAGATGTTCCAAATAGAGCATCAGGCACAGATGCTTAGCTCACATCTCTTCTATAAAGCTGCCTGACACTGTTTTGGGGTTTTGTTTTGTTTTGGGTTTTTTTGACTGTCACTGCTAGGGAACTAGCAGCCTTCTTTGTTGTTTTTTACAACAAATACATATCTATCCAACAACAACTAGTGTCCCATTTGGGATTTTGCCCACAATGTAATCACAGAAGGGAGATTTTTCAGTAGAATTTTGATGAAGACTCAGTATTCTTTAATTGCAGTAATACCATTATCCATGCATGCAAAGGCAAACGCCTGCACAGGCAAATGCTCACACCTAGAAATGCAGGGCTACACCCACACTCCACATCTTTGACAGAGAAAAACCACTTCCTCTAGTCACACCAAATGCCAGCTAACTTTTCTATCCTTAAGAGTCTGCCCACACAGAGCCAGCCAAGGCTGAAAATCTGGTCTTCCCAACACTGCTTAAATAATAATCCTCAGTGACATTCATAGGCATATCAACAAGAGGGCCATCAGGAGCATTCAGCATGGTTTTACCAAGGGGCAGTCATGTTTGGCCAACCTGACAGCCTTTGACATAACCAGGTGGGAGGATGATGCAGAGCAGTGGATGCATACCCGCATTTGATGTGGTCAGCAACTGTGACACCTGTCTGTGAAATGCTACTTCACAAGGTCTAGCTCTCAGT
>VWZE01002665.1:2955-75867 GCA_013396675.1 Eubucco bourcierii | reverse complement strand
CAGGAGGGGCTCCCAACCACCCTTCCACCTTCTCCCCACCCCTGTACCTTACCCCAGGGTTTGCCTTACGTGCAAGGTAAATTAGGAGGATCAGCCAGGGGGGTTAGAAGAAAACTGGTTAGTGAGGATTAATCAGCAGAGGAGCCAGAGCCCAGAAGCTGCTAGATCCCACCAGCAGCTCCTGCTCAAGCAAGCGACAGAGAGCAACTGACTTATCAATTGTTTTGGTTAGTGTTCCCAAACAATTCTGCAGCAAGCGTATGAATGAAGTAGACATCCTGATGTTTTCCTTTCACAGCCTATAGTGTAATTTTGTCTATTAAAATATTCCAATTAACCTCAAACCAGGACACCTGGAGACATTCAATGCTCTGAGCAACTTGATGTAGTTGGAGATGTTTCTGCTCACTGTAGGGGGGTTGGACAAGATGACCTTCGAGGGTCCCTTCCAACATGATGCATTCTGTGATTTTTTTTTTTCCCTCCCCTTGAATGGTTAGTACAGGTCAGGCATATTCCCTTTGTATTCAGTGATTTCTGAACACATCAAATGAAAATTGAAACCAGTAGAAATTAAAATCCCTTACTTAAAGGCAGCAGCTATGCCAGGGATGGGCTGTGCCTCTTACATGAAGCTGTGTAAGGCAGAGAAATCCCTGTAGATGTATGACCCACAGAAAAGCCCCATCTCTTCACATATTAAGTTACTGAAACAAAAACTGACAGAGCACACTTGTCAGTTTCATTTAACCAGATGCTACCTGACAATTTCCACATGGAATTGGGGAACGGCATCTCAAAGGCGACAGAAAGCCGCAACAAAATATAACCAAGAACTTGTCAAATCAAATAATGCAGGCACAGACCTCATAAAGGAAAATGGGTACATTTACTAAATCAGCCTTAACTGCCATGAGAACTGAGTTAGTCACTCAAGCACGGCCCCTTCAGCTCCTCAGCAATACCATGTCCACATGGCAAAAGACACTTTCATGCTTTTCAAACACCTAGAAACATTGAGCAATGTACAAAACCACAAACCTTTTCCTTAACATCCTTATTTCACTTACTTATAACATTAAGGAAAGGAAATGCCTGTTAAAAGCATGAGAGAAGAAATCTGTATTTCCAACTGAGGTACATCCTCAGGAAATATCCTGGAATGCTCCTCCTGTAAACTTGGAAAACAGTGGGGAACATTAATAATCTTAATAATTTCTCACAAGTCTATCAGATAAAAATAAGTACAGCTGCAACAGGAATTTTTTTAATTACTTTATTTACAGAAGAAATTTTGGCTAGATAAATGTAGTTCCTCTGCAAAGACCTGCCGCTAAGCAGAGTGGGTACTTCTTACTGTATAAAATCTGTCTGACATTTAACCTTGCAAAATATTCCCTCTAATCAGAGAACCACAGAATGGTTTGGGTTGGAAAGGGCCTTAAAGATCATCTAGTTCTACCCTGCCCATCACAGGCAGGGCAAGAACAACTTCATTAGACCAGGTCGCTCAAGGCTCTGTCCAACCTGGTTGTGAACACCTCTCTGGGCAACTCATTCTGTTGTCTCACTACCCTCACTATAAACAGTTTCTTCCTAACATGCAGTCTAAATCTCCTCCTTTCCAGCTCTAAGCCATTCCCTCTCATCTTATCAAAACAACCCCTAACATGCAGCCTAAATCTCCCCTCTTCCAGCTCTAAGCCATTCCCCCTCATCTTATCACAACCCCTTTTAAAAAAGTCCCTCCCCAAGCTTTCTTGTAGCCCACTTTAGGTACTGAAAGGCCACTATAATGTCACAGTGTTTCATAACATTTAGGTTTAAATTGCTCATCCTGTGCAGAACCGTGCTTTGTGGCCCTTTTCTTGGGTGTTCTTGCCTGTTGCCTTCAAACTTACTTCCTATACTGAAGAAGTTTATTGTGATTTAATAACCTGATCAGCATTCAGCCATTCAGCACTCATTTAACAGCACAAGCTGGTTACTCGGCCCAGTGCAGCACTGGGTGGTTTTTAGTGCAGATCAGGAGTGCATCCAGTCAGAGCGCACACTCATCTCCCCAGCCACAAACCACACTGCTTTCAGACGAAGTTGAACTGAAAGGTCCTCACCAGGACTAAAGGAATTAAATGCTGCCACTGCTCCCTATTACAGGAGGGATGTGGAGATGCTGGAGCCTGTCCAGAGAAGGGCTATGAGGATGCTCAGAGGGCTGGAGCACCTCTCTGATGAAGACAGACTGAAAGAGCGGGGTTGTGTAGTCTGGAGAAGAGGCTCCCAGGTGACCTTCTTGTGGCCTTTCAGTATCTGAAGGGGGGGATACAAAAAAGCTGGAAGGGACACTTTAGACTATCAGGCAATGACAGGACTACAGAGAAGGGCTATGAGGATGCTCAGAGGGCTGGAGCACCTCTCTGATGAAGACAGACTGAAAGAGCGGGGTTGTGTAGTCTGGAGAAGAGGCTCCCAGGTGACCTTCTTGTGGCCTTTCAGTATCTGAAGGGGGGATACAAAAAAGCTAGAAGGGACACTTTAGACTATCAGGCAATGACAGGACTAGGGGGAATAGAGCAAAGCTGGAGTTGGGGAGATTCAGACTGGAGGTGAGGAGAAAGTTGTTCAGCATGAGAGTGGTGAGAGTCTGGCATGGGTTGCCCAGGGAGGTGGTTGAGGCCCCATCCCTGGAGGTGTTTAAGGCCAGGCTGGATGAGGCTCTGGGTAGCTTGGTCTAGGGTAGGGTGTCCCTGCCCATGGCAGAGGGGGTAGAACTGGATGATCCTTGTGGTCCCTTCCAACCCTGACTGATTCTATGATTCAATTCTATGATTCTACTACAGGTCATCTGCCCATGATGAACCACCTCTAGTATGAAAGACGGCTCCTACCCATCAACTGCTTCAGTCATTTGATCCTCTCCTACTACTCAAGTGGCCAACGCAGGCACAGACAGGGCCTCAGGGAATCCAGTGCACTTTATTATCCAGCAGAGAAATACAGCATGTTTCTGGCTACCTGCTGGTAGGAACAGAGCCCCCAACTTTGACATTAAGAAGCCCTTCCTGCTGGGAAAAAAGTGTCAATAGAGGGTAGAAAGCTTGCTGTAAACCCAGTTCCTTAAGTGGATCTGAGTGTCCCTGCTTACAACAGTATAGATTCTTGAGACTGCACTTCAACACACAGCTTTGCAACAAGGCTAAAGCAGATATTCTCTGATCACCTCTTACATGACTGTTAGAGGAATAATGAAATATCTAGGAGAAAAAAAGCCAAAGTAGGGACTTTTCCTCTGAGTCACCTGCAAGGAGACAAACATCCTGAAAATAAAAATTCTTCTACTTTAAGCTCGACAACAGTAAGTCTTAGTTTTCTGCCAGTTGTTCAGGAAAACCAAGAGACTGAATATTTTCAGCTACAGGCAGGAGAAAATCATAGTAAAACCAGAACAAAACAAACAAACAAACTCAAACATGAACATAACCATCACCAAAAAAACCCAAAAAAACCCAACCCAACAAACAAACAAAAAACCCAACAACAACAAAAAACCCCAAACAATAAAGAAATGTAGCTTCTCATGATGAGGAAAACATCAAGAAAAAGAAAACCAAGTAATACAAGAGGAAGCCTCTTGTGTTTTTGTCCAAACCTCAGAAGTCACTCAAGCAGCTCATACCATTGTTGAACGTGTATAACTTGTTTACTTGTAAAATACAAAAGTGAGCATTCTGCTACCATCACCTCAACCTGGTCCTTGCACATAGCAGGGGGCCTGGAACTAGATTCTCCTAAAGGTCCCTTCCAACCTCAACCATTCTGTGATTC
This sequence comes from Eubucco bourcierii, assembly GCA_013396675.1. Taxonomy (NCBI): domain Eukaryota; kingdom Metazoa; phylum Chordata; class Aves; order Piciformes; family Ramphastidae; genus Eubucco; species Eubucco bourcierii. The sequence continues at coordinate 72,042 of VWZE01002665.1, read as the reverse complement.
TACGATATGAATAATGTATCTGCAACACCTCTAACAAAACCTTATCATTGAATGTAGTGAGAGAAAACAGTAACTCAATTACTCTATCAAATAAAATGCAACGAAACATAATTATCTGCAACCGCCAAGTAATATGCAGATAAAATATACTCTCAAAAAATCTGCTTTGGAAAGTCTCTCAGTGGCATTCTGCTGCTGTTGCAATGCTCTGGGGCAGGTCAGGCACCTTCACTATTCACCATATCCTTCAGGCTTGCTGACATGTTGGGTCTCAAAACAATGCCATCCTTTCACCCCTAGTTAACCATAGCCTCTGATGAAAGAGGACCTACAGGACAGCCTGCAGCTGGGAAGGGCTGTGCTTCTCTCCTCCCACAGCAACTCAGATGCCAGACCCAGCTCCTCCATACCAACGGTGCCAAACATCTGAGCCTTCCCCAACAGAGTTAGAGCATGCAGGGAAGCCAGCAATGGAGTGGGGCTGGTCTAGGCTGCCAAAGCTGCCAGATGCAGGCACTCTCACAGGTGACAGTGACATCAAGCCCAGAGGACCCAGTCTCATGCTGCAAACACCAACACCTGACAGCCTCTATTTAGATCAGAGTGTTTCAGGGGGCCCAAGGAGGAGCTCACAGGCAGTCACTGAAGCTCAAGGGCACTTAACTCATCGCACAAAACACCAGCTGCAGGACTTGCAATTTATCCTCCATTTATCTGCTCCTGCTGCAGAGACTTAAAGGAAATCTCAGTATATCTCACAGCTTTCTCTTGCCATAGGGAAGGTCTGGGGAATGAGATGCCACCAGCTGGGAAAACAGGGACCAAGGACTCCTTCTGCAGAGGGTGCACCTACAGTAAAGCTGGATCCTGCAATACCTCTTCTTTCAAAGTGTGATGGTTTGGGAGTTCCCTGCCAACCCACACTTTGCGAAATCCACCAGACTAGACTCAGCCGGCTGGCAGTTAAGGACTGAAGCTCTATTTACAGCTTAGCACAATGTACAAGCAGAGATATACACTATAGACATGAATAGTTACAGCCATATACAAGTTAAAGGCAATACAGAAACACAAAACCCAGGAATACCTCCCAGAAATCAGAGTCCCCAGGAGAGGCTTCCAACCACCCTTCCACCCTCTCCTCACCCCTTCACCTCACCCAGGGTTTGCCTTATGCGCAGGTGAGTTTGGAGGGTCGGCCAGGGGAGTTAGAAGGAAAGTGGTTAGTGAAGTTACTCAGTAGAGAGGCCAGAAGCTCCCAGAGAGACAGAGATGAGACTCCAAGAGTGTCTTATCTATGTTTTGTGTTCTTGTTCTTACACATCTCAGCAAGCCTATGAGTGAAGAACACATCACCACTGTTTTCCTTTCACAGCCTATAATACAATTTTCTCCATTAAAATATTCCAATTAGCCTCAAACCAGCACACAAAGGAATTTCTTGTTTTATGATCATGGTAAACGGTCATAAAATGAAAACCTGAAGTCAGAATTGAGTAGAGAAAGGGAGCCATTTTCTTCTTATTCTGAATGATGACCACATAATCTCTTAATGTCTAACAGGATGGGAATTCCGTTGATAGGAAATGGTGGACACACAACTTATCCAGCACTTTCCATGTCCTCCTCTGGACTCCAAAATTCACTCTTAGAGAAAGCAAATACATCAGTCTTGCTGGAATATGTCACTAGTTGTACCAAATAATTGCCATGACACTTAACTGAAGCTTGAATTCCTGGCCCTGAAAGCATGAACACACGTCATGCCTCCACACTAGCCTACTCTGAAGTCTGTTATTCCTGTCCTACCAATACAGTGCTACCAGGGGACATGTGTTAAGCAGAAATCTCCCTTCCTGATGGCAGCTCTTGTCCTACAAAAGCTCAACTGTAACATCATATCTGAGAGGGAGACATCAGTTCTCATGTCTGCAGGCTTCTGCATTCATACTCAAACCCCTGATCATAACTGAGCAACGATTTCCCTACTCAGAGCATAAAACGCTATGGAATGTCTCTAATAAAAATCAAGATAGAGAGAGATTTAAAGGGAAAAGAATCTCTAAAGTTCAACTCTCCCCTGGAACAATTCCATTACCCAATTCATCCAAGGCATCTCAGCAGATTAACTATTACATTTTCCTGAAAGAGAAGTAATTAAACCCACTCTTACTGATGGAGACTTTCTAATGACACACATCCACTCAGGTGTTTTCCAGTGAAAATTTTTTCATGACATTTAATGTTAAACTTCCTGCATTCTTCTCTTCATCTACTAGGGATGCAGTGAAAAAGAAAAATCTGTTTGTAGTAGTATGTCCTGCATATATTCACTGTTACTGTTCTTCCTACTTACACAATTTTCTCTGGTTCACACATGTGCTGAAAGCTACAGCATTTCATAGACAAACACCTGAAGAACTTGCAATGAGCAGTCCCAATCCACCTGAAGACTTCCCTTAGAGTCATTACATAATTAGTGCATTGGGCCCAGGGGCACAGATATGGACACCTTAAATCACTGACAGCAGGCATCTCCAATTCCTGCACAGGTGATGAACCAAAAAGGCTTTTCCCAGCTTCTATTAACATGACCTTTCTTTGGTAAGCTTCAATTGGCTTCACACAGAGGCAGCAGGCAGAGTACCTGGGGAAAGTTTCCTATTAATGCAAGCAAAGCCTGCTGCTGAGCACACTCAGGGGTATTGCTTTTAAATGTCCCTGGATTTGTGGATAAACATGCTGGTCTACTCTCCCTCCCTCCACATTTAGACCACTGTCCTCCAATTCTAAACTTAAAAAACAACAGAAAACAATTCTTGCAGTACTAAGATCTACACACACTATCTTGGATCCTGCAACCCTTCAGTTGTGGTAACCCTCATGTTAGCCAGGTTTTCTCAGCACATCTGGCATTTCACTTCTGATGGAGAGGATGGCTCCACACACTGATCCCACTGTGCTTTCCAAAGCATCTCCTGAAAAGCCACCCCACAAATGCTTCTGACTTTCATGCCTAGAGTAGTTTTTGATGTTTGAAGCCCATGTCCCAATCTGATCACAGTCACACAAGAGGCAGAGAGGGAAAGGTACCTCTACTTCAGATACACACTGAAGCAAAAAAAGGGAGGATGAAAAGTGCTGCCCTTGCACTTCTTGCTACTTCTGTCCTAGCACACTTCAGCAGTCTACAAACCGCAAACCCATGGAATCATTATACATAGAACACGTTGGGTTGGGTTGGAAGGCACCTTAAAGATCATCTAGTGCCAACCTCCCTGCCATGGTCACCTTCCACTAGACCAGGTTGCTCAAAGCCCTGTCCAACAGTGTTTAACCATCCAATATGGTTTCCTCACCTCTTGCTACCCCAGTATCATGTTTTTCTATAACAGAGAGTATCCAGATACTATTTATTCAAGCACAACAGTCCCACAAACTCCTCTTCATGTGCAAGTAGATGCAAGATAGCAGGAGTTTACCAATAACAAGACTCTCAAAACTTAATTCAGTATTAATTCAAACCACTATGAAGTTGTTCAGTAATTATCAGACATCTTCCTCCTTTTATCACTAAAAATGAAGGAGCAAACCTAAAGTAAAAGGAAACACCATAAACTATCTGCTACTGGGAAGAAGTCATCACTTGACTTGCCATGAAAATAAGGACTCCTGTTACTGAAGTCAAATGAACAGCTAAAATTAACCTCTTTTGAATAATATCTCACCATCCTCTTTCATCTCAGCAACTTCTCACATAATTCTGAATATAAGTAGCTATCAAAATGTTAATGTAGTCTATGTTTTCTGTTCTCCAAAAGAAAATACATACTTGTTTTTAAGCTGTTTTATTGTCCTATGCCAAACTCCGGTTCTGAAATGGGTCACTTCTTTTTCACCAATCTGTAGTGATTCTTTTGAGTGATAAAAATAAGTACAACGTAAATATGAACACTTCACTTTTTAATGAAGAACCATACAAAATCGATGATGTAATAACATTTGTTCATCATTTCAATGGCCTTTGTAATTACTTTAAAACTCAGTTTCTCACAACTGGATTGCAATACACATCTCTTTTTAATGCTACTATCTTCAAGATGTCAAATTAAACGTTTAACAATCTTGAGGTTCAACCAAAAGCTTTTAAGAGAGATCAGATAAAATGAAGCTATCATTCTATGATCTCAAAATGTTATCAGCTTTGCTTTGCATTTTGTGTTGACACCTTAAATGCTATGTGCATGAATTAAGCAATTAAGAGTCTTTTATCTTCAAAGTTTTACAGTGCAGGGGTCTGTAATGATTCCTGGGTATCAGAGTCAGAATGGAATCTGCTCTTTGAGTACTCAAAGTATATGTTTTCACAGTATATATTCTGCATTAAATACATCTGGAGATTTTAACAAATACATGACACAAACTTATTTTTGTCTCTTCACTTGATTTATAAATATTCCACAGACTACATAACTTTACATAATCAGAACTATTCAGCAGTGTAAAATCATGCAAATTAATACAAAGGAACAATAGACTCATAGGTTCATAGAACTGTTTGAACTGGAAGGGAACTTGACCATCTAGAACCAACACCCCGCCATGAGCAGGGACACTTCCCAAGTCCCACTAGACCAGGCTGCTCAAGGCCACATCCAGCCTGGCCTTGAACACCTCCAAGGAGGGAGCATCCACAACCTCCCTGGGCAACCTGTGCCAGTGTCTCACCACCCTCACTCTAAAGAATTTCTTCCTAATCTCCAGTCTAAATCGCCCACCTTACAGCTCAAAGCCATTGCCCCTGATCCTATCACTACAAGCCCTTGGAAAAATTCCTTCTCCAGCTTTCCCTCAATAAATACTGGATTTCACAGTATCACCAAAGTTGGAAGAGACCTCAAAGCTCATCAAGTCCAACCCATTACCACAGACCTCAAGACTAGACCATGGCACCAAGTGCCACATCCAAACCCGCCTTGAACACCTCCAGGGATGGTGACTCCACCACCTCCCTGGGCAGCCCATTCCAGTAGCCAATGACTCTCTCAGTGAAGAACTTTCTCCTCACCTCCAGCCCTAAACTTCCCCTGGCACAGCTTCCAAACAAAAGTCACTGCTTCAGGCACATTTAGATGAGATTTGTTGCAGGTTGGACAGTCACGTATTTCAGGTGGCAAAATGGGAGCTTTTGGGGTCTAAATGGTGATCCAATCAGTTGAGGACAGAAATCTGTGCTGTTTATGTAAACTTCACATGTTTATCACATACAAGCCTATCTTGTATGTGATTGTGGAAAGCAGAACATTCTAAGTGTGATCCAGGTCATATATTCATGCTCTGCTACACTGCACGCAGTCCCAAATCACTTAGTATGGTAATAATTCACAGAATCATGGAGTTAACCAGGTTGGAAAAGACCTCTAAGATCACTGAGTCCAACCTATCACCTAACTCTTCTAATTAACTAACCCATGGCACTAAGTGCTTCATCCAGCCTCCTTTTAAGCACCTCCAGGGATGGTGACTCCACCACCTCCCCAGGCAGCCCATTCCAATACCAATCACTCTTTCTGTGAAGAATTTATTCCTAACACTCAGTCTAAACCTGCCGTGGCACAGCTTGAGACTGTGTCCCCTCATTCTGTTGCTGATTGCCTAGTAGAAGAGACCAACCCCACCTGGCTACAACCTCCTTTCAAGTAGCTGTAGACAGCAATGAGGTCTGCCCTGAGCCTCCTCTTCTACAGGCTGCACATCCCCAGCTCCCTCAGCCTCTCCTCACAGGGCTGTGCTCCAGGCACCTCAACAGCTTCATCACCCTTCTCTGGACACCTTCCAGCACCTCAACATCTCTCTTGAATTGAGGGGCCCGGAACTGGACACAGTAGTCAAGGTGTACCTGATCAGTGCCAAATATATGGGCAGAATAACCTCCCTTGTCCTGCTGGCCACACTGTTCCTGATCCAGGCCAGGATGCCATTGGTTCTCCTGCCCACCTGAGTACACTGCTGGCTAATGTTCAGCTACTATCTACCAGTACCCCCAGGTCCCTTTCTGCCTGAAGAAGATCAGTTCTTCAGCTTCCACTGTAACCTACTTTTTGGGAGTCTGATAACTTCCTTTCAAGAAGGGAGGGACTTGCAGAGAAAGTACAGGAAAGGGCTACTAAGATGACTAGAGGACTAGAAAATCTCTCTTCTGAGGAAAGACAGAGAATTAGGTCTTTTTAGTCTGGAAAGAGTAGAGCTGATAAGTACTTCAAGAGTGGTTGTCGGAAGGATGGGATCAGGCTTTTTTCAGTGGTGCCCAGTGACAGGACAAGGGACAATAGGCACAAACTTAACATTCAAGAAGTTCCTTCTAAACATGAGGAGGAATTTCTTTAGTTTAAGGGTGATGGAGCACTGGAATGGCTGCCCAGAGAGGTGGCAGAGTCTCCATCTCTGGAGACATTCAAAACACACCTGGATATGTTCAACATCTCAACATCTTTGTTAAATTGAGGGGCCCAGAACTGGACACAGCACTCAAGGTGTGGCCTAACCAGTGCAGAGTACAGCACTAGCCATTATTCACAGCTTTCCAAATTGCTTAGCTTCTAGTCTCTCATTCTAAAGTTTTTTAAATCCAGTAACCAAGGATCAAATAGTCCTACACGCACACCACCTGCTAAAGGAAAATTGCATATTGATTACCTGAAGGCCTTTTATAACTGTAAGCTCTATGTTGGGCCTGGACAATATGAGGGCAGAGCAACCATGGTTTATAATTTTCTTGCTCACACATATAAAGCACACAGAGAAGGAATTATTGCTCTGAATTAAGCTATAATTGCATGAAAAATAAATCTTTTGACTTTTCAAAGGAACATGCTTCTGGAACAGTGTCTCAAAAAACAACACTTGAGTAAAAACACTCAGCATCATTCTGATGGAGCTTGCTTTTATGCAAGCTACTACTTACAGTGTGGGCAGATGGGAATTCGTGGATCTGGAGACTCCTGAGGTTCTCACCATCTTTTCAAAGGGAAAAAAATCCACTCTATAGTTGGTAGTAATTACTCAAGATACTAATGAATGCTGTGATTATTACAAGAGCCTTGCGATTGAAATGGAGATACCTACAGCACAATGAAAATTTCATTTCACTCAGAGGGAAAAAATAATTGGGAAAGATAAATTCTATTCAAGGTGAAAACCACTACCATAGCCTGCGGGGGGAAAAAAAAGCTGCGTTCAATTCAGTAAATATCAAAATATCAAAAGATATAGTTTTGTATAGCCTTAAACCCATACAATCATCTGGGAATTCTTGGGGGAGAATGGTTAGAAGGCTGATCAGCAGAAAAGAACCTCAGGGTGTTGGTCAACAGCCAGTTGAAGATGATCCAGAGTGTGTCCAGGTGGCTAAGAAGACCACAAGCATCCTGGCCTGGATCAGCAATAGCGCATCCAGCAGAGGCAGGGCAGGAATCAGTTCCCTTGTAACTCAGTATGGGTGAGGCTGCATCTCAAATACTGGCTTAAGTTTTAGAGCCCTCACTACAAGAAAGACACTGAGGTGGTTGAGCAGGTCCAGAGAAGGGTAGCAAAGCTGGTGAAGGATCTAGAGAACAGGTCTGGTGAGGAGTGGCTGAGGGAACTGGGGTTTTGTAGTCTGGAGACAACAAGGCTGAGGGGAGACCTTCTCACTCTCTACATTTCCCTGAAAGTAAATTGGAGCAAGGTGGAAATTGATCTCCCTAGCAACAAGAGATACAATGAGAGAAAATGGCCTGAGGTTACACTAGTGGATGTTTAGGTAGCACATCAGAAGAAATTTCTGCCCTGAAAGAGTTCTCAAAACACTGCAACAGGGATCCCTGGGGAGGTGGTTGAAACCCCACCTCTGGAGGTGTTTCAAAGCCGCAGAGGTGTGATGCTGAAGGATGTGGTTTGGCATCAGCCTTACTAGAGTTAGACAACAGTTGGACTGGGTGATCTCGGAGGCCTTATCCAAACAAAACCATTATTCTGTGAAACAACCAAAGAATTCACACACTCTGTATGCAAACTACAGACAAACCTTAGCTGGCTGCACCATTGTGTTTATTCACTGATAATTCCATGTTATCATACTATTCTTTCAGGTCTCACAAAGTCCTTGCCTCATAAACCAGGGATATGCTTCAAATATATTACACCCATCATAATCTGCTTATAGACTCTTATGGTTTATTCTAGCTTTAAAACATGTTTCCTAGTTGCTTGTAATGACAAGACACAAATTCTGTGACAGTGCCTTTTACCACAGGCTTGCTCAGCACTTATGATCTTTGGGGATCTCTAGATACCACCCTAATAGATAAAATAATTATAAATGAGCATTTGATCCTGAAGAATCTCCAAGCCATTTTAAATCTAAACATTACATGTACTGCCTCCCTATGCATATGCTACTAAAACTGTAGGCGCCTGCAGACAAAACAAAGCATAGAGAATACTCAAAAAGTGTAGTCATTTTTCTCTTATTACAGAAAAAAACCCACATTTAATTTCTCTCCATGTAGTATTTTCCAACTAATGAATCACTTCTTTTTTCCTCTAGCTGACATTGTGTAGGAGTGTGTTCTCTTCCTTTTCCTTCCCCATACAGTCACCTACCTACACACACGTGCAGACATTCCAACTGTAGAGAAGTATCTCATTGTGAAAAATTACAGCAATGCATTTTTTTTTCTCTCATTCCTCTTTTGCTTCTATTTAAAGAGACAAAATGGCATTTGAACTATTTTCTTGAAATTTCTCTGCTCAGCTGAATGAGTTGCTTTTGGTTCATGAACCTAGGAATTGGTTTTAACTGACAACATGACAGAATTACTTAAAACAATTCTGGTCAAACTAGTTTCAAAAGTCTTTCACCCACTTGTATTAATGTAATCAAATACTTCTTTTGTTCATATTTGTCAAAGGAAATCTGAGCACATTTGGAATTGGTTTTTATTAAATGGAAATTACAGATATGAAAAATACTGATTTCCTTTTCTGAGTGAGCCTATACATTTAAAACAGATTTCTAAAAATATGTGTAATATTCTATTTGGGAATGAAATATAACTTATGGGTCAAGCCACAGCAAAATTTTTCAAGAATATCTCATTTAGTTGAAGCAAGATCTGTACTTAGTTAAAGTTGCAAAGTTCTCATCCCAGTTTTTCATACTGGAAGTAACTAAAAACTTTGATGGTGTATCCAACTCTAGCCTGTCCAAGAAAAAAAAAAAATTAAACCCCTTCTGGTTTCTCTGAAAACAAGCTTTGTCAGAACAATCTCTCATTCTTTGCTGTGTATGTGATCTTCCTAATGCATACCAGGTATCATACAGCTACAAACATCTTCACACAGACACAAAAAGAAAAGGGGGATCTAACCTTTTACCTGCTCCCATGGGAGAGGGCAACATGAGCCTGGTGTGCTAAGGTAAGATGAGTGAAAGGACAATCTTGCTGCATGCTTTACCCAGTCTGTCTTTCCTCTGGAAAAAGCCTGCCCACTTCTCCAGCCTGTCCAGGTCATGCTGGATGGCAGCACAGCCTGATGGGTTGTCAGCCACTCCTCCCAGTTTGGTATCACCAGCAAACTGGTTGAGAATCCACTCTATCCCTTCATCCAGATCCCTGATGAATACACTGAGCAAGGAGGAACCCAGTACTGACTCCTGGGGAACACCACTAGCCACAGATCTCCAACTAGACTGACAATTCTGTAAACCTTTCGTCTATCTTTACAGAAGGATATGAAATTCAAACTTTGGTAAACTTATTGTTTACAAAGAAAAAGGATACAAATATTCCCCAGGAGAATAAAATAATCTTTTTGTTTCACTGAAATATGTCACATCAGCTGAATGTGGAGAAGTTTATCAAACTATCGGTTTTGTACATCACATCAGTTGCTTCTGTTGTTACACTCGGAAGCACACAGCTAAGCACTGGGTGAAATTTCACACTGGGTAGATACCACCATGAACTACTTTCAGTGAAGTGGAACAGTCAGGCAACTGGAAACACCTGGAGACACAGTTACTTACCCCTTTTTCCATTGGTAAAATCTAGAGCAAATTGGCATCCCGAAGTTTGAAATACCCCCTCAGGGCACTAAACCACATTACCCATGTGTCTGGTCAGCACCTGCTGGACAGCTGTCAGGATGTCCACAAACCCTAACAGTCTCAGCTTGTGCTCTATTCACTTTTCCTGGGAAAAATAAATAAATTACTTTTGTGCTATTTGTTTCCAACCATAGGTCCTCCTTACCTCCTGCTCCAACAGCTGCAGTACAAAACGCATCCCTGGTGTGTGCTAATGGCATTCTTTTGGCAAAGATCCTCCTTCTCCTTCAGTTTGTTCCTTTCTTAACACCAGTTAGATGTTTTGGTTGGAAAAGACCTAATACTGTTTAGATGTCAGGAAAAAAGTCTTTAGTGAAAGGACAGCCAGGCATTAGAACATGCTGCTCAGGCAGCTGGAGTCACCATCCCTGGAGGTGTTCAAGAAACATGTTGTTATGGCAGGTAATTAATGGATGTGAGATAAGAAACTGTATAATTTTGGAAAAAAAATCCTAATTTTGGCATTCAGAATTCTTGTCACCTGCCCAGTAATTTTTAATAATAATGAGGTTCTTTGCAATGGTTATGAAAACATTACACAAAGGAATAACAGAATCTAGAACACCTCAGAAATAACTAGCAATAATACAAGCATTAAACTATTAGAACTGGAAAGAGGAGTTCTTGCAGTCAATTACTATGCTTGCCCACTAGAGGGCTCAGGAAGCTCCTTTCTGCTTAGGCAGAGGGCACTCAAAATTAGATTTTTACAGAGTTTTGCTAAAGAGGCTTTTGAGTATTTACTCGCAAAAGTTACCTCTGGATTTTCCAGGGCTAACTACAGTTCCCAGACAGTACCCAAACAATTGTAGGGAGTTCTGTTGGTGTCTTCTTAGCCGCTGAGGCCTCTGATCTTCCCAGGCTCTTAGTGTGGGTGCTGGGACAGAAGCAGATAATCTTTGGCCTGGTGCTGGTTCCTCTTGGCTCTTGACTCAGCAAAATACTTACAGAGGGGCAGGCAGGATGTCTTGCAGATGTGCAGAAGGGCACAATGTTACACTGGCTAAGCAAGCCTATCACTACAAAGATGACCGGAGAACAGGAACAGCTCTTCTCTAAGGACAGGCTACAAGATTTGAGGCTTTTCAGCCTGGAGAAGAGATGGCTTTGAGAAGACCTTATGGTAGCCTTCCAGTATCTGAAGGGGGCCTACAGGAAGGCTGAGGAGGGACTATTGACAAGGTCCTGCAATGACAGGACAAGGGGCAATGGGTTTGAACTGGCAGAGGGGGAGATTGAAACTGGATGTTAGGAGGAAGTTCTTTACAGTGAGGGTGGTGAAACACTGGCACAGGTTGCCAGGGATGATGTGGAAGCTCCCTCCCTGGAGGTGTTGAAGGCCAGGTTGGAGGAGGCCTTGAGTGCCCTGTACTCGTGGGAGATGTCCCTGCCTATGGCAGGGGGTTGGAACTAGATGATCCTTGAGGTCCCTTCCAAACTTACCCCCAGGGATCGGTGCTGGGCCTGATCCTGTTCAATACCCTTACTGACAATCTGGACCAAGAGATTGAGTCCAGTGTCAGTAAGTTTGCAGACGACACCAAGTTAAGAGCAGGCGTCGATCTGTTGGAGGGTAGAAGTGCCCTGGAGAGGGACCTTGCCAGGTTGGATGGGTAGGCAGAGGCCAACGGGATGAGATTTAACAAAACTAAGTGCAGGGTTCTACACTTTGGTCACGACAACCCCAAGCAGAGAGACACTCGTTTTACCATCAAGAGGTGCAATTTTGTATTTGTCTTTCATTCATGCTACTTGAAAACTATACGATAACTAATAAACACTGCAGTACTTCTGACTTCTTACTCAGGGTTGACATAACCATCCGTTATCCCCAAGGGAAAAAAGGTAGCTAACTAGTGTTCAGACTGGTATAGTACTTCCTTGCTCTCCACAAATTCACATAGAATTCACTTGCACATGGAACAAGGCAACAGTATGTCAAACACTGAAGACTACAACCACAAAATTCATAGCTAAAATCTAGTTCTACATCAGAATGAAAAGTACTATGTCAGAGTAGCTGTTAAATACGTCCTTTTGAGTGCTATGGAGCATTACAGAGCACTGTTGCAGTTGAGAAGCTGCTCTCCTTTCCTTACTTCAGGGTAATTATTTTGAAGCAGCAAATACTCTGCCGGCAAGGAGCACTTGTAACTGAAGCGCCAGACCACAAATTGAATAGCAGTCTCTCCAGAGAAGTGGTGTTTCTTAACCTCCTTGCACACACAGAAATAAGGAAACTGGCTCCTAGACAGTATCATCTAAGAATCGGAAAGCCTCTGCAGCAGAAATCAAGTCACTTATCCAGACTTTCTTATACAGGTTGCAGAACACAATCTGCCTCCTAGTTTCTTCAGGAACAATCATTCAGGACACTTCTGAATCACAGCGTGATTCAGGCAGGAAGGGACCTCAGAGCATCTCTGATCCAATCCCCTCCAGTCCTGAAGCAGGACTCAGTCAGGCAGCAATAAATTGGCTTGCTCTGGGTGTCTGAGTGAGTTTTAAATCACAAGCTGGCCATCTCACAGCCCCTTTGAGCAACTTGGTTTCAGTGGTTCACTGCCTCCACTGCGAGTTTTTTGTCCAGTATTTAATCAGTGTTCCTTGATGCCTTTTCAGATTTCCACAGCTGCCTTGAACAAATGTAAGGATTTAAACACTTACTCCTTAATTTCAGGCAGTAGGAAGACAGTAAGTTTTTTTCCAACTATACTGCTGGCTATCATCAATCTCTAAGGTAATTTCTTGATCACTCCTATAGCAGACTTAAATACAAACAATTCACTACAGCCAGCATGAGCACATTATTGGGTATGACTGGAGGCATATAAAGGCATTATGAGTTTAAATTATGTAGGTCTAGATATGCACTGATATGTGATGCTTAAAAATGCCTGTTCAAAGGAAGGAATCATGGGAAAAGAAAAGGCCAAATCTGAAGACAAAAAGCAACTAGTGCTCCTAGGAGAAAAACAGAAAGGTGTGTGAACTCTGGTTTATAAATAAAACCACAATGAAGCAGGGCAATTAAAAGCTTCAAAACTGTATTTGCAGAAAAGTATTAAGTTTGTTTTTTTTTTTAAGCAGATCATGAGTAAAAACGGTTGCCAGAGAGCCTGTAGAGCTAACAGGCAATCAAACCACAGAAAAGAAGCTCCCCGAAATGGTTTTGAATGCACTTTTGACACAGTCAAGTTTGGGAAAGAGAGAATCCTCCTTTATAGGTGGTTTCTCAAAGGATCTGTCATAACTGCTGGCACAAGGGGCTATAGGTTAAACAAAAACATGCTCAGATAACAACAAATAACCAGACAAAACTAAACAGTTATCAGAGAGTCCCCTGGTCAAACAGTTAATTACCACTGTAATTCCTTACTTCAAAATGCTTGAGTGACAAAGAACTGAAAGGTGGCAAGTAAGATTAATTCACTTTCAAAGGCTTTAGAGAGACCAAGAGAGCTATGGATTATTATGTCTGTTGCCTGCACTAGGAATATTGGTACGAATAATAGTGAACAATACCATCAGGGTACAAAGGGACAGAGTCACGGAAGGACAGCAGATGCTGATCAAAAGAATAAAGTAACTCCCAAAGAAAAGATAGCAGCATGGACCAGCACTCATCAAGCTGGGAAAGGAACAGCTGAGAGGAAATACAAAAGGTGGCTATAAACAAGCCATCAGAAAAAAAAAAAAAGACTGGGGTACAACAGTTCCTCACCTTCTCCAACTAACACTGACTATTACAAAACAGTAACCTCTCCTTTTATTTGGCAGATGCATTGAGAATACAAATGGGATTGTGCTATTCCAGGATTTTCTGTTATAAAAAATAAATAAAAAATGTCATTCCAAGTGACATCAACTGAAATTACATGTTGTCAGGTTCAAAGGAAACAGAAATTGATAGTTCTGCATTTATCAGGCCATTAAGTTGGATACATTTTTGATTTAGAATAGTGTGCACACTTGAAGTGGGTGCCAACTCAAAAAGCAGCTGGACAATGTTAAAGGGAGGAAAGCCTCCTAATAACGAGGCTGAAAGCATTCCTGAGCCAAAACCTGGTGCAAGTCTGAGGAATACTCTGGAGAAGAATACCACTGCCCCTCTTCTCCAGGCATCTGGTACTGGCTGCAGCTGCTGACTGATGTAAATGTGAGCCTTTCTGTTTCAATGAAAGGTTAAATTAGAGATGTATGAGAGTTTCCTGACATTGAGATTTATCAACGAGCAGTAAGAGAAACGAAACCAAGTGACAAGATCTCTAAATGCTATCAAAAAGGCCAATATCCAGATGCACCAATAATGTCTACTTATAATCTTAATCTCTACTTCGAAATTCACCCTGGGTAATACACAACCTNCAAAATCATAACAGCTGGAAAACACCCCCAAGGTAATCAAGTCCAACCACCACACCAACACCTCCATGACCACTAGACCATGTCCTTAAGTGCCATATCTACTAGTTTTTGTTTTGGTAACACCTAGAGCAACACGTTCTTTAAATATATTTAGATTTCGGTTATGGAAATCCAAGGAATTACAGAAATGTGGGGAAAAAACCAAACCACCCACAACAATTAAAAAAAAAAAAAATCAAAACCAAACAACCAACAAAACCACAAAACAGAAAGAGAGGCTGTAAGTTAGACTTCTAATTTACTCTTCAACTGGGACACAACATGTCCTTTGTAAATGCTGATAATCCTTTTTCATATATCTTTTGCAAAAGGCACTTGAGCACAATGAGGGGTCAGGAGGCTGCAAGATATTGTGCATAACTGTGACCCAGTCCAAAAGAATAAGAAAGACCTATTCACACCATCGGTAGAAAAAAAAAAAGTGTTACCAAAAGAAAACAAAGACAGAAAAATTGTAGACTAAGCATATGCCTCCTCCTTGTACCTTTGAAAACGAAGAGTTTACAGTTCATTCGAATAATAAAAACCTGGCCAAGAGCCCAGGTCTCCTTGCTGCTACAGGTCTAGATTTAGCTAAGGCTACAGAAAACCACAGCAGGCATTACAGATAAGGAGATGCCAGAGACTGACCAGGCATAACCCCCAACAGTAAGAAATAGCTGAGAACCATCTGCAGCACTGAGAAAAAAAAATCCTGCTTGTTCAAGCAGTGCCCTAGCAGAATAAGGACACACAAAGAGTGATTCTCCTCAACCTTTTCCCAGATTGTTGAAAGGAAGGACAAAGATGTGGAAATGGTTGACTGACAGTACAGTAACTGTAAGAGCTTACATACACCCATTCCCCCCCCCCCAGGACTTAATGTAGCTGATACATTTATGGAATGGTCTATCACCCACCACATCACCTTTATTTTAAAATAATTATATTGACATTCCCTGATGCTAATAGAGGATTCTAGACAGCTATGTAGTGTAGATCAGTGGGACTTAAAGAGGAGCATAACATTAGCCGAACTCATCAGATGGGTTCATATTTCAGTTCACCATTTTGCTCCTATAAATGGAAATGTCACTATAAAAATTAGCCTCAGTTTTGGCATAAATGTGGTTTCTTGTAATATAGTGTGACAAGTATGATGACCTAGAAACCAAGAGGTTCTAAATCTCTGCCAGACTTAGATACAAAGTTAATGCAAATGGAGAATAGGGATTGGGAATACAAAGGAAAAAAATCGTGTGCAAGATAATGTGCAACTTTTCAGTCAAGAATAAAGCAACAGAAACTGGTATGCAGAGAGCCAGGAAAGTATTGAGGCTTCTTCAAAAGTTTAAGAAATTACTGTTCTAAGGGAATAAAATTTCTTCAAGTAAATTATCATAAAACTAATTTATAAAGAAAGAAATTGCATGTAAGGTATAAACAAAGCCTGGAAAGAGACCCAGAACCATCAGGAGAGTTCAGATACATAAGTTCAGGTACTACAGCCTTAGAGTAACTGATGCCCTCCTGTTGTAAGTGCCTAGAGCTAGAATTCCCTGCCAGAGCACACACATATGTTACAGCATTGAATCAGCACCGGAGGAAACCATTACAGCTTAATTAAGAGGTACTGTATGCATAACTTCTGCCACTGTGAGGGAAAAAACACACCTGCCAAAAGCTTCCCAAGCACCAGGACCTAAGGCTGGCACCAGAACAGATTTAAGCTCTCGAAGCCAGGCCAGTACTGGCTAGACCAGCATTACATGGCTATTTGTGTAATGGTCTGCCGCTATACATCAGCCCACCAGATTGGCTTTGGGACTGGGAAGCTGCCTACCCCTTAGGTCACGCAACCATAGAGTGCTTTAGGCTGGGAGGGACCTTTAAAAGTCATCTAGTCCAACCTTCTGCAGTTGACAGGGACATCTGCAACTAGAGCTGGTTGTTCAGAATCCCAAACAACCTGACCTGAAACAGTTCCAGGGATGGGACTTCTAGCATTTCTCTGGGCAACTTGGATCACTGTTTCACCACTCTCAGTATATATATTTCTTAATTTTTTTTTTCCTTCCCTCCATTTGTTTGACTTACAGTTCAACCAGTACTATGTGGTAATCCATTAGGAGTTTCACTTGAGGAATTCACTCAATATGAAGCCCCCCAAACCAAGGCTATGGTCCAAGGACAAATGTATTGCAACAAGACTGGTTCCTTCTGAGAGGATCTGTTTGTTGGAGTCTCCTATTCTGAATCAGTGCAACTTCGATAATTTCCATAGAAACCAAATACATGAGGATTAGTTTCTGTTTGGAGGCTGTTCTGTCTGCTGATCCCTCCTGGTAATAGAAGACAAAGGCACTCTAACTGTATGGGTCCAGTCACAGCTAGATGACTACTGGCAGGTGAGAAATGGCATGACTCATCCATTATCTACACACTCTGCAAGCTTGACTTTAGACATGGTAAACTGCCTCACCTCAAGCCTTAGGGACCAGAGAGTTTCTAGATCAAATTTAGTGAATGAGGCAGTCTAAGCCATAGTATTTAAGATGGAGAAGTCAGACAAAGAAAGACACAAACTTGGCCCTGAATCTCATATATAATGTAGACAGAATGGCAGTCAAAGCTGCATTTCCATATACCTGCATAAGTCATTCTAGGCAGAGACTGCTTTTTATAATTTTGGGGGGAGAAGAAGCCATTGAATTAGTTTCCAAATCACTTTCCTATAAATGACAAAATATTTTAAAGCATGGAATATAGAAAAATCTAATTTTCAGTACTATATATCATCACACTGCTTTGATTTTTTTTCCTGCTATAACTGGTTAAGCAGGAAAACACATTATGAGGAGCAATCTAGTTTCTCTACATATTACCTAATCAAGACTTCCTAATACAAGGCAAATAAATCTAACAGTGCATTTAGGACTCTTTTGTTTAAAAAAAAAAAAAAAAGCTTTCAGAGAGCAATTATCCTGCTCTCTCAGTTTCTGCAGTGATTAAGGATTGGTTCCTGTGATTTCTTCTTGTTTGCACATCACTGTCAGTCATGCAAATAGAGATCTCACAAACTTGACTTCCTGAGAGAGCTGTTTGAGCTTTTAATAACTACCTAACATCTATCTGTGATGACAGAAGTCATGATGTGGGTCTCCAAACCACCTTTAAGCCATTTGAATGGCAGATACATCTCAGAAGTCATTATTTCCTATTTTCAAATTATTGTAGAGTATTAAGGAGGTTTACCTCTCAGGGTTAACATTCATCTGTAATTGGGAGTGTGGTTTGTACTATCAAATTTTTATTGACTTCACAGAAGTAAGAACTTGATTAAGAAGAGAGTCCCTCAGGCTAAGACTGGAGATGTTAAAATACTGACCTACACACTGCAGTAGAAATTTAGGCACCATGCATTTCATGGGTTTTATTGAAAGGAAGGTAGTTATAAGTCATTATATCAACTCCAGGGAGTAGTGAACAGGCAGAGGTTACAACATGGTATGTTTGACCTGTAGTTTTAAACCATTACCATTTAAATAATCAAGCAACAGAAGCTTTTAGAAATATTGATAGATGTCATGTAATTTCTGTCTCTTGAGTGGCTGTGCATATTTTTGGTGTTAGCAATGAAAATGGGGTGTTGGATAATTTGTAAAAAATGGGAAGCCAGGTGATGAATCACTCATCCCAATGCAATTATGGAAAAAAAAAAAAAGTGCCTTTTGAGCTGTGGTCATATTGATTTTGCTGATTAAAACCCTCAAATTTCTCAGCATACCAACTGATCAAGCCTCTAGGCTTTTAAATTGGTGATACTACACAAGAAATGTCCTTAAAGGTCATACATCAAAGCTTCCATGGGATGCTAGCACAACACCCTAAGTTGTGAGTGGACCAGAGAAGGTTTTGCTGTGGTCTTGTACCTGTTCTAAAAACAAGAACTGAGTACATGTCCTCCATTCCACTAATTAAGTAATTTTTTTTTTGCACACTTTATCAGGATAATGATTACTAAGCACCCTAACCTTGCACAGCTACAGCAGATAGCTCGAATGGATTAGGAGTTTCCTGCCCCACCACACTTGTAAAATCCCCCAGACTAGACTTGGCCAGCTGGAAGTTAAGGACTGAAGCTCTGTTTACAGTTTAGCACAAGATACAAGCAGATACATACACAATATACATGAATATTTACAGAAAAATACAAGTTAAAGGTAATAGTGAAACACAATCCCCCTCCCAGAAATCAGAGTCCCCAGGAGGGGCTCCCAACCACCTTTACACCTTCTTTCCACCCCTCTACCTTACCCCAGGGTTTGCCTTATGCACAAGGTGAGTTTGGAGGATCAGCCAGTGGGGTTAGAAGTAGAGTGGTTAGGTTATTCAGCAGAGAGGAAAAGACACACTGACTCCCAGAGAGAGACCGAGAGAGTGTCTTAGCTATGTTTGTGTTCTTGTTCTTAAACATCTCAGCAAGCCTATGAGTTAAGCAGATATCACCATTGTTTTCTTTTCACAGTCTATAATTTTTTTCATTAAAATATTCCAATTAGCCTCAAAACAGCACAATAGCATTAGTAATTAACAGTGAAGGAGAGATGACTGAAGAGTTACACAGCTATCATGGAAGGGCAATAGGCCTAAAACATCTTCTGGCTTGCCCTACCCTTCTGTTGATGGGGGAAGCAAGGGTGGGAGGAAAACAAAGGCCTGGGCCACTATTTCCTCTCCCAAAGTGATAAACAGATACTCACAAGTGTTTATGCACCTGTGAGTGTCTTGCTCAAATAAGGGTAAGCAAGTCTTGGTTTCACCTGATACGGTCAGTTTGGCAAAGTGCCATTCTGATTGGTGACTCTCTGTGCCCAAAGGAGACATTGCACAATAATATTACACCAATAATATAAAAAAAGCTAAGTTGCAAGCACTGGATGCTCTGCTCTGCCCTGCCTCACTGCTCTCCTCAGACAAGGTGCTTTGCTTATTTTGGGCTTGAACTACCTGGAAACTTAAGTGCTTCAAGTTTACCAGAAGGGACATTGCCTGGTTGGACCCTGAGGGGGATCTTGAGGAGCATCTTGGAGAAGGGTGATGACAAAGTGTGCAGTCCCTGCTTTCAGACCACCACATCCTGACTTCCTGCTGAGGGGACCTGCCTCTGCCATAAACCGCCGCCATTGGTGGGAACACTGCTGAGCAGCCCAGCTTTTCCCTGAGTTGCCCCCCAGTCTTTGCCTCATGGAAGCTGTGTCTACAGTCACTTTGGACTGTGGCAGGCTTACTCACATTGGACTCTGTGCCATGTTGATCCACTGCTGGATTATAATTTGCAGTTCCACACACTGCTCACTGCTGCAAAAGGCACTGCTGCAAAGGAGCCAAGGGACCACCTTGAAATTCCTACTCCACCACTGTGAGTAAAAGAGACATTCCCTAGGGCTCTGGGCTACCTTTTATTTAAAAGTGGGGCAAAGCTATTTTGTGGCTAAATCTTTTCCAATTTTCTGATTCTCCTAAATTCTTAAATTGCCTGTAAGCTTCCGTGTGAAGATTTTCCTGAATGAATCAGAACCCAAATTTAACTATGCTGGATATAGTTTGTGGGCAGGGCTTTTCAGAAATAAAAATAACTACATATTTTATAATTCCTGCCTCATTAATTGCCCAAACTAATTCAACAGCTCATTGAGACTGCTTCCCTGGATCTCAGCAAAAGCCCTAGCTGACCATTCCAACAAAAAGCATAGAAGCATGACGTTTATCAAGAAAATTAAGTTCACTGAGGGAAATGATACCATACATCATTCCTCCATGCCACCACCTTATTAAAAAGGGACCACTGACCAAAATGGATGAATCTCAGAGAGATCACATTAAGAGTGCCAAGAAGAAAGGAAAGCAAGAAAGATGGAGTTTGTTTATCTGTTTGGATTGGCTCAACACACTGAAGATATCCTTCAGGAAAAGACCACCTGCAACTTGAGCTAAGTAAGTTAGATACTTGCAAGTTAGATACTTGCACAGCTCACACTACACTTACATCTTTATGGCCCCAAAGCACAGTCCATCAGGATAACTTACAAGACGGTGGTACTCAGACTCTGCATGAGAAACAGTTGGTTTTTTTTCTTCACACTCAGAAAGTAGCTTCACCTTTAGTCTGACAGACCTGGGGCAAGTGCTTGTATTAATGGATAAAAAACAAGAATGGAGGAAAGGAGGAAGAGACATGGGAATATATTTGGATTGATGAAGTATATGATCTTTTGGACTCTATCTGGAAAAGGTTGGAAAACGTTTACACCCAACACTAACTTGTGCAAAGGTGATGTACCCAAATTGCAAGCTTAATTAGGAGTAGATGCCCACAACAATGCTTTTAACTTAAAGTACTGAATTGCACGTTTCTTAAACTTTCCTTTTCTAGATTGTGCTGACTTATACAGACTATAAGCAGGACTAAATAGATCTATATTCAAGTTAGATATTGCCAATACTTTGAAGTGACATTCCTATGAGACACACAGAAGTTTTAGAATATGCAGTCCGAGCTGCTGTGATGTTTCAAAGGCATTTACTTATTAGGTTAAGTTTTGTGAAGAGCAAGAAAATAGAACTACTTAAAGCTGAACAAATCCCAGATAACACTAATCTGTACTTTTAAAAATATATATGCTGGAGTCAGCACATCCACTAAACTACTATTATTTAGACACAACTGACAGTAAATCTTCATAACGTGTGACCCAGTAATCTCATCTACAGCACCACCAACTCACATTGAGACCTCGACAAAGCCACTATATAAACCCTTGTACCACACGGTGAAGTAACAAAGTCTGTAAGAATTTGACTGTAAACTGGCATGCTTACACATGGGTTTCCCTGTGAGACAAAAGTTTTCAGAAATTACAAGGCTGTGACATGAGTCTCAAAAGCCAAAACATCCTGAGTATGGTTTATATAGCAGTTGATCCTCAGTAAATGATCAATGCTCCAAGAGAACTATGTGAGTTTACAGCAGCTGAAAATACTACCCCTTGAACCTTAAACCCAGCCTGCAAAACAAGAGAACAGAGACCTAGCTACAGTGTCAAGTCAGTTTTAAGGCTGAATTTCTTATCCTGTATAATATTATTGCAGCTACTCTTCTTCACATAGAATCACAGAATGGTAGGGGTAGACAGCCCATCTTGAAAATGCGAGATTCAAACTCCAAATGCTTACATGTGTGAGAATACTTTTTATCTAACACTCCAGAGTACCCCTCACACCAAGAGGCAGTTTGTTACTGCTGCTGTACTCTTAGTCCAGTACGCTTCTTTTGGCCAGGGATACACTGCTCTCCTATTAAGACACTTGTGTGTGATTTAATTTTGATGTCTACTACTTACTACTACTTGAAGACAGGTTCAACAAATCAAGCACTGACTTCAGGAGGCTTTCCTGCACAACTAAACCTTTGCTTCTCATTCATTCACTCATTGCATACGAACTGCCTGGAATCTGTGTTCACACCACCACAACTGTACCCATCAATGCTTCCATGTGTTGACTGCACATTCAATGAAGTCTTTGAAGAGGGTTATCTAACACCTCCACTGGAGTATGGAAGTGTCAACAGAATCTCTCTAGCACTTTCACAGACCCTCTGTACAACATCCAAATTCCATTCCTGTTAAGTAGCATCAAAACCAAATGGCTTTTACGTATCCTTACTATTAAGGTAAAAGTACAGTACACTGCTATCATGATTTCATGTTCTCAAAACACTGCCTCATCTGTCACTGTTTGTGACTCAATACAAGGTATAATCAATAATTACAAGGTTCAATTTTTTTTTATGTTAAGTGCTACATCTCACATTTCTGCATAAAGCTTTTTCAGTTCTGTTTCACTTTTTAAAGCTACAGGTGTCTGAGGCAGTACACATTAGTTGTGCACCAGCTACAAGTATTTTAGCATTTTACCTAACTGCAGGCAGTGCTACTTTCATCATATATTCTGATTTTGGGTTCCTTCTGCCCCTCCTTTTCAGAGGTGCCTCTGTACTTAATAGTATTAACTCTAGGTGCTCAAGAAAGGTTTATATCACAGGGATTCTCTGGGCTCATTAATCATATTTTAAACTAGGTTGGAAGGGGGAGAAGGGAGAAAGCCAGGCTTACTATAAGCAAGCCTGAGACAACTGTGGGGCAATGTGTCAGCTCCACTGCTGTCTCAGGGGAGGTAGATAACAATGAGTTGTGTGTTGGAGAAGATGCAAGGGCTAGCAATGAGTATAAGCTTAGGGATGGCACACCAGGGTGAGAGGCTAATAAGAGCCTTCAGCCTGTTACCTTGCAGCATGCTGGGGGCACACAAGAACTCTTACATTCTTACAGAAATGTACCACGGGGATCAAGTAATAAGGAATCAGCACACGCAGAGTTTACTGCTAGGTTGGTGGCCACGGAGTGGCTGGGAACGGTCAGACTGCAGGAGTGAAAGCCAACAGATAACTCCCTCCCTGAAATGCTTATGTACCAATGCACGGAGCATGGGGAATAAGCAGGAGGAGCTGGAGATCTGCCTCAGAATGAATAACTATGATGTAATTGCCGTCACTGAAACATGGTGGGACAGCTCCCAGGACTTGAATGTTATCATGGATGGCTGTGGACTGTTCAAGAAGGATAGACCAGCTAGATGAGGTGGGGGAGTTGTGAGAGCAACTGAAATGTGCTGAGTTCTATCCAAGCAGGGAAGCAGGACAGGTTGAAAGGTTGTGGGTAAGAATTAAGGGATGTGGGGAAGGAGGGGAAATTTTTGTAGGTGTCTACTATAGCCCACCAAACCAAGAGGAGAATGTTGATGAGGCCGCCTACAGACAACTGGAGGTAGCCCCTAGAGCAAACTCCTTGGTACTCATGGGCAATTTCAATCACCCTAATATTTGCTGGGAAGCACACACAGTCAGGCACAGCCACTCCAAAAGGCTCCTGCAGTGTATCAACAACAACTTCTTGATGCAGGTAGTGGAGGAACCATCAAGGAGAATGCACTGTTGAACCTTGTATTAACTAATAAAGAAGGACTGATTGAGGACATTAAGTTTGGGAACAGCCTAGGGTACACTGATCACAATATGGTGGAGTTTAGTATTACACAGGGTAGAAGCAGACCAACAAGTAGAATTACAACCCTGGACTTCTGCAGAGCTAACTTTGTGCTCTTCAGAGACACGCTTGCAGAAATCCATGGGCTAAGACTCTAGAGGGATAAAGACAATTGGTTAATTTTTAAAGACCACTTCCTCCAAGTCCAAGCTAGGTGTGTTCCCAAGTGAAAAATCAGGTAGACATGCTAGGAGACCTGCATGGCTGAGCAAGAAGCTCCTGAAAGAAATCTCAGGGAAGAAAGACACTTACAATTCATGGAAGAATGGATTTGTCACTTGGGAGAACTACAGAAAAGTTGTCAGGGCATGTAGAAAGGCAACAAGGAAGACCAAAGCCCTCTTGGAACTGAAGGTGGCAAAGGAAGGAAAAGAGAACAAGAAGGGCTTCTTCAATCCCTCAGTAGGAAAAGGAAGCACAGAGAAGGTGTGGGGCCACTGCAGAATGAGGAGACAGCCCTGAGAACTGGGGATGCAGAGAAGGCAGAGCTACTGAATGCCTTCTTTACTTGTCTTTACACCTAAGGCTGAACTCCACTATGTACTCCAGACCCTGGGTGAAGGAGAGAAAGCCTGCAGGAGGCAATGCTCCCCATTGGTCAGTGTAGACTGCATTAGGGATCAACTACACAAATTGAACATTCACAAGCCCATGGGCCCTGATGAGATGTCCCCAAGAGTGCTGAGAGAACTGCCTGATGTTATTGCTCTGCCACTCTCCATCATTTTTGCCAAATGGTGGCAGACAGCAGACGTGTCTGAGGGCTGGAGGAGAGCCAAGGTCACTTCAGTCTTCAAAAAGGGCAAGAAAGAGGTTCCAGGGAACTGTCTGCCTCACCTCCATCCCTGGAAAAATGATGGAGTGGCTCCTTCTGGAGGGCATCTCAAGACACTTGGAAGAGAAGAAGGTTATCAGGAGTAATCAGCATGCATTTACCAAGGGGAAATCATGCTTGACTAACCCAATAGCATTCTATGAGGACATAACTGAATGGGTAGATTCAGTGAGATCAGTGGATGTAGTCTGCCTTGACCTTAGCAAGGCCTTTAACACCATCTCCCAAGACACCCTAAGTGAGTAAGCTCAGGAACTGTGAATTGGAAGAGCAGACAATGAGGTGGATTAGAAACTGGTTACAAGACAGTTCAAAGAGTGGTGATCAATGCTACCAGGTCCAGCTGAAGAGATGTAACTAGTGGAGGCCCTCAGGGATCAGTGCTGGGTCCAGTCCATCTTCATCAATGACACTGATGAGGTGACAGACAGACAGATGGACAGAGTCTGCTCAGCTAGTTTGTTGATGACACCAAACTGGGAGGCTTGGCCGATACAGCTGAAGGTTGTGAGGCCATGTAGCAAGACCTGGACAGATTGGAGAGATGGGCAAAGAGGGACCAAATGAGGTTCAACAAGGATAAGTGCAGAGTCCTGCATCTGGGGAGGAATAACAAACAGCACCAGTACAGGCTGGGAGGTGATCTGCTGGAGAGCAGCCCTGTGGAAAGGGACTTGGGAGTGCTGGTGGAGAACATCCATGGGACAGCAATGCGCCCTTGTGGCCAAGAAGGCCAATGGGATCCTGGGGTGTATTAAGAAGCGTGTGTGCAGCAGACCAAGGGAAGTTCTCCTCCCCCTCTACTCTGCCCTGGTGAGAGCTCATCTTGAATATTGCATTCAGTTTTGGGCTCCTCAGCTTAAGAAGGACAAGGATCTGCTGGAGAAGGTCCAGCAGAGGGCTACGAGGATGATAAAAGAACTGGATCACTGCCTGATGAGGAGAGGCTGAGGGACCTGGGGCTGTTTAGTCTGGAAACGAGTAGACAGAGAGGATTTAATCAATGTCTATAAATATCTGAGGGCTGGACGTCAGGAGCTGAGGACAGGTTCTGCTCATCTGCTTCCTGGGATAGGACAAGGAGCAATGGATGGAAGCTGAAGCACAGGAGGTTCCACCTCAATATAAGGGGGAACTTCTTTACTGGAAGTGTCACAGAACACTGGAACAGGCTCCCCAGAGAGGCTGTGGAGTCTCTTTCTCCTGAGACTTTCAAGGCTTGTCTGGATGTGTTCCTGTGTGACCTGAGCTAGATTGTCTGGTCCTGTTCTGGCAGGGGGGTTGAACTAGATGATCTCTTTGGGTCCCTGCCAACCCCTGACATCCTGTGATCCTGGGAAATCTCACATGAAATATCACCAAAAGATTACCAATTTTAAGGATAACTCCCCAGATTCTTAAAATATAGAATTGATTTTTCATTTTTCCTTCTTTTGCTAAATCTTCTGAGATTACAAACATAAAGCTTCATGAAGCTTTCCTCTGCCACCACGAGGCCTGCAGTCTTGTTTATGTTCTTTCCTGAAAGCTGTGCTTCATGTATAACTACGTCAAACTAGCAGCCACTAAGGAAAAATATTTCAGGGCTCTCTACAAGCAGTATAATGACCAATGAAATTGTATTTGCAGTATTTTTAAGCTTTAAAAGGAACACACAGCAATCAGTGCACCCTGGGCTCTGTGGTCATCTGGTGTACCCTCATCCACAGTCCTACTGACTGGTCTTCTTGAAGAGATTCAACATTAGGGAAGGATATTTCTGAACTCCTTCATGAAGTTTCAGCTACAGTAACCCACAGCATAGCATAAGAGCCTGATGGTCTACCAACTTAAGTATACTAGAGTACATGGAGTAAAGCTATTCCTCAAGCTCTTCCAGAAGTAGGTAGTACTTTCTTATTTACTTACTTATTTAGAGAAGGTCTGAAATAATCTCGCTCTTCTAGTCACCAACGAGGCCTTGAGTAACCTGTACTAGTGGGAGGTGTCCCTGCCTATGGCAGGGGGTTGGAACTAGATGATCCTTGAGGTCCCTTCCAACCTTACCATTCTATGATTCTATGATTCTATGATCTCCCCACATCAGCCTGCTATCTGAGTGTTTCTCATGGTTGGTGGGTCTCAATATGCCTTTCAGAAAAATAAATTGTCCCTTAACACAGACCTAAAAGGTCAGATGACAAGAGAGCATTGCATTATCAACAGGTGAGTATTTTAGACACAGTAACAATTTTTCGTATAACATCTTACTCAACCTGTATGGTCACTGCTAACCACAAATAATGGAGCTACTGAACCATTTACAAAAGCCACATTGTATTTGAAGGCTTTCAGTATAATCATTGCTGTCCTTCTGTTCACTACTTCCAAAAAATATTCTTCTAAGGCCAAGAATTTCCCTTTCTTCAGAGAATCAAAGACTGGTTTGGGTTGGAAGGGACTTTAAAGATCATCCAGCTCCAAATCCCATACCATGGGCAGGGAAATCTTCCACTAGACAAGGTTAAAATTCTTGCTTCCCATCTCTCTGCAAGCTAATTCCTTCTAGATAACATGATAAATCTCATCTATCAGAAACACTTTGGCAGATCCAGGAAACCTACATCAGTTGTGGAAGGTTATCTTTACAGTAAAGATTTTTATAAATGATTCAGATGAGGTTAATGTGCAACACAGCAGATGGATTAACTATCAGACCAATCTCCCATTCCACTGAATACTGTGTTGGAAATTTCAGGTGGCCTTTATAGTTTCCTAGTGCTCAATGAAGAGTTTCTTAGATTTGTGTGATCAAGCACCCATATCTGACATCAAGGCAAGCAAAAAGGAGGGCCCTGCATGCCAAACATGCATGTTGCCATAGCTGCACTCTAAAGCAGAGCAGTGCTGAAACTTTTCCTTTTTCATCAGAGGAAGTAGAACATTTTCTCTAGGTTTGAGGTTCAGGATAGCTTAGAAGAACATATCATCCTGCAGTTAAATTCCTAATTAATGCAATGTTCCTGTTCAAAGGATGAATTTATTGTAGAATCATTCGCTTTTTACCAGTATACATACACAGACCTTAACACATAGTTTTATACACATATGCATTTATCAATTGTGTGTGATTTTGGGAATATAGGCCTTTGAAAGAGCATTCCAAGCATTTTCAAGGAAAAATACTTTTACCGTGAGGGTGATAGAACACTCTCATGAGGGTCATGGAGTCTCCTTCCCTGGAGTGGAAACATTTGAAACCTGTCTGGATGCATTCCTGTGTCTCTTTGAGGTCCAAAGATCATCACAGCATGCTTTTGGATTGGAATGAACCTTAAAGATACTTAGTTCCAACCAGGGACAGGAACACATTCCACCAGACCAGGTTGCTCAAGGCCACATCCAACCTGGCTTTGAACATTTCCAGGGAGGGGGCATCCACAGTATCCTTGGGCAACCTGTTCCAGTGTCTCACCACCCTCACCATAAAGAATTTCTTCCTAATCTCCATTCTAAACCTCCCCTCTTCCACCTTAAAGCCACTCTCACTACAAGCCCCTTGTAAAAAAAGTGCCTCCCCAGCTTTCTTGTAGCCCACTTCAGGTACTGGAAGGCTGCTAGGTGGTCTTCCTGGAGCCTTCTTTTCTTCAGGCTGAACAACCCCAACTCCTGCATCAATTGGATAATGAGGTATAAAATAAAAAAAGGAAGAACTATAATCCCACGGATAAATAAAAAAAAAAATAATGTAAAAAGAACAAGATATCAGATTTAAAATGACAGATTGCAAGTATTGAAGAAAGAAAGTTTCAGTAGTCAAAGTTAAAATAAAGAAGTAAATGATGCTCAGTGTTTACACAGGGCAGGTACACATAACCCAGGCTCCTTCCTGATGCTGTAACACCAAGTAACATTCAGATACAGAGATGCAGGTCACCAGATCATAAGCCTCAGCAAATACAGCCATTGTAACAGCTTTCTGACAAAGCATCTTGAGTCATTTTCAAGCTTTATCAGAAAAGGTTTGTTGCTTTCAATTCCCTGAATCCTCAGAGAGTCCTTTAATCAGTATTTCCTTCAAAACCGAGCACTTTAGTAAGAAAAATGCCCCATGATAGCTAAAATATTGTGAGTTAATAATGCTGAGTCATGCTGATGTCTACACCCACGTATAATGCTAAATACCATTAGGTAATAAAGGGAAATGTAGCACAGATTTTATGAAATTTATCTTCTAGAAATAAAATACAGTTAAAAGCCACTATAGGATAAGAGGGGGAAAGAGAATGGATGTATGAGCAGCAACCAGAATTAGTTGATTAGCATCATTACTTTAGACTACTAAGATAACCTCTTAAATGTCTAATGCCTATTTCATTGGCTGCTCTGAAGAGTTACATGTTTGTATCTTGATGCTTTAATATAGTTAGATAGATTCAAGACATATAAACACATAACTAAAACACAGTCTAATGTCAAAATACAGATCTGGCTGTATCTGATACTGTATTAAGTAGGAGAAATAATATTCCTGACTGTAGCACTGTCATTCAGGCGACACCCTGAAGTTCAGAGTTTCAGATGCACACACATGGCTGGAAGGCAGCAGAGATGGGGGCAGAGGCATAGCCTCCACTTCAAAGCAGTTCCCAAGGGACAGAAGGAGCAAGCCCTCCCTTCTTGCTTTCTTCACAATAGCTCTTACCAGGCACAGAGCTGACTTTGACCTCAGAGAGTTCAATTCTAGCTTTGCCAATTAAAGTCCTAGAGGGAGGATGGGCTCCAGGGCCTTACAGTGACTGAAGAGGTTATTCACTATGATGCAACCTTATTATGGCCTTCCAGTATTTGAAGGGGGACTACAAAAAAACTGTGGAGGGATATTTTAGGCTATCAGTTAGTGACAGGAGTAGGGGGAATGGATCAATGCTGGAGGTGGGGAGATTCAGACTGGATGTGAGGAGGAAGTTCTTAAGCATGAGAGTGGTGAGAGTCTGGCATGGGTTGCCCAGGGAGGTGGTGCCCAGGGCTGCTCTTAGCCATTCACCACCCAGCCTGGAGTTGTGCTTGGGACTGTGCCTAGCCAGGTGCAGGACCTTACACTTGGCCTTGTTGAATGTCATGAGGTTGGCCTGGGCCCACCTCTCCTGCCTGTCCAGGTCTCTCTGGAACCTGTCATTTACCTACTCTTTTTTTTCCCCACAAGTTATTTTTCATTTGTAAAGCTTTTTGGGTGGTACAAAAGTTGTTTAACAATTTCTGATCTTTTAATTACAATTTGTTACAACAGACTCTAATCTACTACTTCAGTGGTCTTCACATTGTGCCAAGGGAGGTTCACGTTGGACATTAGGAAAAATTCCTTCACAGAGAGGGTTAGCAAGCATCGGAACAGGCTGCCCAGGGAGGTGGTGGAGTCACCATCCCCGGAGCTTTTAAAAAGATGTGTGGATGTGGTGCTTAGGGATGTGGTTTAGTGGTACTGTTACAGCAGAGGTGGTGGAATTGTGAGGTCTAGGTAAGTATTTGGACTTGATCTCAGAGGTCTCTTCCAACACTATGATGTTCTATGATTCAACGAACACAAGACATACTTGTTTTTTTTCTCTTGCACTCCCTTCATTTCTTTGCTAAAAAGAAGAGTGCAGAAGTGATAAATCTGTCCATATGGTTTTGATGTAGCTTGTGGTTATGATTTAAAGGAAGTAAATAATTGCCAAGAGAAAATATGGCAAATGCAATATCACATAAAGATTCTCATACTCATGTGAATGTTACCCACAAATATGAAGCAAATTACTCAAATGGAAAAACAAAACAAACCCACCAAAAACCAAACCTTGAATTAGGCACATAATGAAAAAGATGTATGCCAGTACGATACAGGCATCAGTGAATGCACTGGTAATCAGTTCTCTTAAAACATTAATTTTAAATAGATAACATTAATTTATAAATAAGAGGTTTTAATATGACATCTAATATCTCTCTTGTTTGCCATACAGCACACAGTAATTATAGCTCTTGTGGAATCAAGCTTCTAAAAACATTGCTTAGCTAGGCACAATTAGGTGATTGCCTCAGAAACTGAAGTAAATTCCTGCTCAGAAAAAAAACAATGTTTCCATCAGCTACATCACTGGGATCACTTGGGAGTTGTACAGATCCAATACCAGTTAAGATCTAGCCTGCTACTTATGAACTACTACTACTTAGGTTATAGAAATTTGTCTACATGGGAGAGATTTGGAGGGTCAGTTGGTGATCCTAGTACAGACATTGTGTACCAGCAGTTTCACACAGAGCCATGTATCAGATCACTAATAAGGAGAAGAAATGAAATCATATGCAGTCAGGGCATGCAATGCAATGGTGCTTCAAGGATGAAGGGTCTTTCTTCAGCTCTGACATCATGTATGTGAAAACCAGTCAACCCCAAGGTAAGGCTGAGAAGGTGAAGAAAAATTAACATAGATTCACGGAATCATTTAGACTGGAAAAAAAATTTTGAGATCATCAGGTCCAACCATTAACCCAACACTGTCGAGTCTGCCACTAAACCATGTTCCTCAGCACCACACCTAAACAGCTTTTACCAGAGATGATGATTCAAGCACTGGCCTCAGCAATGTGTTCCAAGACTTGACAACCCTTTCACTGAAGAAATTCCTCCCTCCTAGTTTCCATACTAAATCTCTCCTGGCAAAACTTGAGACCACTTCCTCTTGTCCTGTTACTTGACAGGAGAACAAAATCAACACCCATCTTGGTATCAGCCTCCTTTCATCTCATCACAATCCCTGTTCCTTTTCTTTTTTGTCCTTTATAAAAGCTGTGACTAAATTAATGTTTAGGTCATAGAACCATAGAATAGTAAGGTTGGAAGGGACCTCAAGGATAATCTAGTTCCAACTCCCTGCCATAGGTAGTGAGACCTCCCACTAGCACAGGTTACTCAAGGCCTCATCCAATCTGGCCTTGAACACCTCCAGGGAGGGAGGAGCCACAATGTCCCTGGCCAACCTGTGCCGGTGTCTCACGACCCTCACTGTAAAGAACTACCTCCTAACATCCAGTCTAAACCTCCTCTCTGCCAGATTAAACCCTTCTCTAAGACTCTATGACAGGGATTCCGAGAGTTTGTACTGTCACTCCCTTCCTCCCCAGTTGTAACATTTTGCTTTGGATATGTGTACAGCTACCAAACCATTCCTTGAAGAGAAATAGAAGAGGATTCAGATGGTACAGTTCCTGAACCACTCTTCTGGGCTCGTAAAGAAAAACCTTAACAGGATGACAGCAGTTGGGGAAGACACTCTGCCCTGTTTGCAACAGATAGTAAGTGGTCCTAGCAGGACAGCAAGGGGATCTTGCTCTCACACACACTCATCATAGCTCTCTCCTAGCCGAACTTCAAAGATAACAGTGAACAAACATGACTACAGATTTCTGCCAGCAAATCTACGTCAGCAGAAGATGCGAAAACATCCTCTCTATTTGCAGACCTCAAGGCATTATAAATGCACCCACAGTGACTGAAAAACATCTCTGCCTCTTGAGCCTGCATATTCCAAGAGCCAGGATAATGACACAAATACTACTGGTCATGTATTGCAGCTTGTGACAGAATGCTTTGCAATAAAAGAAGAAAACAGATTCTGTTTCACTAGCAAATGGAATCCACAAATTCAAGTAAATACGCAATTCTATCAGTGACTAAAGCGGTTGGGTCTTCAATAGTGCTAACAGGCATGGGTGGGAAGGGAGGAATACTTTGGAAAGAAGAGTTGCATGGCTATAATTTTTCCTGTAAATCTTGCATTTCACAGATTTGAGGGAGAAACTAGAAAAGAGCAAATCCACACTGATGGCCTTCAACCAGGAGGCCTGTATTACTAGAAAAGAATAACTCAGCTACAAAGTTTACCTGAAGTAAGTGCTACTCTAACCAGTAATCCAACTTGATGCTCATCCCTAATTACATTCATGAGTGAGAAATTCGATGATAAAGAAATCCCTCTGATATCAGCCAGCCCAGGAAGGCACTGAAATGTTGCTCCACTGAATGAGAAGTGAATAGAACAGCTGTCAGCTTCCTTACAATTCCCAAGGTTGCTTCCTCAACAAGGTACTTGAGAACTCTCAGAGAGGTATGCCAAGTTCATCATCTGTCTCTGCAAGACTCTCTCATCTTGTTTTTTTTCTGATTATCTTCTTAAATCTGACAAGTAACATCTTAAATCCCACTAGCAATGGGATCCCTCCTCAAAGGAAAGCTGCGTTGGTATTAGTGCAGCAGATGTTCTTCTCAAACTATTCTGCTTGTTGGAGGCTTCTACTCCTCAGTCAGCTTACTGCTCAACAGTTCTATTCTTCTCTCCAATCAGCATGAAGACATGGCACACTTCATAGCAGCTGGCAATAGTGTGCCCTGACATCAAAGTGCTCTGACTTAGAGCTATTAGTACCTTCCATCTAAAATAATTATACTCTAGTACTTAAAGCCACACAGGTTTATGAGGAAAGTCCTGAAACCTTGACATTTCATATTTAATGGAATAAATTCAAATGATTAACACTGATTTAATGGAAAACTCCTCATAGCCAAGCAATGCAAACCAACCCAAACAGGTAA
Source organism: Eubucco bourcierii (assembly GCA_013396675.1). Lineage (NCBI taxonomy): Eukaryota > Metazoa > Chordata > Aves > Piciformes > Ramphastidae > Eubucco > Eubucco bourcierii. Next base: position 38,869 of record VWZE01002665.1, on the reverse strand, counting down.
AACAACTGCCAATCCCATGCCTTCTGTCCTTATCACAGGTAAGGGTTTGTGGACCGAAGGTTCAGCAGGTTGACAAAGTATCCATGACTGTAAGAGTCTATCTAATGCCAGCACCACAGGTTCCTGGTTTGAGAACAGCATTTCATTTTCATCTCTGTCACACTGATGCACTGCAAAACTAAGACCTCTGATCACAGTGTCAAAATTCGTTAAACATTCATTATCTCGTCACACAATCTTTCAGCCCATAACTTTCAAAAGGAATTTCAGAAGAAATGAAGATGAACTAAGTTCAGAACATTGTGGTTGATTTATCAATGCAAAAGCTGAAATCAATGTTCAATGTCATTATTTTAGGCTTGGTGTCAAAATGAACAGAGAACGTGGAACAGGTTTGTGCATGTATTCATCTACATGTTAAACACAGCATCTTAATGGCAGCCTCCTCTCAATTGCCTAGTTAAGATGTAGCAATTTAAGCAGAGGTTTTATGGCATGGACTGCTGCAAGAACCTGCACAGTTCTGTATCTCTGCAAATGGTATGGAATGCAAATAAAAGGAAAAGCAGACAGAAAAAAAAACCATGTCACTGCTCCTAGTTGCCTTGCAACATATTCTTGACCTCCAGCACCTACTAATGGTTAGTCAATGTCAGATGGGCTCTGTTCAGGACTAACTAATGCTCATAAAATCAAGAGGTCTTCATGCATCAGTATGGAAGAAAACTGCAGTGGATATTAGTCACATGAAAACACTTCTTTAGAATCAGGAGCAAAGTGTTTATACTGGGGCTTGTGGAGGAGCTGTTGCACAGTAGAATCGGGAGAATACCTGAATGGCAAATCTGTAGGCAGTACCACTGCTTGCTCTTTATGACACAGTGGGTGCAATGGAAGCAATCATCTCCAGTGTGACAGACCAATTTCAAGCTTTATTTCCATTTCTGTGCTGAAGGCAACTCCTCTTTCCAAACTGACTTTGTGCTGGACCAGCAGGTAACCCTGCAGAGTGACAGGAGACTCACTCCCAAGCTGAAAACCACAAAAACCTTTGTGCTATCAGCACACAGGCCTCAGATGAGAATATCATGCCAATTAGATAAAGAGATCAGGAATTTTAATGACATCTCCTCAACCCAGACTTGTCACTGTCACTATACATACACAAAGGTTAAAAGATCTTAGAGATATCTCTAGCCCAGTACAAGACCAAGGCTGCACCTTCCAAGATCAGAAGAGAAAAGGCCATTCCAAATTATACCTAACACATTAAACTCGACACACTAAAACTTAACTATACTTAACACACATTCTAAATTATACTTAACAATGACACACTGCAGTTTGAGAAACTCAGTAGCAGAAAATAATAGGTTTCTAAGCAAATACACAGCTTGTCAAGAGCAACCATCATATAATTACAGAAGCAAACGTGAGATATGTTCATACTCTAAGTATCTGTATGCAAATTGATATCAGTTGTACTTTGGAAACCAATAATTCATTTACCAGCTAATTTGAGCAACACAGCCTGCCAAATGTAGCCTGAAGCTTGAAAAACTAAGTTCTACAGGAAGAAGCTAGTCCTCCAATTTCCTGCATGATTGGAGACACAAAATTAAGACAAAGTGTCATTTTATTAAGACTCAGAAAACACACTTTTGAAAGTGAGGTGGCTTTTAATGCCTCGGCTTCCACAGGTTTTAGAAACAAACACTTGTTTAAAACATCTCAGAGAGGAGGTTTAATGGGTTCAAGGCAATCAGTGTTAATGGTGTCTACTCTGGAACGGAATGGAGTTTTTTGTATCAGTGCCTTTGGCTTGGAAACAGACAATACTTCTTTCTCCAGCTTATTATTAGTAACTATAGGGATGAGAAATTATCAGTCCAGCTCAGATGTCATCTTATTTAAACTTAAGAGTATTTGTGTGCTCTAGGGAGTTTTGCTGTGAAAACAATCATTAGAAACTTAAAGGCACAAAACCATTCCTCCTCTAATTATGCATTTCATGCATTACTAAACTCCTTAACAAAATGGAATCAGTATTTTGTGGCTGGCACATTACCATTTGTGCAGAAAATTGGTGCATATTGTAGTGACTAAAATGAGAAACGCCAAGGTTGAAAACTCCTGATTTAAATAAGTACTGTTACAACAATAAAATCTCCAGAGACTCTACAACGCAAGGTACTGAAAAGACTTCTTAAGATTTCTGAAAAACAAACAAGAAGGTCTCCATTACAGTCTGTATTTCCTCACTATGACACATTCCACTAAATATCTATCTTTCAGAATGATTAATTATCTTGAACTGATACTTAAAAGCACTGAAAGAAAACCTCTGTGGCTTTGTGAGCTATGTAGGCCAGTAAAACATGTTTCTCAATGTACAACGAGTATAGTTGCACGGCAACAGATCTAGGTTTTGTCATCTGACATGAAAGAAATTTTCTGTCAGACTGATTGCCTTCACTCAGAGTGGATTAAAAAAATTAGAAACTTAGAATACTGTATCACAGATCAGTGTTACATTCATAAAGAGTTTTTCAATTTATTGCAAGCAGAACAATCACTCAATTTGTGCCTGTCTCTGTAACACGAGTAAATCGATACTTTGACTGTTACTTAGGTTTGCTTTCTCTGTTTCTTTTTCTACATGCTACTTGACCACCTTAGTATTTTAATTATATCTATGTGTGTCTCTATCAAAATAAAAAAACAGCTCAAATCATTGTTTACACATACTCATCCTACGTGTTTACACGCTAGAACAGAAATGATAGCTACTCAGGAATTTCCAAACTTTTTTTCAATGGAAGGAGAAAAATCAAGTATCAAAACTTCTTTTTTTTTTTTTTTAAACTTATTTCTATTTCTGATAACTATTTCTCCAAGCACAACTAATAACAGAACAAGACCCCTGCTTTGTTCAGTATTTCCAAATATCTTCCCTGGGTAGCAACCCAACACCAAAATATTTCACCAAACACTCCTAGCACCACACTATTTGTGCTCCTCTAGCTGCTTATGGATCCTTGTGGTGGCTCTTAGACTTCAGTTGCCTCTAGATACAGCCAGTAGCATACAACTATCCCATTTGTGACTTGCCTTTAACAACACCACAATGCACAAGTGAAAGGGCAGATGCTGGCCAGCTGGACAAGGATCCACACTGACATTGCGCTTCCCTTTGTCTCAGTGCATTTTACAATTATATAAATGGCTTGAATATTTTTTAATTGAACTTTAATGTTAAATGCCTGTTAGTTACAACAGCTCTTTATCTAACCCCCCCTCCCATACATTTAGGACATCTCATTGTTTACCATACTTGATTTTAACATCTCTAACTTCTTTACTCTTCCTCCAAATGTGGTGTACTAGTTCTTAACAGGCTATGTTTGCCTTACTACTGTCCAACTTGAAAGAAAAAGACAACCTTATACCTCCAGGTGCACATCTGTGACAAGAGCAAACCAAGGTTTGATTTGCCATCTGTTTTCAGTACCTCTTCCATCATCATTTCTTCAATTTGTGTTTATTATAGACAACCTGACAGATCCGTTACCCAAAGTATCCTGTGCCCATGCCGAACCCCCAAACATGTGAAATCACTGCTTGTGCAATCAAAGTGCAAGTCTTGTTTGAAAAACACCACATAAAAGAAAATTGATTTTTGCCTCAGAAATGTCAAACTTCTGCCTATAATGCTCAGCTAGATTTTTTCTGAACCAACAAAGTTCAGAAAGAGCCATAGACCTGACAGATCTCCGACACATCATGATGGATGTGGCAGGTCTACTGCTTTACTGTTAGAAATGTCCTCCAAAAGAGTGAGGCAATCAATGAAGAATAGTAAATCTACCCCAGATTGTAGAGTTACTTTTTGTACATCCCTAAGAGAAAGAAATGCATTGTTTCTTCTATCTCCTGAAAATCCTATTTCAACAAACTATCACACTCGCTTCCTTTAATATTATACACCACCACTTACGCAGCTTAATCTTTATCTGTTCAATACTCTACCTGCTCAACTCCTAACATGCATTTTTATGTCATTAAGCTAGGGGGGGAAGAAAAGAGCATACGGAATTTAAAACAGACTTTCTTGTTAAAAGAAAAAGTTTTCTTACCTTTCTTCTGCTCCCTCTGTCAGCCAGAAGAACGACAGCTGCTCCCACTGTATCTGTTCAATTAAGTCCCCATCATTCTGGAAAACATTGGTATTGATTAATACTGCATCAAAATCTTACTTTGAGTGCATAGTGTGAATACATTTCATTTTCTTTGTTGGAAAATTCCCATACTTGAGATAAATCACAGTAAGTTTGGAAAAGTTAATTTGACATTCACATATTAAACCTTTCTAGAGAAAGAATTGGTTTAATTTATTAACCGATGCCTTTGGATGTATTCTACTGGCTACACTTCATGTAACAGCCTGGACTTCAGCAACAGATGGAATTTATTTCAAAATACCTATTTTCCAAAGCAATTTGACCACCACGGTAACACAACAAGCAGAGCTACATCAGCACAAGTACAGTGATTTAAAATACTTTTTTATTTTTTTATGGTAAAGTGAGTACAATTTAACATTTTTTATAAGTAGGTTCAATAAATCTAAAACCTGCTGCAAGAGTAGATTGATGGTTACTTGTACTTGTGTATGATTTCCAAAATACACCCATGCATCACTGTCATCATTCTATTTCTTCCATTATTTTATACACCCATAAGCACATAGACAATATTTAATGTAATATTAACCAAGACAGTTTGAATTAGCAAAGCACACACAAAGAGAGCGAGCAGCTACGAGACTAAAGCCCACAACAATCTGACACTGGAAACTTAATGATGCAAGGATTTTGAGGGCTAAAAAGCCCTTCTATTTATTTAAATAGAACCACAATCTTCTATCTTTTCTTAGATAGCATTTCTGAGAAAATCTAAGAGTATTGCATTATGGCACTGCTGTACTTGCAGCACCTGAAACTCAGTGGCTGCATTTATGAACAGACTATTGAATAGCACCTCTGTAACTATCAAGAAGCTTTGCTTTTGTGTGAAAATTAGACAAGTATGCAAACAAGGCATGTAATGAAGACACATGCCTGCAACATACAAAAACTGTTGGAATAAACCTAGACAGAATAACTGCCTACCTTCTATCTGATATTGTATGCTCTGGGGTATTTTTTCCTCACTGAAGGTTAAACAGATGCATTGTGTGGTAGACATTTAAACAAATTCACATCTTTATCAATCCAAGCTTGAAATCACACAGAATGTTCCTTAGTTGTTCCTTTGCACCCACCCTTAGCTCACATTAAAAGGGTGTCCTGGGTTGCAGACCAGCTGAAACGCTGGTTACAGCAGCTTGTCACACACTACTTTCCTCCTGCCTCAGCTTCTCAGAGCTCACACAGAATCCCAGCATGGTGGGGGTTGGAAGGGATCTCTGGAGATCATCCAGTCCAATCCCTGCTGCTAAAGCAGGGTCACCCAGAGCAGCTTGCCCAGGTTCACAATGCCAGGGGGGTTTGGAATGTCTCCAGATGAGGAGACTCTACAGCCTCTCTGGGAAGCCTGCTCCAGAGCTCCACCCTCAAAGGAAAGAAGTTTATCCTCATGTTCAGGTGGGAACCTCCTGGGTTCCTGCTTGTGCTCATTGCCCCTTGTCCTTTAACTAGGCACTGCTAAAAAGAGTCTGGCCTCATCCTCTCCACGCCCTCCAAACACTGATCAGCATTGATCAAATGCACTCTCAGGCTGCTCTGCTGGAGTCTAAATAGGTCCAGGCCCCTCAGCCTTTCTTCCTCACAGAGATGCTGCAGGCCCCTCAGCATCTCTGTAGCTTCCAGTGGGTCTCCTACAGTTCTCTGCCTCTCTTGAACTGGGGAGGTCAGAACACTATGCAGTACTCTAGCTGTGGCCTGACCATCACAGAGCAGAGGCAGAATAGCCTCCCTCAACATGCTCACCACACCCTTCTTAATTAACACCAGGACATCACTGGCCTTCTTGGCCATGAGGGCACATTGCTGGCTCCCAGTGAGCTTCCTGTCCCCCATCACTCTCAGGTCCACCTTCACAGAACTGCTTTCCCTTAACTGACCCAGAGGGCTGCTCCTCCCCAGGAGCAGGATTCTACACTCACCCTGGCTGAGCTTCTCAAGGTTCTTCTTCTCCACCCAGCTCTCAACCCTGGCTGAGTCCTCACCCTCTCCCCTGGCAGAGGCAGGCCAAACTTCACACAGGTAGTGCCTTTCTCCCTTCACAGGCTCCACTGCTGCTCTTATTCCCCGCCTTTGGGTGTCCCGCAGACTCACTGCCACTCAGGGCCGGGACTGTTATCTGGCACCCTCACAGGGACAGGTGTGCCACACGATGCGATTGGCCTGCCTCTGCTCAGGATGCCCACTGATTGGTTGCTGGGAGAGCCATCAACCTAGTCCCATCCCCAGGGACTCCAGCTTGTTCCAGGACCTGCCGGGTCACTCCTCTGCCCTCAGTCACCTCCCTGCAGACAGACAATACTCCGAGGAGGAGGCAACCGAGGTGGCTCATCACCATGACACTCTTAAAGACAAGGTAACTAATGAGTGGGGCAGCCCGATGGAAAAGACACCCCCGGTTTTGCCTGAAGAAGGCTGGCACTGCAGGTTAATTGGCATCTACCCCTCAGGGCAGCCTTCCCTTCAGCTCCCTGAATGTGGCTCAGAATGCAGGTGCCTGAAAAACCTCACAGAAAAGCTGCCTGCCTTGACACACAAACTGCTAACAAAAAAACCAGACAGCTCAAGCAAGGAGCTGGGGCTGTGCAGTCTGCAGGCCTTTTCTAGGGGCCTTCTTGAAGGGGGCCTAGAAGAAAGCCACGGAGGGAGATTTTTACAAGGAGTTGTAATGGTAATACGTGGAGACACTGGAATTGGCTCCTGTGGGAGGTTGTAGATGCCCCTGCCCCAGACATGTTCAAGGTCAGGGTGGACAGGGCCTTAAACAACCTGGTCTAGTGCGAGGTGTCCCTCACCCATGGCAGGGTGTTGGAACTAGATGCTTTTTAAGGTCCCTTCCAACCCTGACCATTCTAGGATTCTAAACCACAACCAAGCCCATCTTCACCTGCAGGTAAGTGAAGAATCCATAGCAAGTTTAATTACTTCTTAGATATATTTTTTTCACTGTGAGGGTGACAGAGCACTGGAACAGGCTGCCCAGGGGGATTGCGGAGTCTCCCTCTCTGGAGATATTCAAGAACCATCTGGATGCATTTCAGTGTGATCTGCTCTAGGTGATCCTGCTCTGGCAGGGGGGCTGGGCCAGATGATCTTTTGAGGTCCCCTCCAGCCCCAGACAGTCCATGATACGTTGTTTTAAAGTGTTACGAACATCCTGCAAATTTGAACTTCCTGATACAGCACTAGCTCCACCCCCAAACTCCTCTGGATATCCTCTTTGAATATTGGAACAATTTCTTCCCTGAAAGAGTGGTCTGGCATCGCAACAGGCTGCCCAGGGTGGTGGTGGAGTCCACCTGGAGGTACTCAAAAAACATGGAGACATGGCACTTTCCAACACAGTTTAGTGGCCGTGGTGTTGACAGATTCAATGTCACCTCCATGCCCAAGTTGACATGGTGGTGACAGACTCAATGACCTTAGAAGTCTTCCAGCATTAATGATTCTCTGAACCTATGATTCTGGCTCTCCCACAGAGCAGAGCGGACTTTGCTGTGAGGAAATGGGTACGTGCAGCAAGGCAATGCATGTTGTTGGCTCCTGACACCATTTTATTCTAACCCTTTGCTAACAGGGGTACTTTGCCGCTCCCGGAGAGTCATTTTATAACCAAAGGGGCATATAAAGCATGAAATGCAGAAAAAAACAGAACAAAAAGCAGATTTCGTAATTGTCTGAGGATGAACACAAAGGAACCTCACAGCCTCATTATCCATGATACCTACTGGCTACACATGGTTTCATTTTCATAGCTTCTGTGAAAGGCAAGAAAGTAGGCCCTCACTGGAAGTTCACAGGAGGAAACTGAAATACAACAAGATTCTGATAAACTTTCAAAGAATTACAAAATGTTCCCATGACAATCCCTGCAGCCTGTGCACCGCACAGCTTGTTTCTTTCATGTGAAAACAACTACACTGCATCTGAGGAAAACAAAATGAGTAGGAGCTCTGCATGCCTGCTTTGTAGCCGTTTCTGACAATTAATATAACAATTTCATATTACAAAGTGCAGAGGGCAGAGACAAAGGGAAACACAAACTGTATTTCTCTTCAAGCTTGGTAATATTTTTTTGTACAGCATTTTAACAGAGATCAGCTAAACACTCTGGAAATACCAATGTAGGTAACATTTCATTTCAAAACAAAACAGTAACTCTAAAAACCCTGAGATTTAATTTTTTTTTCCCCCTAGGAGCTAAAAGAACATTTGGAGCACACTTCAATTTTTAACGACAGTACAATATTTTACATTAAGATAATGAAGTTGCTTACTCTGCCTGAAGCTATTTTTGAATTTTTCATAGCTGGCATAACAGTTACCCTAATCATCTGTAATTTTAATGTCATAATATTAATTTCTGATACAAACATGAGTTTTAAACACATTTAAATAGATACCAAGTCTGGTACTACTTTGACAACATCATGGAACTTTTTTTTTTTTTAATTGCAATAAGCCCAGGTTTCAAAAAATGAAAACCTAATGATGCTCAGCCCTATTAGGAGAATCACTATACCACTCCTCCCACATGATAAAAATTGATAAATCAAATATTAATAACAGAACCAGATAAAACAATTTGATTCATGTTGGATTTCTTCTTATTCTTGGTCTTGCAACTAAAACCAGGAAAGAATCATATAACCACTGTGGCAGAAACAATGAAGAGTCCTATATGCAATGTACTCCAATGGCCGTGAATTACTGTGTATGATTCAACCTTAACAGAGCAAATGTTTCCAAGCACAAGCTTTGAATGTTCACTATATGGGGCAAGTTGTTCTTTAGCAGAAGGCTAGTTTCACAGAGTTTCCCCATATTGTTGGAAGTGTGAATTCCAACCTCTGTTTCTTCAAAACAAATTCATTTATCTACATTTTAAAATGTTTTGGTTTTCTGCATGTGGTATCATCCATAATAATATTGCATAATATGATAATACACATGATAAACCATAATACATATCCATAATCATATCACACTAAAGGGAAATTAAATAATCCATCACCCACCTATCTCTGCACTGACTTTTTAGGGGTATTCTACTAAGCACAACACTATGAACTGCTGGGAAAGGTCTAATAAAAAACAACCAAAATCAACCAACCAAACCCACCCATAAATACAAGCAGCAAACAAACAAACACCAAAACAAAAGCAAACCAAAACTAAACAGAAAACCCAAACCAAAAAAATCCAAAACAATCATGAGTGCCCTAATTGCAACAAGCTCCACTCAGTGCATGTCATTAATACTAAAAAAATAAAAGCAGAGTGAGTTGTGATCCTGACAATATATACATCAAGATGCCTGGAAAGCTTCAAGGATTCTCATCTAGGTATATAATCTGAGGTGTAAGAAGCAACAATGCCCCATCCACAGCTCATCCTATCTTGTTCATAAAGACAAACAATGCCCAGGTTGAAACAGAGTAACTTAGAATCATAGAATGGTAAGGTTGGAAGGGACCTCAAGGATCATCTAGTTCCAACCCCCTGCCATAGGCAGGGACACCTCCCACTAGTACAGGTTACTCAAGGCCTCATCCAATCTGGCCTTGAACACATCCAGGGAGGGAGCATCCACAATCTCCCTGGGCAACCCGTTCCAGTGCCTCACCACCCTTACTGTAAAGAACTTCCTCCTAACATCCAGTCTAAATCTCCCCTCTGCCAGTTTAAGCCCATTGCCCCTTGTCCTGTCATTGCAGGACCTTGTAAATAATCCTTCCCCAGCCTTCCTGTAGGCCCCCTTCAGATACTGGAAGGCTACTATCAGGTCCCCTCGAAGCCTTCTCTTCTCCAGGCTGAAGAGCCCCAACTCCCTCAGCCTGTCCTCATAGGAGAGCTGCTCCAGCCCTCTGATCATCTTTGTGGCCCTCCTCTGGACCCGCTCCAACACTTCCATGTCCTTCCTGTGCTGAGGGTTCCAGAACTGCACACAGTACTCCAGGTGGGGTCTGACGAGAGCAGAGTAAAGGGGCAGAATCACCTCCCTTGCCCTGCTGGCCACGCTTCTCTTGATGCAGCCTAGGACTCGGTTGGCTGTCTGGGCTGCATGTGCACACTGCAGGCTCATGTTGAGCTTTTCATCAACCCAGACTCCAAGGTCCTTTTCCTCAGGGCTGCTCTCCAGCCATTCACCACCCAGCCTGTATTTGTGCTTGGGATTGTGCCTACCCAGGTGCAGGACCTTACACTTGGCCTTATTGAATTTCATCAGGTTGGCCTGGGCCCAACTCTCCAGCCTGTCCAGGTCCCTCTGGATGGCATCCCTGCCCTCTAGCAAGTCGACTGTGCCACACAGCTTGGTGTCATCTGCAAACTTGCTGAGGGTGCACTCCATTCCTCTGTCCATGTCACTGACAAAGATGTTAAACAGCACTGGTCCCAGCACTGACCCCTGAGGGACACCACTTGTCACTGGTCTCCAGGTGGACATTGTGCCGTTGATCGCCACTCTCTGGGTTCGACCATCCAGCCAATTCCTTATCCAGCGAGTGGTCCATCCATCCAGTCCATGCTTTTCCAGTTTGGTGACCAGGATGTCATGTGGGACAGAGTCAAATGCCTTACTCAGGTCCAGGTAGATGACATCAGCTGCCTTTCCCTTGTCCACTGTTGCTGTGACTTCATCATAGAAAGCCACTAAATTTGTCAGGCAAGATCTACCCTTGGTGAAGCCATGCTGGTTCCCACCAATCACCTCTGCTTTGTTTTCCATTTGCCTTAGCAGGACTTTCAGCAGGATTTGCTCCATGATCTTGCCAGGCACAGAGGTGAGGCTGACTGGTCTATAGTTTCCAAGGTCATTCTTTTTACCCTTCTTGAAGATGGGTGTTATGTTTGCCCACCTCCAGTCAGCAGGAACTTCACCAGTCTGCCATGACTTTTCAAATATGATGCACGGTGGTTTGGCAACTTCATCTGCCAGTTCCCTCAGGACTCGTGGGTGGATCTCATCAGGCCCCATGGAGCTAGCTTGAGCTAGCTTTGTTTCTTGTTGGGTGAAAGAAAGGCATAGAGAGGATAACCTTTAAGAAATGCAAAGGAAAAAAGCCTGTAGAAAAACAGTAATAAAATTGATACAGAGATACTTGTCTGAGGATGATGGTAACACCATCCTCAGACATAGGTGGTGGTGGTGGTGGTAATCTGTAAAGTGGGGCAAAATGCAGTTAGTTGTGCAAGACTTATATTTGGACAACCAGACCATGGAAGAAACTATATGAAAACACTGTAATACAGAATGATTCATTTGGAATTGCCATTCCAATTCCAAAACCTCTACAGGCTCACTAGATGCAGCTTTCAGTAATAACATTCTTAACTGCATTATCTTGATTAGCCAAGCTATCTTTAAAAGCTTTAATTTATTTATTAGCACAACTTAGATTTCCTAACTTACTTGCTGCTTGCTGATATTCTGACCAGAGAGAAGAGGAAGTATTACATGCTCTGGTAGATAAGAAAAGGAGCAGGGCATTTTCAGATGAGGCATAGACCTTCTGATCTCAAATGGAGAAAGCCAAATACTCAAGACAAGGGAAGTGGAGTAGTTACCCTAAGGTAAGCATATTTTCTTCATGCAATTCTCAGTCTGACAGTAGGATATAGAAATGCCCAACAGTAACTACAAAATAAGCCATAGGAAGGACCTATCATTATGACTTACTCAAGGTACAAGCCTATTCCCATTACTCCATTTGTGTTTGCTACCTGCTTGATCTCTCACCCAAGATTAGGGCCCTAACCACCAAGAAGTGGATTAACTGTTTCATAAAAAGAATGAGTCTTGCGTCGGAAGATAACTGCTGTTTTCTGATGGCATCACCATCTAAAACTAAGTCACTGTAGCTTGCTGCGTACCAGATCCCTGTTTTCTGGTTTCCTTGGTCTTCTCCAGATACTCCAGTTTATCTTTTCAATTTCACGAGACACAGAAGCAGGAGGTTCCTGCTCTTTGATGTGTCTCAAATCATACACCTTTCCTTTCAGCCCTGCTCACCCACAGAAAAGCTGCTTCAGACTCTGTATCACTCACTCTTAGCTGGTTTTACTGCTCAGCAGCTCCCTTGGAGAAACAGCACTTCCCTAAACAGCTGAGAAAACACAGATCTCCTGTGCCTTGTTTCTCTATATGGTTCAGTGCAAATGTCCTCACTCACACATTAAACTGGCTTCTCCTTCCAGTGTTTTAAGAAAGGGGTTTCATCCACAGTACCAATCCCACCCCAAAACAATACTACATTAACAAATATTAAACGAGTGCCAACCAATTGCAGAATAGTTGCCTCCATTTCATTAAGTGGTTTGCCCAAAATTGGGAAGTAAAAATGGATTCGAACTTAAAGCAAAAGTTTTCTTGTGAAAAATATGGTAAACAAGATCCAAAGAAGTTTGGCATAATTTTTACAGTTGTAGTTAGTTAGCTGCAAAATTAAATGAGTATTTCATACTAATAACTTCAAGGAGTGCACATTGCAGATAGTGTGGGGATCACAGAATTACAGAATGTCCATGGCTGGAAGAGACCTTGAAAGCTCATTCAGTCCAACCCCCCTGCCAGAGCAGGATCACCTAGACAAGATCACACAGGAATGTGTTCAGGTGGGTTTTTGCTATCTCCAGAGGAGACTCCACAACCTCCCTGGGCAGCCTGTTCCAGGGTTCTGTTGCCCTCACAGGGAAAAAATTCCTCCTCATGTTTAAATGAAACTTTCTATGCCTCAGCTTCCACCCATTGCCCCTCATCCTGTAACTGGGAATCATTCAGCAGAGCCTGGCTCCAGCCTCCTGGCACTCACCCTGCACATCTTTATAAACATTGATGAGGTCATCTCTCAGTTTTCTCCAAGCTAAAGAGCCCCAGCTCCCTCAGTCTCTACTCATAACAGAGATGTTCAATCTTCATCATCTTCATGGCTCTGTGCTGGACTCTCTCAAGCAGTTCTCTGTCCCTCTTGAACTGGGGGGCCTAGAAGTGGACACAGCACTCCAGATGTGGCCTCACCAGGGCAGAGTAGAGGGGCAGGAGAACCTCTCTTGACGTACCAGCCACAGCCCTTCTAATACACCCAAAACAGCATTTCTCCTCCTGGATCTCATAATCATCTCTCTCCCCTTTAGGCATTTTTGTTGTTTATCGATGATCAGTCACCTAAGTCAGCATTTTAAATTAATCTAATGACCATACTAATTCTGGACCATAAATACTGAAACTTTTCCCCTGATGCTCTTAAAATAAAACCTTAGCTCACCTCACTCAGTTTTGACTCAATCTGTTGGTTTTTTTTTCTGTGTTGTTTCTCTCTCACTTCTGTGTTGTGAGAGGCAGAAAAGTTAACCCATTGGTTTTGTTTGAAATCATCACACTATGTAAACCATGTTACAGAAAAAAAATTGTTTATACCTACAAATAAGAATGTGAAAGCCTTCCAGGAAATAACATTGTATAGGAATTTAAAAGACCACTCTCCTCAAACCAGTGTCACAAGACACATTGGCACAGAGCTTCTTTTAAGCTTTTTGAAGTGCCTACTTAAAATAATGTGACTCTGAAACAGTTTACAAGTCTGAAAGATTTAAAGTGCAGCTGAAACCCAGAAATTCCTTTATCCCCTTGTTCTTAGCTTTGTGAAGAACATGTTGTGCAGAGTGGATAATTCAAGTTATAAAAGGAGAAAAGAACGTGCAACATCTTACAATTACAAAAAAAAAAAAAAAAAAAAAAGGGGGGCTTATATGGCATCTACTTCCTCAAGAAACTTAATCTGATGCAAAAAAATCTTGTTAGATCTGAACAGGTCTGTCTCCTAAACTCAACGAATACCTCTCCACACATGAAATAACCAGCTCTTGAGACAGTAAATAAAATTCATCTCTTCACTGGCGACAAAACACAGAACAGTAAGCAATTCAGCTCCCAAACAGTAATTACATGATGTTGAAAGCAGGACCTGTCAACCCTGAGGATGAAGAGAAGACCCCAAGATGCTGGTTGCTTCCACTTAACACACTGGAAATGAAACTAGCACCTACTTCAAATAACAACTGTGCAATGTATGTCCTTGTCTTTATAAATAATTTCCAGTGTGCTGTAGCTGAAATGGTTGGGAGCCAAGACAATTTCCAAGAGTGTAATACTGAAATCACCAGAGGAAATGATTCCAGTTCCTGCTTGCCCTGCTCAGACAAGGATTAATTCTGTTGCTCCCAGCACATGAAGATCACCTGCAAGAGGGATTCCCAAGCTGCGCTGAGCAGTGTGGCATTAGACAAAGAAGTACTAGTTCTACATTCTACTCTGCACACCACAGGGTACAATAAATACTGGCAGCTCCCACCACTGTCCCTGCAGAAGCTGGTACCTAGGCAAAACCACTTTTCAATGCACTGCTGTGTAGCTAAGAAACACTTGAAACTGAGTTTCCAAAGATAGCAAAACACAGCCCTTGTCCACAACTTTATCCCATGTCATGTGACATTCCTTTGTCTGAAATCTGATATTTTTCATCACTATTGCACATCACTAGTCACTCTAGTTTTAACAGATGTGGGATACAGTAAGTGGCCAGGGATTGATTTTCTGCAATCTTTTTATGAGAGTTATCTATTTATAGGACTTGTCTACACAATCAACAGAACCATCAAGATTTGGTCACAGAATAATGGCATAGAAAGCCTAAGAATCACTTTAATATGGGCTGAGCTGTGGACCTCTAGCCAAAATGTTCTTGGAGACAGATCACCCACTGGTCAGATGTCCAAAAAAACCCCTTAATCTTCTGTACTCCACCCCTAGTAGAAAAGCACTTGTGTTGGTGGTGTATTCCAGAAAGGAATGTCTTGATTCATAAAATGGTTTGGATTGGAAGGGACTTTAAAGATAACCCAGTTCCAAACCCTGCACAATGGGCAGAGACACCTTCCACTAGACCAGGTTGCTCAAGGCCATGTCCATGCTGGCCTTGAACATGTCCAGGGAGGGGGCATCCACAATGTCCCTGGGCAACCTGTTCCTATGTCTCACCAGTCTCACTGTACAGAGTCTAAATCTACCCTCCTCCAGCTTAAATCCATTCCACTTCATCCTATCACAAGTACTTGAGTACTTGACCCAACAGTGTCTTAAAACTGGTCATTACTTTGTGGGGTTTTTTTGCTCTTCTTAGAATCAGAGAATGATAGAATCAAGCAGATTGGAAGAGACCTCACCCAGCCCTAGCCAATCAACCAGACCATGGCACTAAGCACCCCATCCAGTATCCTCTTCAACACCTCCAGGGACAGAGACTCCACCACCTCCCTGGGCAGCCCATTCCAATGCCAATCACTCTCTCTGTCAAGAACTTCATCCTAACATCCAGCCTAGATCTCCCCTGGCACAGCTTGACACTGTGCCCCCTCCTTCTGTTGCTGGTTGCCTGGCAGAAGAGACTGACCCCCACCTAGCTACAACCTCCTTTCAGGAAGTCGTAGACAGCAGTGAGGTCTGCCCTGAACCTCCTCTTTTCCAGGCTGCACACCCCCAGCTCCCTCAGCCTCTCCTCACAGGGCTGTGCTCCAGGTCCCTCACCAGTTTCGTTGCCCTACTCTGGACACCTTCCAGCACCGCAACATCTCTCTTGAACTGAGGAGCCCAGAACTGGGCACACTACTCAAGGTGTGGACTAACCAGTGCTGAGTACAGGGGCAGAATAGTCTTCCTTGTCCTACTGGCCACACTGTTCCTGATCCAGGCCAGAATGCCATTGGCTCTCCTGGGCACACTGCTGGCTCACGTCTATTTATCTCACTGTCTTACCCCAATCAAGAAGGAAACTAGGATATACATAATTGTCACCAAAAATCAGCCCAGCTATCAGTTTCCTTCACTGTACAAACCCCCAACAAGTGTCATGGATAAAAGATGGGTCTAGCAGCATGTCTGCCTTATCAGACTACCTGGAAAATGTTACCGATAAGTCTGTCATGAGGCTGACTGAAGGCATTTGTAAAACTCACTGTTATAACTCATGAATTCAGCAAACATTGTACTGCAAGCCCATCTATCTAATCAGACCTTTCCAAAGGCAGCATCTTTCCTTCAGGCCTTTTCATGTCTAGCCCATATAAAGGATATATATTTCTTTAAGTGACAATGATTTCTGAATGATACATTTCTAACTGATTTATGTGTTATGCAGTCTATATAAAACTTGGCAGGAATTAAATTGATGAGTATTCCTACTTTGCTCTTGCACTGCTTTCCAAAGTTTTTAAAAAAACCCAACTCTTAAAAAAAAAAAAAAAAGGGGCACTTCTCTTTGAATTCTTTTGCTGGTTTGAAGCTAATTGGAATATTTTCATGAACGAAATCAGATTACAAGCTGTGAAAAGAAAACAATGGTGATGTCTGTTTCACTCACAGGTTTGATGAGAAGTATAAAACAAATATTGGTAAGACAGTCTCTCCATGGCTCTGGCTGTATTATGAACTCCTCTGCCTCGATCTGTGTAACCCAACTAATCATTCTGCTTCTAACTCCCCTTGCTGATTCTTCCAACTCACCTTGCATGTAAGGCACACTCTAGGATAAGGGAGGGGGGTGGAAAGAAGGTGGAAGAGTAGTTGGGAGCTCCTCCTGGGCACTCTGACTGCTGGAAGGGTATTGTGTTTCTGTATTACTTTTAACTTGTCTATTACTGTATATAGTTGTAAATATTTGTAATATATTGTAAATATATTACAAATTGTAAATATCTGCTTGTATATTGTGCTAAGCTGTAAATATAAAGCCTCATTCTTAAACTTCCAGCCAGCTGAGTCTAGTCTGGGTGAATTCATTGTGTTCAGGGGATGAGTGATGCCCAGAACCACTACAATTCCTAAAACAGAGAGTTTCAATCTGAAGAGATTGCAAGGACTGAATAATGCCACTGCAGTGTGGATAGATTTGTAAAACAAGTTACTGGGAAATACAGATTGAAATTTAAAAAAAAGTTAACAGTTCTCAGTGGCCAAGACCATCTCTGCAATCAGAATGTTCCACTTTTGATCAGTTCTATGAAGAATTGGCAACATTGTTCTGAGAAGAGCTAAAGTCAGTTTACTCATCAGTGCTAAGAGGTATTTTTGATATATGGAAGTAAATTATAATACTTACACAGCAATTTCACAGGAAAAAATCCAAACAAACAACAGAAAGTCCAAACCCCAAATCAAACCAAGCCAAAACAACCACCCCAAACCAAACCAAATAAAACCATTTGAACAAACAAAAAACACCACAAAGAAACCCAAATAAACAAACAAAAAAGTAAACTCAAATTTGAAACAATGAATTTTTTCTTTTTCTTGGTGTTTACCAAGGAAAGTAATTTCTGAAATTTCCCCAGCATTAGCAGCACCTGGAGCTAAAGACAAGTAGTCAAAGCACTACACAATGACTCAGACACCATAACTTGTCTTCTCCAAGATAATTAAAGGGTTTTTCCTCTTTGCCTGAAGCTGTCTAATCATGCAGGAAGTATTCCCCCATCATTCAAGATGACTCTCAGGAATTAATTTTGCAGCATGGTGCAGACTTTTTAATTATTACAGTTAGATGCAAATCCTCCTAAGCTTTCAACACAGACATTTTTAAAAAAAGTTTAAAAAAAAAAAGTTATGAAAATGTGATGCTTACCCTACTGCCCTCAAGAAATGGCTTGTCCCTGGCTCACATGAACATTTGCAGGAGTGATTTTTGACTTTCCACCCCCACTACCCTAGTGAAAACCAACCAATGTGCAGCAAAGTTGCAGACAAGCTAAATGACAAAAAGCAGGAGGACCATTTGAGGAGGTTATCCTAGCCAAAGGAGCTAGAGAAAGCCTGTTATAATTTTGTGATGGTTTGGGAGTTACACACCCATACCCACCCCCCCAGCCCCAAAATGAAAATCCCCCAGACTAGACTCAGCTGGCTGGAAGTTAAGGACTGAATATCTGTTTACAGCTCAGCACAATATGCAAGCAGATATATACACAATATTCATTAATATTTACAGAAACATACAAGTTAAAGGTAATACAGAAACACAACACTCCTCCCAGAAATCAGAGTCCCCAGGAGGGGCTCCCAACCACCCTCACACCTTCTTTCCACCCCTCTACCATATCCCAGGGTCTGCCTTAAATGCAAGACAAGTCTGGAGGATCACCAGGGGGGTTAGAAGCAGAGTGATTAGTTGGGTTACACAGCAAAAGGCCAGAAGACACAGCAGCTCTCAGAGAAAGCAACAGACTCTCTACCTTATCTATAGTTGGTGTCCTTGTTTTTATACATCTCAGAAAGCCTATGAGTGAAGTACACATCACCATTTGTTTTCTTTTCACAGCCTATAATCTGGTTGTTGTTTTTTTTTCATTAAAATATTCAAAATAGCCTCAAACCAGCACAGATTTAAACTATTTTTTTTCTATGAAAATAGCAACATAATATCAAGGAAAACATCATTAAGAAATGGCAGGAAAATGCTGGAAAAAACAGAGCTGTTTTCAAGGCTGACAGATTTTGTTAGCCCTTTTACCTTAACTGTGCTGAACTACTCAAATAACTGGAGAGAGACTGTTTACAAAGTCCTGTAGTGATAGGACAAGGGGCAACGGTTTTAAACTAGAGAACAGGGTAGTGGAACACTGGAACAGGTTGCCCTGGAGATATTCAAGGTGAGGCTTGACAAGGCTCTGGGCAACCTGATCTAGTCAAGGATGCTCCTGTTAACTGCAGAGAGGTTTGGACTAGATGACATTTGGAGGTTCTTTCCAACTTAAACCATTCCATGATTCCAACATCTTTCCTCCCAGCTGGGACTTCAGGTTTAACCTAGCAAGATTTTGAAAGCCTTTTGAGATTCTCAAGCCAAACTGCATACAGTTCTGGAGCCCCAGCACAGGAAGGACATGGAACTGTTGTGGAGCGGGTCCAGAGGAGGTCACGAAGATGCTCAGAGGGCTGCAGCAGCTCTCCTATGGGGATAGTCTGAGAGAGTTGGGGCTCTGCAGCCTGGAGAAGAGAAGGTTTTGAGGGGACCTTATAGTAGCCTTCCAGTATCTGAAGAGGGCCTACAGGAAGGCTGGGGAGGGATTATTGACAAGGTCTTGTAATGACAGGATAAGGAGCAATGGGTTTAAACTGGCAGAGGGGAGATTTAGACTGGATGTTAGGAGGAAGTTGTTTGCAGTGAGGGTGGTGAGGCACTGGCACAGGTTGCCCAGGGAGGTTGTGGTTGCTCCCTCCCTGGAGCTGTTCAAGGCCAGGTTGGAGGAGGCCTTGAGTGACCTGTTCTAGTGGGAGGTGTCCCTGCCTATGGCAGGGGGTTGGAACTAGATGATCCTTGAGGTCACTTCCAACCTTGCCATTCTATGATTCTAAGCCAATTTTAAACGTAAGTCACTTCTGGATAAAATGTTTTCTTTCTGGTTTTAAAATGAAGAAAGCACCAGATAGAATGTGGACAAGGGTTAAATCAGTACTCAACACCTGGATTAACCACCAGTGGTACAAACCATCTGGTTATTTGCACATGACACAAAGATTGCCCTTTTATAACCAAATCAATAAGGTAGAGGAGTTGTGGGGGCTGTGTGTTCCAAAGAATGCAGCTTCCTATAGTACTGTGGTAAACTATTATTAAAGAATTAGGCTTTGTGCCAGAAAACAAAGGCCTAAATCACAGAGGGAAAACTTTCCCTTTGTGTTTCATGTGCCATTTGCACTCATGGTGTGATGCATTAGCCAGCAGTCAAACAAGTTAACTGATAAAGCTCTTATAATCTCGAACTCTCAGCTTCCAGGATTCCTTTTAAGATGCTCAATAGCAAAGCCTTTCTTGAACGGCATTATGCTCCTCTTTTTCAGCTCCATTTTCCTTTCCAAAGTAATCAAACCATTTGCAATGCCAAGCAGTCTCTGAAATAAACATTTCTGAATGCAAGGAGTGCTATGCTGCACTACATTTCTTCACTGGTTTGTTGACTATGTGATTACTCTAAAGCTAATAGCAAAATCTTACTGTAATCAGAACGACGGAGATTTCACACTCCTTTGTTATTTGCAACTAGGCTTAAACTGAGCAATTTTGTTTTCACAAAAGACAGGCATAATCCCAATGATTAAACAGCTACAAGTCCATCACTAACCACATATCCTGTGTGACAGTCATGCTTGAGATAATATCTGTATAGAATTTCAGCAGCTTTATAGTTATTTTCTTTAAGTCTTGCCAGAAGCAGGAATGCTATTAATAGGCAAAAAAAAAAAAAAAAAGAAAACAAAAAAATCTTTCAAGAGATCTTTTAATTTCCTTTTTATTCTACAAAATAAACAGAATAAAAATGTCAACTTTTTATATGCTGGATTAGGTAAAATGTTTTAAAACACAATATTGACTGGTAATAGTACAAAGATATCAGCATATCCTTTGTCAAAGTTCATGGAATCATAGAATTGTCCGGGCTGGAAGGGACCTCAAGGACCATCTAGTTCTAATCCCCCTGCCATGGGCAGGGGCAGCTCACACTAAATCAGGTTGCTCAGAGCCCCATCCAGTCTGGCCTTAAAGACTTCCAGTGTTGGGGCTTCCACCACCACCCTGATGCTTCGTACATTTTTCCAGGCATCAATTTAATGAATTATTTGCTAGTCCAGGGAAAAAGCAAGTAAAAATGGTTGCAGTCAATGCTCATATCATGAGCACCATTCCACTTAAACTTCTATGTTTTATACCTGCTGTTTTTAAGAAGGTCCAAGAGAGGCTGTTATCTTCTGCATTCCTTTAAGAACAGAACAGGACAAGGCTGCAGGAGATTAAATAGAAATCTGTGCAATTCCAGAATTCAGCTGCAAAGCACTGTGTTTTCCCTGCTGCTGGAATATTTTAATTGCTGTACTTCTAAAATAATCACAGCAAGATAATATTCTAATCTGACTTTACACACTCGGAGTACCTGGAGTACTGTGTGCAGTTCTGGAGCCCCCAGCACAGGAAGGACATGAAAGTGTTGGAGCAGGTCCACAGGAGGCCACCAAGATGCTCAGAGGGCTGCACCAGCTCTACTGTGAGGACAGGCTGAGAGAGTTGGGGTTCTGCAGCCTGGAGAAGAGAAGGCTTCCAGGAGACCTTAGAGTAGCCTTCGAGAATCTGAAGGGGGCCTACAGGAAGGCTGGAGAGGGACTATTGACAAGGTCTTGCAATGACAGGACAAGGAGCAATGGGTTTAAACTGGCAGAGGGAAGATTTAGACTGGATGTTAGGAGGAAGTTTTTTGCAGTGAGGGTGGTGAGACACTGGCACAGGTTGCCCAGGGAGGTTGTGGCTGCTCCCTCCCTGGAGGTTTCCAAGGTCAGGTTGAACGAGGCCTTGGATGCCCTGTACTAGTGGGAGGTGTCTCTGCCTATGGCAGGGGGTTGGAACTAGGTGATCCTTGTGGTCCCTTCCAACTTTACCATTCTATGATTCTAAAACCTGCCCTCAGCCACTTTGCATGACATAGCAAGTAGGACCTTCCTGTAAAAGCAAGGAAAGCCAGGGGTCTCCTGTAACTCCTATTTTGCTTTGGTCATAGAATCACAGAATAGAATCACAGAATATAATCACAGAATTGTTTTGCTTGGAAAAGACTTTTAAGATCATCAAGCCCAACCATTATCTGAGAAGTCTGATGCTAAACCATGCTCCTTAGCATCAGGTCCATGTCCTTTGAATATCTCAGGGACGGGGATTCAACTACCTCACCTAGGCAGTCTGTTCCAGTGTTGGAGACCTTTTCAGTGAAGAAATTTCTTCTACCATTCAATCTAAACCTCCCCCAGTGCAACTTGAGGCCATTTCATCTCATCCTATCACTTGATACTAGGGTTATGAGACCAAAACCCCCTTCACCCCAATCTTCCTTCAGGGAGTTGTAGAGAGTCAGAAGGTTTTCCTCTGTCTCCTTTTGCCAGAGTTGAATAACCTCTGTATTTTTTCCTTCCCCAAGTATGTTGTGCCTGGTTTCAGGTACAGCTAGAGGACTGCTGAGATCCTGAGGACTAAAAGATGAGTTTTTAGTTTCAATATGACCTCTTGTCTTTGAAATTAATCTTTTCTGAGTGCACAGGACATGAAGAGAAGTATAGAGAATTAGAGAGGAAGAAATATCTAGACACTGTTTTACAGAACAAGGCAGGATGGACTTAACCTCTATAATCTGGCAATATGAAGGCCAAGAGAATATCTTGTTACTCTCTACATGCATCGACTGCACAAAGGGCAAACATAAGCACAGCTGAGCAAAATGAAACTGTTGGCAGAAGTATAAATGTGCATAAATGAGCCACAGGTAATTTGAAGCAGTATGTTCAGAAGAGCCTCACCATAGGAAACACAGGAACAAAATGACTTACTGAATTTAAGACCATGTTGATAAATGTGCAGAAAGATTCTCTGGCACAGCTAGTTGGAAGGACAGTTGTGTGATGGTCTCTCCAGTCCAAGGGCCTTATGCTGGTACAGAATCTATACACAGCGCTGTGCAAAGCCATTCGACACAGCACATCTGGGCAACCTGCAGCAGTACCCACACAGGCAAGACACAATATGGCAAATGGTCTCTGCCAGTGCCGTCAGCCCTAGCAGAGCCCTCCTACCTGAAGGGCATGCACACTTGCTTGCATGAGAACTGCTGCCCCTCTGTGCAGTGCCACACACCCACGTCAGCTTTTGGAAGCTGTCTCACCCAGTCACACTGGCACCCAGCAACAGTTGCCTCCTCCTCCACATGTGTAAAACCAGACACAAGGGTGTACAACCACTGCAAGGAGAAGTTTTGCACCACATCGAATTCTTTATTCCATAACGAGCTGCACTCTTAGAGATATGATCTGTCTGTATTCTTTTAACAATAATCCTAGCATTCATTGTGAACCTACCAAACCTTTAAATAGTCTTAGACATCCTTAGAATAATCATAGAATTGTTTTGGTTGGAAAAGACCTCTAAAATTGAGTACAACCATCAACCTAAGACCACCATGTCCATTCAGCCACATCCCAGAGTGCCATGTCCACACATTTCTTGGACACCTCCAGGCACCGTGACTCCACCACCTCCCTGGGAAACCTGTTCCAATCCCTGACCATTCTTGCAGCAAAGGAACTCTTCCTAATCTTCAACCTAAACCTCCCCTGGCACAATTTCAGGCCATTTCCTCTCATACCATAGCCTGACACTAGGGAGAAAGGACTGACCCCCACCTCACTCCAATCTGCTTTCAGGGAGTTGTAGTAGAGTTATGAAATGTCAGACAACAGAGGATAGATACATCCCTCTCTATCTTCTGAATGGTACCTTTGCTCAAGGATAAATTTGAAGACATTTCTGACTATACTTACCCAGGCTAGTAAGTGTAAAACATTTCACTACACAGAAATTGCAGGATGTTAGCCTCAAGAGATTCCTCTACTACATAGCACAGTTCACATAACAGGGAAAAGAAACACACAAGGACTATTGCTGTAGATGTAAAGTAAGCGCTCAGACTGGAACTGTCACAGTACCACCAAAATGTCTTTGGCTCCTCAGCCCTGAGCTTTGCTTTCTGATGGCAGTATGCTCAATAAAGACAGAATAGGTTTGCTAGATGAAATGTGCAGTTATGTATTGGTTCCAAGAAAACGTAAAAGTAAGTTTAAAGGAAAGAGATGGCCCACTTCAGACAAAGTCTAAATCTAAAATCACTTCAGTGTTAAAATTGCTTCGTTCACTAGTATCAGCGCAGCAGTATTCATTTGGTGATGACCTTGGAGTGATTCTAAAGCCACATTTCATTGTTAGCAGCCAAGTAAAACTAAATGCAGGATCTGGTCCAATTAACTTGGAACTGTGAAAACTGAAAAAGGATTAATCTTAGATGCACTAATTAGGATAAAAAAGTAAAGCAGAAAAACAAACCAAACATTTTTGAACTCTTAGTCTTCTCAAAACAAACATAAAATCTCAAACCCCAAACCTAAACTAACTATTAGGACAAGAGCTTTCTAGAAGAGTTTGCCCAAATATCCCTTCAATTTCATAACGTAATGTCAGGACCTTCCTTCTGCCGCATTGCTTTTCTACCTCACTTGCCTGTTTTCAGTTCTTCTCTTTCTACACTGCTGAACATTTTTATCCTATTAAATCTAATAAACTGCAAATCTCTTTCCCTCTTACTTGCTGCTTGGACTCCCCTAGAGGTCATGCAGCCCCTCAGAAAATGTTAAGTTTTTCTCTTTACTTAAGTACTGTACAAGACGCTGCTCACTACAAAATCCAGCTGTATCTAGACCATGTTTTGGGGGAGATGAAGCTTAGTCAGAATTAGCCAGAAAACAGTGCAGTAGAACAATGAATTGCACACACAGTAATTTACACTGAGGTAGCAGTGCTAGAATAGTTGGTTTTTCATTGTGAAGAGGCAGATCAACCCTACCTTTTCCCCTCTTTCAGCTGATGACAGAAGGATTATGGATATTTTCTTTCTTTATTGGATGACTTATTGTAAATAAGGAGATTTGCAAGGACACAGCTTAAGGAAAAGAGAAAATAAGTATTGATGCAGCTGCTGACTTACAGTTATTGCTACCAATTTCAAGAGGCAGCACAGGGGGAGGTAGCACTTGTTCCCAGTTCTCTCAGGAAGTCATGTAAGCACAGAATCGACTAATTAACCTAACATCTATTTCTGTGCCAAGACAGCAACAGCTTCCATTCATATACACTCTGACAGACCTTCAGAAACAGAAAATGCCATTAGTCTACAGAAAAAAATGCTGTATACAGATCTCTGAATATTCAGCAGAGCAAAAGGAGGCAACATAACTTACTCAAGGTAGCTGCAGCTCTAACATTCTTGTGCCATTTTCCAAGAACTGGAGGAATTACAACTCCAGACATTGTCAGAGCAGCAGCACAGTGCAACAGCAAACTACAAAGCATAAAAGTTACTTGTGGGTGTCTTGCTTTGTTGCGTTTGGGGTGAGGTTTTATTGCTTTGGTTGGTTTTGAGGGGTTTGGTGTGGGGGTGTGTGTCATAGAATGGTAAGCTTGAAAGGGACCTCAAAGATCATCTAGTTCCAATCCCTTGCCACAGGCAGGGAAACCCTAGGGTTTGCTAGGTTTTTGGTTTTAATCTTTGCTTTGTAAGAAGGAATTTAACTTTTATTTAAAGAAAACTACTGTAAGATGTCAAATCACTTTCTGATCAGAATATAGTAACCAAACCAAAGGTTTGGAAACATCACTGCTTCATGTTGCTACAAAGTCTAGAAAATGGTTGTCATTTTGTTCTCTTGTTATATTTGCTTCTCTTTCAGGTTTCTCAGAATCTTTAATATTGCACTGAAAATGTTGACTAAAAAGGAATTCAGTATGTGGCAACAGCTAGTAGCTGTGAGCCAAAATGGCATGACACTGTTCTGGGGAAACTTGATGGTGTGCCTTACAAGGATTTACTGTCTGTAGTCCTCCTTTTCTGGGCAATTCCAGAGCAGAAATACTTGAGCAACATTTTATTTCCATCCTCTTAATCAACAGTTACTGCTTTCAGAACAATGAGACCACGCTAAGTAGCATAACACTGCAACGACCATTTTCAACACTTACTGAAAACGCGTGGAGATTGTGACCTGCTTGTCAATGGTATGTAAAAAGTGATTATGGAAAGCAAACACATGGCAGCCCACGTATGTGACTAGAACAGGTCACTCAATGCCTCCTCCAACCTGGCCTTGAACATCTCCAGGGAGGGAGCAGCCACAACCTCCCTGAGCAACCTGTGCCAGTGTCTCACCACCATCACTGAAAACAACTTCCTCCTAACATGCAGTCTAAATCCACCCTCTGCCAGTTTAACCCTATTGCCCCTTGTCCTGGCATTGCAAGACCCTGTCAATAGTCCCTTCCCAGCCTTCCTGTAGGCCCCCTTCAGATACTGGAAGACTACTGTAACATCTCCTGGAAGCCTTCTCTTCTCTGGGCTGCAGAGCCCCAACTCTCTCAGCCTGTCCTCACAGCAGAGCTGCTGCAGCCCTCTCAGCATCTTTGTGGCCTCCTCTGGACCCACTGCAACACTTCCATGTCCTTCCTGTGCTGGGGGCTCCAGAACTGCACACAGGACTGCAGGTGGGGTCTGAGGAGAGCAGAGCAAAGGGGCACAATTCCCTCCCTTGCCCTGCTGCCCACACTGCTCTTGCTGCAGCCCAGCACACAGTTGCTGTCTGGGCTGCACTCACACTGCAGGCTCATGCTGAGCTTTTCATCAGCCCAGACCCCCAGGTCCTTTTCCTCAGGCCTGCTCTCAGCCATTCCCCACCCAGTCTGGAATTGTGCTTGGGATTGTGCCTACCCAGGTGAGAAAAAAGTTGTGACAAACAACTATAGAAGAAGTGCTTCCTTAGAAGTGTCTGTCTGCATTAACAAAAGAAGTACCAAGAATTACTGCGTGAAAAAGGGTTGCAGGTTTTTTCACAGGATATATACTTCTATCTCATATTCTGCTCTGAGCTTTCCACAGAGATTTAATTCTGAAAATGAAAGTGACAAGTGGAACCAGGCTTGTCTGGGATGCCTAAAGTTAAACACACCTAGCATTAAATTGTGCTTGTTGCCTGTAGTAGTAGCTGCAATGGACCAGGCAGAAATTTACTTTTCCTAAAGGGACATGGCTTTACCCATACTTAGTAATGAGCTATTAGGGATAAAAACAAACAAACAAACAAAAGTAAGGACAGGGAGTAATTTTGTCATCCATTTTCTAAGATAAGAGAAATGTCACAAACAACCTTAAAATCTCTGCTTGAGGAAAAGGACCTTTTTCATGTAGTACTTGCTAGTTGCTTTTTAGCCTCCCTAAAATCACATTATATACCACCCTGAAGACACTGAAGGATCTTAAATCTAGAAGTATTTAACTTCTAGATTACTTCTACCTAACTTGTAAACAACTCCTACCTTCAACTTCAGTTCAACTTCTCCATTGGATTCTTTTTCCTTTAGTTTCAGCATCTTCCCATTTTTTTTCCCTGTAAGTCCAGCAATGCAGAAACAAGCATTCCCCCCAAAACAGCACTGGAACATAAAACTAAACTGCACTGCTGAATCTATATAAATGAAAGAAATTAGCCTGATCTCAGTTCCCACAAGGACAGCTTGAGGGAGCTGGGGTTTTTTAGCTTGGAGGACAGGAGATGAAGGGGTGACCTCATCAACGTTTATAAATACGTGCAGGGTGACTGTCAAGAGGATGGAGCCAGGCTCTGCCCAGTAATGCCCAAGGACAGGACAAGGGGCACTGGGCACAGAAGTCTCATGTAAACATGAGGAGGAATTTTTTTCCCTGTGAGGGTGACAGAACACTGGAACAGGCTGCCCAGGGGGTTTGTGGAGTCTCCTCTCTGGAGATATTCAAAACTCACCTGGACACATTCCTGTGTGATCTGGTCTAGGTGATCCTGCTCTGGCAGGGGGATTGGACTGGATGAGCTTTTGAGGTCCCTTCCAGCACCTGGCATTCTGTGATTTTGTGATTCTTTATGCAGTGGTGTAATTTCTGGGTGTTTCTGGCTCTTTCCTGGTCTCATCAGTGACCTTGCAGGGCAGTTTTATTGCTCCCTGTTTTGGGAATGTTGTGGCCCACTTGGAGAGCCTGTTAGAGAATTATCTTTATTCTCTTAAATTCTTGCTTCATGTCATGAAAACCTTTTCTGTACAACAGAAACACTCTGAGGTGCAGTTCTGGAGCCTCCAGCATAGGAAGGACATGGAAGTGTTGGAGCAGGTCCAGAGGAGGCCACCAAGATGCTCAGAGGGCTGCAGCAGCTGTGCTGTGAGGACAGGCTGAGAGAGTTGGGGCTCTGCAGTCTGGAGAAGAGAAGGCTTCCAGGAGACCTTAGAGTAGCCTTCCAGTAACTGAAGGGGGCCTACAGGAAGGTTGGGGAGGGACTATTGACAAGGTCTTGCAATGAGAGGACAAGGGGCAATGGGTTTGAAGTGACAGAGGGGAGATTGAAACTGGATGTTAGGAGGAAGTTCTTTACAGTGAGTGTGGTGAGACACTGGCACAGGTTGCCCAGGGAGGTTGTGGCTGCTCCCTCCCTGGAGGTGTTGAAGGCCAGGTTGGACAAGGCCTTAGGTAACCTGTACTAGTGAGAGGTGTCCCTGCCTATGGCAGGGGGTTGGAACTAGGTGATCCTTGAGGTCCCTTCCAACCTTACCATTCTATGATTCTATGATTCTAGGTATTTTCACTAAATTTTCTACAGCAAATTTCTTTTTGTATGAAATCTCCTACATCTCTGGTCCTAAGTTAGTTGGTTTTTCCTTGGTTTTTTTTTTTTGTTTTTTTTTTTTAAGACTACAATACATACAGTCTGCATCATCATGTCACATTCATTAGGTGTTTAAGGCCAGGCTGGATGAGGCTCTGGTCAGCCTAATCTAAAGTAGGGTGTCCCTGCCCATGGCAGGGGAGTTGGAACTACATGATCCTTGTGCTCCTTTCCAACCCTGACTGATTCTATGATTCTGTATTTGCAGCCTCCTGCAAATTTCTTCATCACAAAAGGTACAAACAAAGTAAGCCACACTGCTCAAGTGTGAATTGTATTTTCTAGAATTATAATATGGTCATTGACCCTATGAGATTTCTCACTTTGTGCCTGTGAATATACAAAAAGCACATTGCTGCTTGCATGTCCACTTCCACAGGTATTGATTTTTCTCAAGAGGATTGTAAAACATACAGTCTTTATTTCCCAGTATTTAAAAAGCTAATTAAATAACCTCTTCAAGTTCTGGTCATTTTTATTCCAGGACAAAGTTTTCTCTAGAGCAGACATAATGCTACTCAACAGTAGCACTGAATTGATTTTTTTCTATCCTGAGGATATTAGCAAAATAACTATTTTTTTTTTCTATGCCCAAAGCAACAGCTTTTAATTCTTAGATGACAGTGAACCTCCAGGCTCTACAGTCTTCAAGATTCTCAGGGTTAAAACCTCCCACACAGGCTTAGCAACCTTATCTTTGAAACCTACTCCTGTCTCCTCAGTCCCACAGTGCTGTTCAAAGTTCAGCTGCTCAAAGAGACAGCTAACCTAGCATTTTGCTGTCAGTCTCCATTACTTATACACAGCAGGCTGTTTCCCTAGTGCTTTCTTCAGGAGAGGCACCCTTAAGAGGTCATGGAAAACTACACCTAGGTTAAGAAAGCCAATTTGCTTCATTGCCTCCTGAACAAAACACATTCCTGCAGCTTGGAAATCCAGAGAATAACAGAAACAGCATGCAAAAGCTCAGCTAAGCCCTAACCTGAAAACACCCAACAATTCAAAATGATACAATAAATGATAGGCATAAGGCATTGGAGAGAAAAGAAGTCATTCTATTTTCTTGGTGCTTTTTGAGTTGCAGTGAGGACAGCTGTCATTACAGCCATGCAAATACAATGCATGTTATTTGGGGACCACACAAAGCAGAATGATTGTGCTTTTATGGAAAGCTCCTTTTTTCTTTTAGTGCCAAGGTGCCCATTTCCTCTAGAATTTTCCCTTCCCGCTATCCTGAGATTGTTCTGGATGCCAGCAACATCTGGGTCACCTGACATTTATTCAATGAAATGAGAGATGTTTTATGTATAATTAGCACATTCAAACTTTCTTGTTTCTGGCAGTCACATGAGATTAATTATGTATAATATTTAGAGTGCTCAAATTTAAATTCGGACCAGTTTTTGATTCCCCTATTTCAGAGAACTAATGAATCATACTCTCATCTAGTTTAGCTTCTAAGCAGAAACAAATACAATACTTAAATAAGAATTAAAATGACCCATGATACTAACTCACAAACAGCAAAAGGTGGGGAAGAGAAAGTTAGGCCAGCTATATGACACTTGTTCCTCATTCATCACACCGGAGTGTTTTGCTGGAATGTAGAAAACAGGTATTTTCACATTGTTTATATATGACACTGAGAGCATTCACATATTGCACATTAGCACATTGAAAGTTAGCACTCGATTTTAACTGAGCTCACCAGTGCAAACACTTGCAAGAAACTGCAAGGTCCTGTGTCTGGGTCGAGGCAAACCCAAGCACAAATACAGGCTGAGTAGGGACTGGTTGGAGAGCAGCCCTGAGAAGAGGGACTTGGGGGTGCTGGTGGACCAGAAGCTCAACGTGAGGCAGCAGTGTGCACTTGCAGCCCAGAAAGCCAACCAGAGTCTGAGCTGCATCAGGACAAGTGTGGCCAGCAGGGCCAGGGAGGTGATTCTGCCCCTCTACTCCAGTCTGGTGAGATCCCGCCTGGAGTACTACATTCTGGAGATGCTGGAGTGTGTCCAGAGAACGGCCACGAGGATGCTCAGAGGGCTGGAGCTGCTCTGCTATGAGGACAGGCTGAAAGAATTGGGGTTGTTCAGGCTGGAGAAGAGGAGGTTCCCAGCTAACCTTCTTGTGGCCTTCCAGGATCTGAAGAGGGCCTACAAAAAAGCTGGGCAGGGACTTTTTAGGCTATCAGGTAGTGACAGGACTAGGGGGAATGGAGCAAAGCTGGAGGTGGGGAGAGTCAGCCTGCAGGTGAGGAGGAAGTTCTTCAGCATGAGAGTGGTGAGAGTCTGGCATGGGTTGCCCAGGGAGGTGGTTAAGGCCCCATCCCTGGAGGTGTTTAAGGCCAGGCTGGATGAGGCTCTGGGCAGCCTGATCTAGGGTAGGCTGTCCCTGCCTATAGTAGAGGGGTTGGAAATGGATGATCCTTGTGGTCCCTTCCAAACCTGACTGATTCTACGATTCTAAGAAATGTACTTCTACATCACTTCTGTAAATCAGCAAAGAGACGAAAGAAGCTGAGTGCACAGACTGCCATCAACTGCCCATTCTGGCAGATCCCACAGAGCACCCACAGCTCCATGTGCTACCCCAGGCATCAGGTTTAGGAAGTGGAAACAAAATCATACCACACTGGCATATCCCTGGTTGGTCCTGCTGCACAGTGTTTACTATCTACAGATAACATAGCAAAACTACTTTCCAGTAGAAGTAAAATTAAAGGGAAATAAAATTAACCTAAGTATAAGAATTCTGAGTTTCTGAAGCAGTAACTTCTGCCGGGTACGTAGGCACAGACAGTTCTCCTATCACATGCACTTCATATTTTTATATTTGCAGCTGACACCAAGCTGAGGGCTGATGTTGCTGGGTTGGAGGGCAGAAGGGTTCTGCAGCGGGACCTCGACCGCCTGGACAGATGGGCAGAGTCCAAAGGGATGCAGCTCAACAAATCCAAGTGCCAGATGTTGCACTTTGGCCACAGTAACACCGTGCAGAGCTACAGGTTGGGGTGGGAGTGGCTGGAGAGCAGCCAAACAGAAAGGCATCTGGGGGTGCTGATTGACACCCGCCTAAACATGAGCCAGCAGTGTGCCCAGGTGGCCAAGAAGGCCAATGGCATCCTGGTCTGCATCAGCAATAGTGTGGCCAGCAGGAGCAGGGAGGTCATTCTCCCCCTGGACTCTGCACTGGTTAGGCCACACCTTGAGTCCTGTGTCCAGTTCTGGGCCCCTCAATTTAAGAAGGACATTGAGGTGCTTGAGCGTGTCCAGAGAAGGGCAACGAGGCTTGTGAGAGGCCTCGAGCACAAGCCCTATGAAGAGAGGCTGAGGGAGCTGGGATTGTTTAGCCTGGAGAAGAGGAGGCTCAGGGGAGACCTTCTTGCTGTCTACAACTACCTGAAGGGTGGTTGTAGCCAGGAGGAGGTTGCTTTCTTCTCTCAGGCAAGCAGCACCAGAACAAGAGGACACAGTCTCAAGCTGTGCCAGGGGAAGTTTAGGCTGGAGGTGAGGAGAAAGTTCTTGACTGAGAGAGTCATTGGCTTCTGGAATGGGCTGCCCAGGGAGGTGGTGGAGTCACCGTCCCTGGAAGTGTTCAAGGTGCGTTTGGACATGGCACTTGGTGCCATGGTCTAGTCTTGAGGGCTGTGGTAACAGGTTGGACTTGATGAGCTTTGAGGTCTCTTCCAACCTTGGTGATACTGTGATATTAAAATAAATCAAAATATGGTCCTTATGGTAGGGAAACAGAAGCTTTAACCTCCTACTTACTGCAGGAATTACGTTTTTCAATTACAAAAAAACATCTGAAGGTAACTCTGTCAGCGGAAAGCTAAAAGAAATACAGGCAAGAAAAAGATTCAGAAACAAAACAGATGTTTGTTTGCTTGCTTTTCACTTAATAAGTGCCCTACTCCAGCCTCAGTACATTCCTTCCTCCCTGTAAGATTCAAAGAAAATGCAGATAAGAGTCTGGAACCAAAAACAATATGCAGAAGAGCTAATACAAGTTAATGAGTAATTGTTCCCATCTTATTTTTATTGTCCCCAACAGTCATATTTCAATTTAAATGACCCAAAACTGCAATATGTAAGGAGTATGTGGAATGTGAGAGGGGAAAAAAAGTTCTTCATAGAACTCTAATTTAAAAATTTCATGGACAGTTAATCTAAGTTAGAAATTACTTGGAAAACAAAAGGTTTTCTGTTTACAGTCAAGGAAAATGCCAGCATAAACATAAAAGAAAATAGAAAAAAAAAATTGAAAGCTCTCCACTTAAACTCTGTCAACATCCATACAGGTCTGCCTATCTGCACCCACTATTTTATATGAATAAATCAGTATCCAATGACCAAATTTATCATGACCACAAAATTCACGCTAAAAATGCATTTGCATCTTTTTAGCCAAATTTTACCTGCCAAATCTGCTATCAAGCTGCTGACCCAACACTATTTATGCACCAGAATAAAGGAGTTAACTTAATCTTGAAATATTCTTCCTTCCCAGTTACCTTTCAATTACAAAACCCATGAAATCTCTAACCCTGCATGGAGAGATTTGAACACGAGGGGAAAATTCAACAGATCGAAATATTTTTTTTATTTTTGACTGATACTTAGCTTCTAAGTTTTCAAGGTTACTTGTAGATATTTAAGAACAAACTTAAAAAGTCCCAAGTGATGATGTGTGTTAAGGTATTAGCCAGTTGAACGTGAGCCAGCAGTGTGCTCAGGTGGCAAAGAAGGCAAACAGTATCCTGGCCTGGATCAGCAATAAACAGCGTATCTAGCAGGGCCAGGGAAGTGATTCATCACTGCTGAAAGCACACCATCTGGGTTCATTGCTGCTGAAAGCAAACCACTGGGTTCAGTTTTGGGCCACTCACTCCAATAAGGACAATGAGGAGCTGGAACAGGTCCAAAGAAGGACAGTAAAGCTGATGAGGGGTCTGGAGAACAGGGTTGGTGAGGATCAGATGAGTAAATTCAAGGAGTTTAGCCCAGAGAAAAGGAGGCTGAGGGAAGACCTCCTCTCTCTCTACAACTCCCTGAAAGGAAGTTGGAGCCAGGAGAGGGTTGGTCTCTTCTCCCTAATAGCAAGTGATAGGATGAGAAAAAAAGTTGCACCAGTGAAGGTTTACGTTGGACATTAGAAGAAACATCTTGACTGAAAGCTTTCTCAAACACTGGAACAGGCTGCCCAGGGAAGCCACTGAAATCCAGTCCCTGGAAATGCTTAAAAGGCAGAGAAATGTGGTGTTCAGGGGCATGGCTAAGCAACAGACTTGGCAGAGTTAAATAATGGCTGCACTTGATGATCTTACAGGCCTTCTCCAACTACAATTCTGTGATTCTATCTCAGTCATAGATGTGTTAAGAGCTATATGGTGGAGCCCACCGGTACCTATCCTGCACGTCAGCAACTCTTAAGTCTTCAAATAATAAACAATGAGCACCAACAACAAACTGGAGTGCTCTGCACCTGTCATTCATGACTATCACACCAATATTGTGACTGATGAGTTATTTTGGGTAGATAAACCTGTGTGCAGAGAACAGCTACAGCAGCGTTTGCATTGCTGCGTCACATACGATATTTAAGTTCAGCTGCAGTCTGCAGAGACCTGTAGCAAATGTACAGCAACTGGTAGTGGAGAAGCTATTTCAGATATCTAGAAAAGGCAAACACATCAAAATTACTGGATTCCTCAGTCATTTCAGAATCTCAAGGAGTTTTTGTACTGTCCTGTGGTTAAAAGCATTCTTTCAATATTACATATACAAACCTTATCTCGCTCTCCCTAAAGGATAAGCAAAAAGCCTATTTTAATCTATCATAAATTTCTTCCCTCATGAAAGGGATGTGTCAGCAACCTGTATGGTTATGAAATGCTCAGAAATGCACTCTCCTGAAAGAAACATGAGAACAAGACTCTGTATTGCCCATTTTCTCTTTTTCCATCGTGGACCAATGACAACACAATGACATTAATTTTCTGCTCCAGTGGCTGCTGCTCTTGTCAGACCATGTTAGGCAATACAGGGATGGATCCTCAACACCCATAAACAGATGTGTACATTTAGCACAAAGAAGTTAGACACAGGTTCTCAATCTGCCCTTAAAATGGCATTTTAAAATACTCAGGATACGTATTTTTTCCAGTTATCTGACCTTAAAATCCTGACTATAAACATTTACTTGGTGGTATAGAATCATAGAATGGTAAGGTTGGAAGGGACCTCAAGGATCATCTAGTTCCAAACCCCTGCCATAGGCAGGGACACCTCCCACTAGTACAGGGCACTCAAGGCCTCCTCCAACCTGGCCTTGAACAGCTCCAGGGAGGAAGCAGCCACAACCTCCCTGGGCAACCTGTGCCAGCGTCTCACCACCTTCACTGCAAAAAAACTTCCTCCTAACATCCAGTCTAAATCTCCCCTCTGCCAGTTTAAACCCATTGCCCCTTGTCCTGTCATTACAAGACCTTGTCAATAGTCCCTCCTCAGCCTTCCTGTAGCCGCCTTCAGATACTGGAAGGCTACTATCAGATCTCCTTGAAGCTTTCTCTTCACCAGGCTGAAGAGCCCCAACTCTTGTAGCCTGTGCTCACAGCAGAGCTGCTGCGGCCCTCTGATCACCTTCATGGCCCTCCTCTGGATCCGCTCCAACAGTTCCATGTCCTTCCTGTGCTGGGGGCTCCAGAACTGCACACAGGACTCCAGATGGCGTCTGACAAGAGCAGAGTAAAGGCGGTGATACTGTGTCAGGCTAAAGCCCTAACTCCAGTGGCTTAAGATCAGTGTAACAGGTACTCAAGTAACTCTGCAATCTTACTGCTCATTTCATACTGTCCTCTACACAGAATCATCATAGAATCATTGAATGTCATGAGCTGGAAGGGACCTTGAAAGATCTGGTCCAACCCCCCTGCCAGAGCAGGACCACCTAGAGTAGATCACACTGGAACATGTCCAGATGGTTCTTGAATATTCATCTCCAGAGAGGGAAACTCCACAACCCCTCTGGGCAGCCTGTCCAAGTGTTCTGTCACCATCTCAGTGAAAAAAATTCTTCCTCAGGTTCACATGGGACCTCCTATGCTGCAACTTCCACCCATTGCCCCTCGTCCTGTCACTGGGCATTACCCAGAAGAGGCTGGTTTCATCCTCCTGGCACTCACCCCTCACATACTTGCAGTCATGAATGAGGTCAGTCCTTATTCTCCTCCTCTCCAAGCCCCAAGCCCCAGCTCCCTCAGGCTCTCCTCATAAGGAAGATGTTTGACTTCCTT